>JBBDHG010000001.1:9295000-9895000 GCA_037951165.1 Lophius americanus | reverse complement strand
AGGTCTGGTGGCCCACCTCACGCTGGACAAGCCTTTAGCCCAAGTGGAGGTTGACACCAACCACAGGAAGGCAATGACTGCGGTCATCAAGAAGTCCTTAGAGAAGAAAAAAACTCAGTATAAAACCATTAAAATGGCCACAGAGCAACGTTCCCTCATTGAGCTTTCTTGGACTTAGGCAAGGCAGTGTTCCTCAGTTGCTATGGAACCACACCCTCTGCATAGTTTCATTTACACAATTATGTTACATGCACTTTCTCGGACCTTCAGTTGGATCCCAGGATGAGGTGTATTATTTGAAAACCAAGCCACTGAAGTAAGATACAAGCTTTTACATAAAAACTGCCTACATAGATAGAATTACATTTATCCATTCAGAGCAGCGGTATCGCTGCTGAATTTACACTGCAGCTCAAATGCAACATGTATCTGCTTCCAATACAACCTCTTCAAATCCAAAGCTTGTGATTCCATCTTGTTCCACTGCTAAGCTATTTATAGATCGAGAAGAGGATCTAGCTGATTACAAGCATTTAAAAAGAGAATGTCAAACATGTGGAGAATCCAAACAAGCCTACCAGAGTAGGACCATAACCGGATCCTCTATAGATGTGCTGATAGCCCAAGTAGAAGACTAGTGTAGCGATGCAGTAGAGAAAGGCCAAAACCCCAATACAGACATAAAACTGTGCTGCTGATGAGTGGTCTCCAATCAAGTAGTAAGGAGTGGTGGTTGTTTGATTGAGGTTGCAGTCGGGAACATAAAAGGGTTTCTGCATCAGCCTGTGTAAACACAAATTGAGTAATTTAATTAGGACAGTCCTTAATGTCAACACACACTATCCAGTAAGCAGATCCCTCGCTGTTAAGACGTGCGAGACCGTGTGAGTTTGCATGGATCCACAGCTGCACACGCACCTGAATGGATAGGAGAAGTTTGCCTGTACTTTGAGGGTGACATTCCTCTGACAGTCGATGATGAGGGTAGAGGTGCCGCTGAAAACTCCAGTTGTAGAAAAGGCAAATATGGAGAACACCTGCAGCCACAAACATAAGATAAGAGGTAACTTTTGCAAATGGGGATTCTCAGAACATTTTACACACTGGACAGGCAATACTTTTATTTATCACAAGACGGCATCATGGTGAATGGCCGGCAGGTTATATCAGAACCATGTCCTTTAGTTTAAAAGAATACAGAAGTTGTCTCAATTTGTAATTAAAAAGTTGCCTTTAAATGCTCTGGCATAAGATTGGGAGTCAAGGCTCATTGATGTGCATGGGGACTGAAAGCTATTTCGGATCCCACACAAAAGCAACTGTAAAACTAACTGCTGCAAAAGTTATGCTGGTTCTGATAGAACAGTGCCAGAACACATACTGCATTCCAGCTTGCTGTTTATGGGTTGCTGCAGAACCCTGTCCACCGTCAAAGGAGCCTAGGAACGGCACGCCAGCATCAGAGCGGGACCATGGGAGGGATGGAAGAAGGCTGGTGTGAGGAATCATGTTTTCAGTTGCATCATGACGTCTGCATGTGTGCCTGAGCTGGAAAAGTATAGCACCAGCATGAATAAAGGGAAGAGGACCAAACCTGGGAGGCAGACTGATCATTTGAGCAATGTTCTGGTCAGAGTTTCCCTTCATGGAAACAGTATTCCCTAATGGCAGTGGCCTTTTTAAGTAGTGTCACAAAGACGGTTCAGGAATTGGTTGAGGAACACGAGTTCAAGGCTGAATGCAATTGCAATAGGATGTGCTGGACAAACAAATCCAATCCACAGCGGTTCCACCACGCAACTTAAAAGGACTTTATTGATTTGCTGCAAATGTCTTGGTTCCAGGTACCACAGAATAACTCTAGAAATCCACGTCTTCACGACACAGTGCTGCTTTGACTGCAAAAGGTGACCTACACCACATCAGGCTGTATAATGTTATGGTTGGTCAGTGATTTACTGATAACGTAAAAGTTTGAGTCACGTGAGCAATTTATGGTGGCTATGTTTTTGCTGTTGTTATTGTTGCCGGTTTTTTGTCACCGATTCAGTTAAGGCAGTAATTAAATTAATAATGAACAATGTATAGCTTTATTTTCAGAAGGGCACAGGTGCAAATAAACACATTGGTGCATCTTTAAATCATTTAAGTTTATACCCTGAGAATGTTTATGTGGGAGTGGAAGATGAAGCAAACAGTATCTTCTCTGGGTTTAAATGCTATAATCATTGTTGATTCAATATTAATATAACAATAAGTTTGATTAAGTCATCAAACCCATAGGAGCAGCATTGAACATGTTACCAAGGCTAGCTACCGTTACATCTGGCTGACATCTTGATGAGCTGCACTGATAACATCCTAGTTACGCAGCTGCGTCGTCAGTCAAAGACGCAGCTGCATAACTTCACTGGGCGTGAAGAGGATCACAAGACCCAATTTGTGGGATGTTTGTTCCCATGGTTGGAGAGCTTATGTGAAGGATATCCGTCAGAAGCCATACAGTTTTAAAAAAAAGTATAAATAACTAAGAAACTTACCAAATCTAGGGCACGGATGAAGGCAAGCGGCTCTCTGAGAACAGTAAGGTCCAGCTTGAAACCAAACGCCAGCACTTTCTGTTCACAGAGAAATAGATGTTGGGAATAACTCTTCATGTTGGAATGGAGTCACACACACATAACGACTATTAAAAATATTTTCCACCATGATCTAAGCGGTACCTGGGAGATGGTGTCCATGGCTTAGCTGCAGAAAGAGTTCGGAGGTTTCGATGCTGTTTGTCTTTTTATTGAACGCTGTCAGCTCTCTCGTGCTTCTGCAGGCTCGTCAAACTTTTCTCCAACTTCAGCGAGTCGTAGTTATCACGTGATCACTGACGTGGTGGCGCCGTGAGGGGTCCCGCAGTGACAGAGAATGTGGGCTTTAAATTAGATTTTTAAGGACAAAAACATTTCAGGAATTCAAAATTCGGTATTGAATTGTGAAACAAGTGATTTTCTTGTAGGAACAAGATGCTTTACTGTTTATCCATAAGTGTTTTTTGAAGAACAAAGCAACCCGGACCAGGAAGACAACCGAGCTTAAAAGTATTATGTCAAACATTCGAATTCAAACTCTATGCATGTAGATCACAGGCCCGTCATCAGCAGGAATCATTTGCTGCCATATTGAAGGGCAACAGACTTTCACCACACACTTTTGGCCTTCATACAACAGGCGATGCTAAATGTATATTGTAAATATATCTTGTTCCCTCAAGATGATGACCTATTGCGCACAGAATTTAAATATATCGTAATAAAAAAATGTAGAAATACATAATGAACACATATATAAATTAACAAAGAAATAATTTCTGCCCTTTTCCACGACCATATGTTGTTCGTTTATCCTTATACAATTTTTTGTCCTCCAAAGTTCAGTAAGTGTACTAACATGATGATAACTGGCTGATGATAAGGCTTTGTTTTTATATCACCAAAACATAACGTATCATATATCACATGATACAAATATGTATTATATCAATGTGTAGGCCTATGCATAAAATATATATGTGCAAGTTCGTGGCCAAAGCTAATTATGACGTCTAACTAGACCAGCAGACCCCCACATCTGGGGCGACAGCAAGTCTCCATGCAGCATGTTCTCTGTCCCAGGAAAGGTTCACCGGAGCACATCTTCAGCATCGGTCCATCAGCCCTCGAGGTGGGCCGCAGGCGACATGACATACTGCTGAAGTCAGTGATGGGGGCATTTCAAAAGCATCGACCGACGAAAAAAGGCTGCAGCGACAGGAACATCGCCTTTTTACATCTCCCCCTTCTATGCAACCGCTCCTGGTAGAGGACCGCATCGGGAATGCCAACCAGCGTAAGCGGTTCAAACACCACGAGCTGGGGCGGGAGGCGCTGCTGGAGCTCCCGCTCAGAACCCCCATCCTCAGCGGTGCGGAGGCCTTGTTCGCCGCTCGTTGTACAAGGTCTGCACCATAAAAGCAAAGTCAAATCCACCGTAGAGGCTACGAAAAGGCCTCTAGGTAGCTCTGGATTCTGAGGTCAAAACCAAGAGCCGGGATACACGTCGGGGGTCTGACCAATCCAGGCGGGGTCACCTGACGAAGGTAGAATAGAATAGAATAAAATAGTGCAGAATAGAATAGGAAACATGTATTAATCCCCACGTTTAGTTGATAAGTCCGACATCTTTTAAGCGACAGTACTAGTGGAAAATAAAGATGAAATTGAAAATATACAAGATGCGCATACACACTAAAAAAATGTATTAAAGAAACAATGGAGACACATGCATATGTATACATTTATATATAGACATGTATTAAATGAGTATAAAATGAGATTAATATGTGGAAAGGGTCCAATCCCTGAGGAAAACAAATATATATTTTTTTTAAAGTCAAGGGCAGTGGTCCAATTGTTGGTCGTGTAATTATTGTGAAGTAGATGAATGATGGAAGAGTTCTGGGTTTCAGACACTTCTCACAGTCTGAGTGCAGGCGGGACAAAGGAGCTGCGGTACCGATATATGACACTTTTTTAAGGATATTTGATGTAGCAAGACATAAAAGACCCAAGGAACATCACTGATGATGTGTCCCCGCGCATCCTTCTTTGAATTAATATTTCTCTGTGTATATATTCATTTCATTTCATTTGCCTTGCAACTTTCAAATGGGTAAAAGGAACAGAAGAAAACAACTCAAAACAGGCAGCAAACATAAAGGACTTTGGAAATGACTGTTTAAGATTTTCTTAATACATTTGACCAAATTAAACAAAACTTTTTCATTTCTCAAACAGATTTATAATATTTTTAGTTGAAGTTTATCTAATTTATCTGTTTATTGGGGATCTCCTTGATTACTATTCACACATAAAGCTATATATATATACATAAATATAACATATATATATAGATATATATCTATATATATACATATATATATATATTGCTCAAAAAAATGAAGGGAACACCAACACAAATAACAGTCCAGATTTCAATGAAAGATACATTCAAGTGGAAAATCTTTATTGATATACATTGCGGAATTTGTTTAGAACAAAAGTATGTTAGAACAATCAATAGAATCATTAAACCATTACGGGCTGGATTCTAAATTACACCAAAATAAAATTGAACTGAAATCAAAGACTGATCCAACTCACATGATTTTCATCACAACAACTATAATGTGACCCAAGAGTGTGTTTGAACCCCACATGCCAAAGGGACCTCCTGAACATCTGGACATGCCCCTGGTGAGATGGAGGATGCTGTCCTGGGGTATCTCCTCCCAGGCCTGGATCAGGGCTCTTGGACATTCTGTGGTCACTGGTGGTGTTGTCTAATGCTACGATACATAAAGTCTCAGAGGTTCTCAGGTTGATTCCGGCTCAGGGAAACATAAAGACCGGTCAATAAATACCTTCATCCTCCAGGAACTGCCTAAACACACTGACCACATGAGGCTGGGCATTGCCCTGGACCAGGAACAACCTAGAGTCCATTAGACCAGTGTAAGGCCTGATAGTGGGTCCGGGTTTCATCCTGTTACCTAACGGTACTGTTGGCTAGCCCGGCGAGGTATTTGAGACCATCCAAAGATCCGTCTCCAATGACCATCACTGACCCACCACCAAACCGGTCCTGCTGGATGATGATGCAGGAGTATTACTTTCTCCACAGCGTCTCCAGACTGTCACATCTTCCACATGACCACAGTTTGAACCCGCTCTCATCTGTGAGGAAATGGGGCCTCCACAGGAGAACCTACCAATTCTGTTATTCACTGGTGAACACCAATAGAGCTGCACGGTGCTGGGCTGAGAGCAAAGGTACCAGTAGAGTACGTCGGCCCTCATGCCACCCTCATGCAGTCTGATGCTAAGTTGTCAGAAACATCACAACAAGTAGCCCATTGGAGGTCATTTTGTAGGGATCTGGCAGTGCTCCTCCTGTTCCTCCTCACACTGAGGGGCAGATTCCAGTCTGGCTGCTGGGTTATTGTCCTTCTACGGACCTGCCCAGCTCTGCTCGTGTAACGCCCTGTCTCCTGCCATCTTTTCCATGCTCTTGAGACTGTGCTGGCAGACACAGCAAACCGTGTTGCAACTGCACGCAGGGATAAGCCATCCTGGAAGAGCTGGACTATGTGTGCAGAGTCAGTGGGCAGCAGGTACAAGTAACAAGTAATGACAAAGACACCAGCAGAACACAAACTAGAGAAGAATCAGTCAGGAAAGATAAGGAGAGAGAAATGGATGGTGGCCACCACCTGCAGAACCATTCCCTTTTTGGGGGTTGTCATATATATATATATATATATATATATATATATATATACTCTATGCTGTATACAGTACGTGTGTGAAAATAACCTGAGGGCTGTCTCACATACCCATGCCCATTTACTCACATTGGCAGTTATAGTTAGAAATATAATGATTAACAGATCAAAAGTCATTTTGATATGTACACAGAAATTTGTGAATTTTATAAGAATATCTGGCTTTAAAAAATAAAAAATAATACATTTCACCAAAGTGGCACAAATTAGTGCCACTGAGAAAAGGAATGATTCGAATACTGGTAACACTGGAAAATTGCATTTCAAAGTTAAGATGAAAGTGCTTTATCCAGGTGGTTCAACTAAAGAGAGCTAAGGTAACACAACATTAACATCAGTACACAGAAAATTAAAGAGCAACAAACTAAAGATTCACATAAAAAAATTAGAGATATGAGTTTGCCCTTGATTAGTGAAAATGTGTCATAATCCTGTTAATGGCATAAATCTATAAGGTCATAAAAATAGGCTCCCCTATTGACTGCAGTCTCCACTCATGCTATGACGGCACATAAGAACCACATGCAAGCAGGCTTCAGCTGTTATTGCCACATGTTTGATACTTCTGCTTGATCTTCCATCTTTACTTTCATGAACAACTCTACCAGACATCTGTCAGTGGAACACTTTCCCACAACATATTCATCATGCACAATGAATTCTCTTACCCTACTGTAAATAAATCAGCCGTGGTTGATGACCTTAGACCTCAAGAGACACATGAGTTTGTAGCTAAAGATGAAAGCGGTGTCTTTTGTGTTTTAGTTAGGATTCTGTAAAGAGTTATTGATCCAGGAGGTTGAAATCTGCAAATAACTTCTTAACTTTACTGCAGTTGTGAAGTTCCATATCCCTAATTTACATTTGGAAATGGCTTTAATCTGATCTACTTAATTTAAAATTAAGTAGTTCAGAGTTTAGGGACCGTTTGAGAAATGAAAAAAAAAAAAATCCCTTTTCCCCACTTGTTTCTAAGGTCTTTTCATTATATTATGGCTGACAAATGTGTGTGCCATTCTGTCTGAAGGACAAGAAAGCCTGTTCTGATAGATTGGCTGACATTGTAAACATAAAATGGTCCTGCTGGATCTAAATGGGGAGATTCTGGGATGAGACTGGCACATGAGTATGCCGGGATCTTCTCTGTTCTAACACATCTGTCTGTAATAAACCCAAACAGTAACTCTGTAATAAAAAAATAAAAATCCTTGAGTTAATTCCTTTTCCTCAAATGATCAGAGGACAAGATTTTTCTTCATCAGGGACATACAGTATGTATAATGGTTCATGAGCGCAGAAACAACACGTTAACATGCTTTGTTTTTCGAATGATCCGGTCAGGAGATGAAGGTGAAATCCGTCCCAGATTAGTGTGTTCATGAGAAATGGAAGTGGTTAACGGTTAACCACTTACATTTCTCATGAACACATCTACAAATACTTAAGGCACACCATCCAACTCAAGCATTATACAACAAACAATGGTGGGTAAAGGATTTAGAATGAGTTACTTACTTGATGATGTTTAACCTTGAACAGAGCATCAGTTGAACTTAATAAAACTTAATTAAACTTCACATTGCATTGTTGTTATGTAAATACGAAAGGCTGATGCTTGGTCCAATATTTACCCAGTGGTTGTTTAAAAACGACCCAATTGTGTATTTATTCAGTCAACCTGTTCCATCCCCTAGACAAGCAAGTAAGTGAGCTACACTGGCTAACTTAACTATTGGTATGATCTGTATTATTTCAAAACCCTTTGGTCTCATCTTATTAACAGATCTCAATCCTGAATATTACAAGGAGCAAATACATTGGTTGTTGAGTCTATGCACCAGCTACTAAATGTACACTGCTGTAATGTAAAGGAAATGCCTCAAAACATCCATTTTGTGTTAAGCTGAATCACATTGACACTCAATATAAATTGGCCAATTATATATTTCCTACACTACAAAATGTTCAAAAAATGTGCCTATCTAAAAAGTTCATCATGATTACTTCACACTAGAGGGCGCCATTTCCACAGATGCTACAACTAGCGTAATAAACTAACACTGTCGCTGAAGTGAGGGAATGTGTTCCCCATGACTCCCATCAGTTTCGTCTTCCAATTTAATTTAATAGTTAATATGGGTAAGTGGAAATGCCCAAAATAGTAAGTAGATAAAATGTACGTAAACTTTGTTCCATCCATTAGCCTGCTCTCACTCCACACACTACAGCCATAAAAGTAACCTCTAGGTCCTTGTTGAGAGTTACAGTTTCTTCCTAAGAGAGTAGATCTCAAAGGAATAACAGTGGCTTTGTCTTCCATCTCTTCTAATAGCTGGTCGGCCAACTGTGGGGGAGGGGTAGCTGCTCCATTGTACAGTCCCTCTGTGGAGAAATGTTCTCAGGTCAGGTCCTTTGGTTCCTGCGTGAATCTGGGAGTGAGAAAATGTGAAGGAGGTCTGAATGCCCATACATTATCTTAATAGGGCAAAGGCAGATTTAAATGTGAATAAGTTATCTTTCCATGTTGATGTTTGAAGTAAACCACCTGAACATGTTCAACAACTTTCATTTTGATGGATGACGCGTATTTTGTTGTTGCAAGTTTGCAAACCTGTGAAACAGGTTGTGTCAGACTATGTATCAAGTTCCTTGCACAATCTAGTTTCAAATTCTAGTTTACAAAAAGTATGACCTGATGCACCATGAGAGAAACCCAACACGTCATACAATTGTATATGGGTTACATTTCGTGGTCTGTAGTGTGAATCTCTTCTGTCAGTTCTGTAGCTGCTATGTGTTTGGGGATTTTTTTTCCTGCAACACATGATATGTAGTCATGGGATTGTCATGACCTACTGTCCTGTCACATGCAAGGAATTTAATTGATAATACAATTTGAGTCATTACAATAATCAATCTCTCTCTCACACACCCTCTCTCCCTCTCAACTGATAATAAACTGTAAAGATGTGAATGTGAAAATACATTTCATAAAGTGTATCTTCCACTTGGCATAAACATTACTGGGATTCATTGTCAGCTTATCCATTGTGTGATCCTTCCAATATCACACCAGATCCAGATGTTTAATCCCTTCCAAACAATAAAGCTGTGACAAAAGTGTGAAAAAACTGAATAGTTTCATCTTGACTAGGTTCTACCTGCACAGGTAGATAATCCTCTGTGACTCATCTCATATCATGCATTGTTTGTATGAGCTGCTACCCCCAGTCGGACAATACAGAGGCCAGTATCTGTGAAAGGAGTGCTTGTATATAAAATAAATTATATGTCAGATATAAATGTGGACGTAGGTGAAAAAAAAAGTTGAACCAAAATACACACCAAAGAAAACAGAGAAATACATGAAAAAATGTCTGTATGTGCTGTAGCCTGTATTATACATTAATCTGTGTCAGTACAGTCATTTCGATTTTTGAGTTTTAGTGTTTTTTAACCTTTCATAAAAACAGATCATTTAGGATGGGTTGAGAGGGAAAAGCATATAATGAACGTGCAAACCAACGGTATTACGTCATGAAGGTGATGTCTTCAGATTCAATCGTTGACCATTTTTAAGGATTTTTCAGCTTTGACTTATGCTCCGACTGGGTTGAAGTGTATCATAATATTTCTTATCCTAAGCAGACAGGTTATTTTATGACGTCAACCAAAATCCCCGAACACATAGCTGCCAAAGAGTTTATGATTTCACTCCTGTGCGTTTGTCTTTTTTTGTGAGCAAGGTTATGGAAAAACTACAAGAAGGATTTGCTAGAAATTTAACTAGAGGTAGGTTTTGGCATATCCTAGAGACAATACATTTTTTCTCAAGTTGCCTGTTTCGCAGCATTTAAAATAAAATAAATTAAAAATAATAAGCCGTTTGCAGTAGTTATGTGGCCATTTATGCCTTTGTTCCTTTGATGTTTCAAAGGAACAAATGGTTCTTTGGGGTTAAGCTCCGGGCTCAGCTTCAAGAGTTCCTTCGATTCCTCTGATGTTCCTTTTGAGGTGGAACTGAGGGCTCGGTGGGCTGAACAGAGACATTGAAGTGAAAAGCGCAGAAGGCGACCATGCATTCATTCATTTTTCTCAAGCAATCCTGTTCAGGATCGTGGATTCTATCCCAGCTGATATTGAGCAATTGGTGAGATACAACCAGGTCTAGTCACCAGTTCATATTTGAGAGTAACACTGTGTTGGGATTTGTCGGTAGACTTAGAGGCTGGCAATGACACAGAAATTAATAGAGAAATCTATTGTGTATTTGAAGGATGTTTGCGCTGTCCAGTCGATATTCCTAGTTTGCTTCTTTTTTTTTTCTTCATTTAATTATTTTGCTTTCTCTTCTCCGCCTTTTCGGAATCTAACCAATCAGACCGCTGGGTAGTTGGAGCTGAACAGGAAAGCAGCCAATCAGAGCGGCTCATCTCCTCATAGAGCATTAACGACCTGCGGACACTATTTCCCTGATTGTGACAGTGGACCGTGTTTGCTAACGAGTTCGAACGCGAGTAATTTGCGTTAAATACTTTGTGTAGTTAAGCATTTTTCTGTATTTTACCCGGATTTTATCATATTGGCCATATTTGCAAGGGGACCCAGAGGATTTGAAGGCGCTCCGTGTTTTGTTAGCCTGAAACAGTCGCTGTCAGGAGGACTACTGTTTTGTTGATGTCATCCGAGGCAGAGCTGGTAGCGACGTTCAATTTCCAGACTAGACCGGGATAAACAAAGACTGTTGTTGGGGTGTTGATTTCCATTTTTGCTTTAAATGTCAGTGACACAAGAAACGAGGATGGGACTTTTGCTGCCCTGCGCACTGCTGCTGTCTGTCTTCACTCTCTCAGCCGGTGTGGATTTCGACCAGGGAACCAAAGCAGCCGGACAGTCGTTCTTTGTGAGGGATTCATACTTTAAAGAGAAAGCTGCCTTCGCAAAGAGGTCTCTGTCTGCATGGCTGTCCGCATCAGCAAACCATAAAATAAATCGAAGAAGCGCCGAGAACGGCGACTACTGCAATGCTCTTCAAGGATTTGACACCAAATTAAAAGACAACACCCACAGTGTAAGTTACCCGAGGTCCTGTTACTCTTCTCACGTCTGACATTTAACATGAAAGGAGCCTGGGGAAGATGATGCGCAGGTGCACGAGTAGGCCTAATAAGCTGTTCAGTGTACTTGTACACCAAGATACCGATGAGCTTCTTTTCCACTCAGCTGAAGCCATAGGTAACAGCTGAGGAGGCGGAGGCCCGCAGTGTAGATTAAGTTCACCTTCTGTAAAACCAGAACACACAATTACGCAAATAAAAAACAATTTGTCATCATCAAAATACTTTCCAGATTTGTTTTAACCTTCCCCAACATTTGCCTCAAGCCCAAAAGTCCATTGTAAGGTCCTTTTTCTTGTCTACCAGTTTGGACTTCATGAATATCTGGTCCAGTTTAATACAAAATGATGATGAAACAGCATTAAAGCGATTTTTCTTAATGCTGTGGGCTCCACTGAATAACTAGAAGAGCGTCTTACCTCTCAGCTGCTCCATTAACAGCCATGACCTACATCTGATTCGCCTTGTGGATGAAGCCTTGCTGACAGTGGGTCTGTGAATGCTCACTTGGAGATGGGCGCAGGGGAATCTATATATATATAACCAGTTATGTGGTAGTTAGTCTGCATTAGAAATTGGTGTTTGAATAAGATAAGATAAAAATACATTTTTATCTTAATGGCACCCTTCGTACATAAAAAGAAAGGGGAAGGAAGTATAAAAGGAAGTAAATAGAGATGACAGGTGTCAGTAGCTCACATAGAACATAAACATGGGAAATATGGGAAATAAATGAAAGATTTATAATTATATTAAAAGTTTAGATAAAAACAATAAGACGAAAATAGGGTTGACAAAATAATCATTACAATTAAGCAGGCATTGGAGTTTATGCTGAAAGTGTCCCATGTTGCTAATTTGCTTAGCTACCCCTTTGGCATTTGTTCAAATTTGCATTTCTGTCTCTCTCTTGCATACTTTTAAGTGGAAAGCATTGCTCATTTCAACGTCCTCTCTTCGCACACACCTACTGCTGTATTGGTTGCTGAGAGGGACCTACATTTAAAAGTCTGTGGTTTTCCAGAATGACCTGAATTTTGACCTTAGTTTTAAAGCAGTGTTCAGAAGTTTTATTCAGCATTTTCTGCTCTGATAAGTCCCGCTGTTCTTATATTTTTGTATTTTGTCAACTATGCTTGGTGGCAAAGCGTCTTGAGCTTTCTGACATGGTGATCAGGAAACACAGAGCTAGTCTGTAGGCAAAAGTGCCTAATTCGTTTAAACTGCAGTTTTTAATTGTGTGGTTAGTTAATCACTGTCTGCCCGCTGGACTCAGCGGGCTTTTCCTGAAATTATCTAGTAACATACACACAGATGTTTGGACATACCCATGATCTTGGGCCGTCATTTTAAATATGATTTTATGTGATTTTCTTTTCCCCTTTCTCAGTGTGTCTTCAAGGACCTGAGTGGCTCAGTGTCACTGGCCTGGGTCGGAGATGGCACAGGGGTGAGTGTTTTGCCTTTCTACATGACATCTCACTGACAAACCTTTTGGAAATAACAATAATGAAGAAAAGTTGAGTATAAAAAAAAACAGAGTATCCTGCTAGCAAAATAGTCCCTCAGTTGCATCCCATCACGGTTTAATGCATATGAATGAAGGATCCATACTCCATGTTCTCCAACCTGGACTTTCTTTCTTTGCAGGTCATCCTGGCTTTGACAACTTTTCAGGTTCCCCTCGTTATGATAAGACTTGGCCAGTCCAAACTTTATCGGAGGTAGGTGTCAGGATCTCATTTGGTAGAGATGCCCCAGGTGTTTATTTACTTGGTAGACTTTTAATTTGTGATGCAACCATTTGTCTGCCAGTGAGAACTATGGGAAGTCATTTGAGGATGTGACCTCTCTCATCAACAACACCTTCATCAGATCAGAGTTTGGCATTTCTATCGGACCAGAAAAGTCTGGGAAAGTAAGTCACTGCCTTATTGAGTGTCCACGGATTTAATGCTACAGTAATGTGTTCCTAATTTAAAATTTGACAATCATTATTTGCTCTGACTAAATTCTGGTCTCTTGTAGGTGATCCTTACAGGAGACATTTCTGGAGGTGAGGGGTCTCGGATTTTTGTCTCATCTGATTCTGGGAAGAGTTTCACCAGCCGGGACCTTCCATTCACCCTCCTCACACAAATATCCTTCAACCCTGATAAATCAGATGTGCTGCTTGCCTTGAGCAACAAGGTAAATTGTGTGTTTTACAGATATATGGTTTGTTGGGGGAAAAGAACAAGAACTTTGGATGTTAATTAGCGCTAGACAATATGAAGTTGTTGCATTAACTTGTGTAGATTGCTTGTGTAGATTCTCACTTACCAAGCCCTTGGTGATCCTAAAATAACCAGAAGCATTCTTTAGAATTAACCTCTTACTCATGAGGCTTCCTCAGATTTGAAGTACAGTTGCCTTATGTTTACCCTTATAGGAGCAATTGTGTATGTGTGTATTAAAGAAAGGTACAGTGATCACTACACTAGTGAAGTCAGAATAATATTGATTATAACATTACAATGACAACTGTCAGTGCGTGGGATATATTGGAAAGAAGGGCAACTTTTTGCTCTCAGTTGATGTGCTGGAACCAAAAACATTTGTAAGTATAAGGATTTGCGCAACTTTTACAAGGGGCAAATTCTAAAGGTTAGACAACTAAGTCAGGCTAGCGATGGCTAGCCCGTTTCTTCCGATCCCCCAGTAGAGCTACTTGGTCGCTGAATGAAAGGCGTCAGAGCAAACAGTCTATCATAGAGCTCTCTTTGAAGCTAAAGGAACCTACATAATATTTGGCAGGTGGTTTAATGTTACGGCTGATCTGTGTAGATCATTTTAATCCTTGGAAAAGCTATTCAGTTCATGGCCACTTGTAAAATTAAGCAAATGTCATCATCTCACTTCCTTACATTTGGATCAAATCTCAAAGTGCTACAAGGTAAAAGCATATAAAAGCATCAATAAAAAATAGAATAATAACTATATGGAAACAAATCACACAAGAGGTTAATCAGTCATTTGTTGTCTACATTTATTAACATGGCAGCACTCATTTATACAGCTCACACTTAGTGTGAGCTGTATAAACAGTGTTGTCATGTTGTGAGTCACTCCTGTAAAAAACTTGTTTTCTCTTTCTCAGAATGAACTTTGGCTGTCTGAAGATTTTGGCCGTGACTGGAGAAAAATCAGTGACGTGGTGTGCCTGACGAAATGGTAAGAGATGAGAGAAATTGATGTTTCTAACTTGTTTGCTCATTGAGCAAATGGTGGCGATCTTTTATCATCCTCAAGTGTCCTGTGATATGAAAAAACCTTTTGTACGTTTAGATTTTGAGCAGTGGATGAACTTTATGCTTATTGGTCTGGCAGGTGGCAAAGGTTTTTAAGTAGGTTTCTGTTAATCAAGTCTTGTTGTTTTTAACAACCTATAATAATTTGATTATAGTAGAGATTCACAGACAGCATTCTTCCTATCTTTTATAAATTTTTAATAATCAAAATATGCTTTTACTTCTTCAAGGTTGTCGTAACTTGTTTCCTTGTTGCCATATGTAAAATTTGTTATGGGGTTGATAAACCAAAGATAAAGATGCTTAAAGATTATCCCCCAAACTTTTATGGTTGCTGCACCGTTGCGATATGGCCAGTAAAACTGCTCTGTTAAGCCTTCTGTGTTTTGGCCGAATCCTTACAATGGTGTTATTTTAGAGGCACTTCCTGGTATGTATCACCTAGTAACAATGGCAGCTATAAATACGTTTTCAGTTTTGATTTTTTTTTTAGGCTTGGTTTTCAGGGTCTGTGTGTGGGAAAGAACTCTCTGCACTAACTAGTCTGCCTAATCATCAACCCTGTATTGATATTCCAAATGCTTGACCTGAAAGTTTCCAAGAAAATGGGTAATTTCTAAATGCAGCAGGAGCTTTCTGTGGCAGAAACCATTGACTCCAAAGAAAGTACATATTTACGAAGGGCATGGCTGCAGGCTGGTTGGATTCGATAAGCCATGTCAGGTGATTCTTACTCGCACAACAAAGCACAACCTGTTATATGTGTTGAGATTGTGCAAAGAATCCTCCATGAAACCTAATTTCAACTTGTGATCAGAGGGGGATTTTGTTTTTCATTTCTAACAGGGCAGAAGAAGGTAGGCAGTGAGGAAAACAGGAGTTTAGTCTGAGAAAATATCCCCACAAATGTACAGGATGTTTTATAAGACACGGACTGACATGATTCGATTTGACTCGGCCTTTCAATCCAGCATGGCAGAGATTTTAATTCAATAACAGCACGGCTGCTTGTTTGAAAAGTATGTCTTTAACTGAGGATGGGCTGCAGCTCAATATTGATTTGATTACTAATGAAAATACATACAAACACGTATTACAAGCAATCCTAAGTGTTTTTAGAGTCTAAAAGGTGACAAAGTATTGCTTATCGGAAGCACAAATCAGACAGGTTAGTAGCATCACAATAGATGATTCACCAAACATGCAATGTGGTGTCCAAGTTCCCTGGGTGTGTGGACTCTAAGTGAGGAAAGCAATAAATCCTGTGGCAGTTAAAAATAGAAACGCTCCGTCAAACTACAATAATTCAACTAGAATTCAGTAATACATCTGGGGTATATACAAAACTCAAAAATATAAAGGGAACTCTTAAATCCAATATTCCAGTTGAAAATCTTTATTGATTACAAAGTGTTCTTTTTAGAACAAAATAATGTAAGAACAATCAATGGAAGCCAAAATCATTAACCCATTTAGGACTGGATTCAGAATCCTACTCCACTTCAAATTGGAAAAATTAGATCCCACGCTGATCCAACTTTTGTGAATTTCCTCATGACAACTCATGATGTGGCTCAGTAGTATGTATAGCCTCTACTTGCATGTATGCACTCCCCACAACATCCCTACAACGCTCCGTCGTCCACCACTGGATCAGGGCATAAATCAGCTCCTGGCAGGTCTGTGGTGCGACGTGGCGGTCTTGCAACGATACATGATGTCCCAGAGGAACCTAACTGGATTCAGATCTGGGGAACCGGAGGGCCTGTCAATAGCACCAATGCTTTCATATAACTGGAATTGCAGACATGCTCCAGCCACATGACGCATTGTCATGCACCAGAAGGAACCCAGTTCCCACTGCACCAGCATACGGCCTGACAAGGGGTCTAAAGATCTCATCCCAGTACCTAACAGCAGTTAGGGTACCCCTGGCTGGCACGTGGAGGTCTGTGCGGCGCTCCAAGGATAGTAGATCATCACTGACAAACCGCCAAACTGGTCATGCTGGAGGATGTTTCAGGCAGTAGAACGTTCTCCATAGCTTCTCCAGACTCTCTCACGTCTGTCAAATGTTCTCAGTTGGAACCTGCTCTCATCTATGAAGAGAACAGGGTTCCAATGGCGAATCTGCCAATTCTGGTGTTCTCCAGAAAATGCCATTGGGCTGCAAGGTGCCGGGCTGTGAACACAAGCCCCTCTTGTGGACATGTGGCCCTTTTGCCATCTTCATGGAGTCTTTTTCTGACATTTTGGGTGGAAATATGCACACGAGTGGCCTGCAGTAGGTAATTCTGAGGGCTCTGGCAGTGCTCCTCCGGTTTCTCCTTGCACAAAAGAGCAGATATTGGCCCTGCTTTTTGGTTGTTGCCCTCCTACGGCCCCCTCCACCTCTCCTGGTGTACTGGCCTGTGTCCTGGTATCTCCTCCACGATCTTGACACTGCTGGGAGCCACAGTAAACCTTCTGGCCACAACGCGTATGAATATGCCATCCTGGAGGAGCTGCACTACCTGACCAACTTCTGTAGGCTGCAGATATTGCTTCATGCTACCACTAGGGAAGAGGGCACTGCAAAAATGCAAAACTACCCAAGAATCAGCCTGAAAGGATGAGGAGAAGGAAATGGTCTGTGGCCACCACCTGCAAAACCATTCTTTAATATAGGGGTTGTATGTATCAGTTGTCTCATTAATTGCCTCTCCATTCCACCTGTTGTCTGTCCCATTTGCAAAACAGCAGGTGAAATTGTTTCAGTATTGCTTCCTGACTGAACATGTTGATATCCCAGAGGTGTGATTGTCTTGGAGTAACATTGAGATGATTTCATGTTTCTTTTATTTTTTCTTAAGTTCTGAGACTTTCTTATTTGATTTCAGGGGAAAGGGAGATAAAATCTTCTTTACAGCCGCCCTCAATGGATCTTGCAGTAAGTGATCTCAACTTCAAATCCTGAAATTAAAAAATGACACATGCAATGTCACCACATCCTGTTTCACCTATTCAGTTTGGTGCATGTACATGTAGACTACAAAGTTAAATATGAACCTCTACTTTTGTTCACTGACACGATGAAAATAACATTAATCTGGTCAAACAAAACGACATCTATTAGTTTTGTTGCACTACCATGTCTGTGATGTTTATTAATTTTGTTGCACTGTCATGTCGGTGTTTTCCACCTAGTTTTTTAGCATTGTTTATAGCAATTTTAAGGGTATTCATAGTGTAACCAATGTCACATAATTGGTTACCTCGGTCTATTAGTTATTTCAACTATTTACATTTTTGGGCAAATATATATATATATATATATATATATATATACATGTATATATGTATGTGTGTGTGTGTGTGTGTGTGTATGTGTGTGTGTGTATGTATTATTTTTATTTTTTTTCAGTTGATCGAGGAATGCTAGAACTGAGGAAGACGACTGACTATGGCAAAACCATCAAAACCGTCGCCAATAAGATCTACTCATTTGGTGTGGGTGGACGCTTCCTCTTTGCTTCTGTGATGACAGGCCCGGTCAGTTGTTATGATGCTGTCCCATACACCAGTAGACAAGATACCACAAACAAGTATCTGGAGCCAGAATTTTTAATGTTAAGTCTGTTAACATTATGTGTGTAAACAAAAGCTTTGTTTAAAATAAAAGCTTTCCTTTTCTCTTTATAACCCATGTGTTATGCATGTTCTTATTTTCCCATCACTCTAGGGCACTTTGAGGAGGATCTATGTGTCCCAGGACCAGGGTGAGACGTGGAATATGGCCCAGCTGCCCCCAGTTGGGCACAAACAGTTCTACTCCATCTTGGCAGTAAATGATGAAATTGTCTTCATGCATGTTGATGAGCCTGGAGGTGAGTACGCATAAAAAATCTGCCCAGCTTATTCTGATCACATTAGTGAATTAAAACATTATTTTTTTATTTTTTTTTAAAGTAAATTGCATGTTCTTTTGTCTGCACTGTCAATGTCTCGTAGTAACCGTGTATTTGAATCTTGTTTTGATTTTTTGATATTATAGATACGAACTTTGGTACCATTTATGCATCGGACAACAGGGGCACTGTGTACTCCAAGTCTTTGGAGCGACACTTATACACCAACACAGATGGCGAGAACGACTTCACTAATGTCACTTCTTTGCGAGGGGTTTATATGACCAGTGTCCTGGCAGAAGGTAACTATTAATGCACTTCTGCTTAATAAAGGAATAGAAACACAGGGTTTGAGGTAAATATTTAATTTACCATACAGTGTTGGATGTACTGCTTTTCTGAAGATGCTGACTGACATACTAAAACAAAACTCATCATGTCTGCTCATTTTTTCCTTTCATTTAATTATCCCCCTACCTAAGGGGACACATGGCTGTCCTCACATTCATTGCCTTTTGCAGCCGAGCAGGAGTAACTTCTTCACATATACACTGAGAGTACATGCAGTGTGTTAAACAGGCGCAACAAAGTTACGTTACTGTAATTGCTAAGTGTGACTGAGGTAAATGAGAATTGAAGCGGAGACGCCACCACCCTCACCATCCTCATTGTTAGACTTGGTTGAATCATGCAGATAACCCTCATTTTCATGGTTGTGGTTTGGGTTTGAAAAGGTAGATGTTGCTCTAAATCAGTACAGCTGAAGATCACTCTAACTTGTTACAAACGCAAGAATACCTCATGACAAGAAAAGCAACCAATGGCAAAACAAAGCAACCACTGTCATTAACTGAGTAAAAACCATTCACACAATCGATCACACACCAATGGAAGAGCCATTGGGAGCTCATCGGACCCAACACGAAACTGAATGAGCCGCAGATCAAACCCCTGACCTTCATTAGTGGGTGACCAATCTACCTTTCAAGCCACAGCTGCCAGAGCCTTACATCATCTGGCATACTTTAGTAGACCCTCTATCATATACACAGTGCATAATTTACTTAAACATGTTTCAAATGAAGTCATCTCTAGGCAAATATTAATTTCAACAAGAATGATCTACTTCAGTATATTATTTAAGGAAATAAATATTGCCTAATTATGGTATTAACGAACTTCCAGAAAATATCAAGACATAACTTTTTGGTTCGTCTGTCTGTAGGTTTGAAACCAGTTCGATGGAGAGGGATGTCTCTCCCAAGTCCCTCAAAAACTGTGGAACGTAATTCAATGAAATTTCACACATGGGTTGTAGGGGTCTTAAATGTGCCCATCCCATGATTGTTTTCTTATATTTAACTATTTTTACATTTGTATGCATATTTGAACTTGGTGATAATTGTTCCACCACTCTGCTGTAAGAGTCTATGGTCCGTCGATGTCGGCACAAATTGAGTTTTATTATTGGTGTAATCTGTGTCTGTTTTTCTACATGACCTCTGGTTGAATGGTTAGTGCTGCCAGAACACTCTGGATCTGACACTTGCTTTTCTTATACAGAACTCTTTAGTGGCCTGAGATTGATATATGTTGTTTTGTATATTTGTATGAAGAAAATTCTGACTACCTGTAAGTGTTGTCTCTGTCCTGTTGTTCCAGATAACTCTGTACGGACTGTTGTGTCCTTTGATCAGGGAGGAGAATGGGTTCCTCTGAGGAAACCCGCCGACATCCCGTGTGATGCCACAGCCAAAGACCCAGACAAGGTAAAGAACAAAAACTAGGTCTGCAGGAGTAACGAAGATAGACGATTCTTGATATCAGAGCCTGAGAGATCAAACCGAGTTCTCATATCATCTCACTCTTAATGCTGTCTTTGTGTAAGTGCTTTGAGTGTGTGCTTGTGTCTGTAGTGCAATCTTCACATCCACGCGTCCTACAGTGCAGCCATGAGGCTGAACATCCCCATGCTGCCTCTGTCTGAGCCCAATGCAGTGGGTCTCATCTTGGCTCACGGTAATTCTGAGCTCATTGTTCACTTCAGTGTTTCACAAGACGTTTCCATATTTTGTTTTAAGATCAGGTGGAAACTGATTAAGAGTTTGAACAAAACATTTCTATGTATCACACTAGGGAGTGTCGGTGACTCCATCTCCGCGATGAGCCCTAATGTGTATGTGTCTGATGATGGGGGGTACACATGGATAAAGGCGCTGGATGGGCCACATCACTATGCTATTCTGGACTCTGGAGGGCTGCTAGTTGCTGTGGAGCACAGCCCCAGTAAACCTGTCAGCAAGATCAAGTGAGTTACAGCAGTGGAATTCGGGTTGGACCAGTATTACCTGAGTCTCGGAGAGGTCCTTTTTATGTGCGGCAGCACTAATTTTGCATGCCACCCAACTACGCTACTCAAAAAAATAAAGGAAACAGATATTACAGTGTAACTCAAAGTAAATCACAACTCCGGGATATCAACCTGTTCAGTCAGGAAGCAATAATGATTGTGAGACAGGCCAGTACACCTGGAGTGTTGGAGGAGGCCGTAGGAGGCAACAACCCATCCGCAGGACCGCTATCTGCTCTTTTATGAAAGGAGAAAAAGAATGCAAACTGCCACCGCTGTGCAAAATGACCTCCAAAGTCAATAAAGGTTTTCTACTGGAATATTTCATTCATCCAGATCTGGGATCTGTGAATTAAGTGTGCCTTTTATTTTTTTGAGTAGTGTAGTAAACCTTTATCGCAATTACTAACTGTGCATATGTGGACATACGTGGGAATTAAATTTCATTACATGGTTCAGTACACATAATCCAATACTCAACAGAAATGTTATCAGCAAATGGTATTGGAGTTTGTATAAAGAAGTGGTGCAGTCATTTATGCGGATGATGCAGTTCCTTACAGAGTGGGGGGAGGGTTCATCAGGAAAGAGAGTGTGTGGACAGTGCAGTTTGGCTGTTGAGGAACGTTACCGCCAGGGGGATGAAGCTATAGTACAACTTAGTTGAAGTAGCTCCTCTGCTTCTCACTGCAGAGGCTCCGAGGCTGAAGTGAGCGTGGGTGTGGTCAGCCCACAAAGCTGTGGGCTGTCCAGATGAATTGTGTGGTGTAGATGGTCACGATGGATTGCAGAGCAGTTCTCGTCTTTTCAAATGAATTCACTATCAGTTCTTTTGTGATCTGATGCCTTGGAGGTCCTGTAACAGACAGGGATCTTGTTGTTGCTATAGTTGAAGATTTAGTATTTAATGCTAATCTTTGTACATTCTAAAATGTCCTCGCAGGTTTTCTACAGATGAAGGACAGTGCTGGAATGTTTACACCTTTACCCAAGAGGAAATCTACTTTACTGGGTTGGCAACAGAGCCAGGAGCTCGATCCATGAATGTCAGTATCTGGGGCTATAAAGATTCCCTCATCAGCCAGTTCTGGGTCTCCATAACCATCGACTTCAGGGATCTTCTTACAAGAGACTGTGAGTGATGTGATCACATCTTTGCTGCATCTAACTGAATATGTCATTTATTTGAGAGTTAAAAGAGGCCAACAAACTGATGCCTCCAGGTTTGGAAGGGGACTATGTGCAGTGGTTGGCACATTCCAATGACATCAGTGACCCCAACGATGGATGCATGTTGGGCTACAAAGAGAAGCTCCTGCGTCTCAAAAAAGATTCTGTTTGCTGGAATGGACGGGATTACCAGTTGAACACCCAACCAACCCCGTGTCAGTGCACCCTGGATGACTTCATGTGGTAAGCCATTGTCTTTGTCCCAAAATCCATTCTGTATACTATTAGAATATACAGTATGCAGCTCACTTTAATAGTTTATGCTCAGTATACAAAAATAAATCGACACACTTTATTGATGGGAGAATATTACCTGTCATCAGAACAAAAAGAAATACTGTGTTTATTAGGTTTCTTAGCTGGGTTGCGTTTATTCTGTTTTGATAACAGTAGGGATGCTCTTCTTTTACAACCCCCCCCTCCACACACACAAACACACACCCACACACACCAGGTAATACGGTGGGATATGGCAGTCAGCATCTCCGTCTGTCTCTTTGTCCCTATGAGTGTAATCTTTGGGATTCTGGAGCTTAGCTCAAAATGTGTCAAATAAATTTTGGGTCGAGTCTGTATTAAACATACCAAACTGTTGATCTATATAAGATTCATGATTACATAGTGATTTTTTCTGTTTTTGTTGTGTAATATGTGTTGAATCTCCAAACAGCTCGAAAATAAGTATTTATCCGCTGAGCATAATACAGTAGCTAGTTTGTCCCACCTTTTGCAGCAAGAACTGCAATGAAACGGCTACGATATTGGAAATCATTATCTACCATAACTTTGGAGGAATTTTTGACTCCCTCTTATTTGCAGAACTGCTTTGGCGCATTAACATTGGAAGGTTTTGGGTCGTACCGCAGCATCTCAATGTGTTTTGGTCCCAACTTTGAATAGGCCACCCAGAGTTTAAATTTTATTATTTTGGAGCCATTTAGATTTGGTCATACTCTACTGCTTGGAATCACTGTCTTACCTCATGACCAAGTTATGCTTGAATATCGACTCACAGACTAAAGATCTGATATTGTCTCTCAGAATTTTATAGAACGGAGCAGAATGTAGTTTTTCCTCATTTATGGGTAGAAACTGTTATTTTGGCTGCTAGTGCTCTAATGTAACAGGATGTAATGAGCAACCTGTAACCAAACTCTAAATGCACAACCGTCCTGTTATAAGTGAAGGAAGGAGTAATTAAATGTATGTTATTTTTTGGCCTTTGCTAACAATTCCAGCATCTCCTGACTTTTTGCAGTGACTTTGGATACTACCGTGAAGAGAACAGCTCAGTGTGTGTGGAGCAGCCAGACCTGAAAGGCAAGGTGTTGGAGTTTTGTTTGCATGGCAAAGAGGAGCAACTAGTGACTAATGGGTAAGAGTCCAGCTTCCACCTCTGTGTTCAACACATGTTTTAATCACTTTACTGGTTTATTTTATAACCTAATCAAATTATTACCCCAGATACGGATAAGGTCTGTCCGACAATATGGAGCAGGTAGCAGTGATAGAGTTGATCCACACTTTCAGAAAATTCAGAATGTTAAGTTTCGATGACTTGACCCTTCCCAAACTGCTCACTCAGAGAGAGATGTACAGGATGTCCACGCTCAACACCATAACGCCTGCTGGACTGAATGTTGACTTTACCTTCAAATGTTTTCTATGAACAGACTAAAAGTCATTGAAACATACGTTCTGGATATTGACCCAATCTACGGGCCAGGGGTCTTGTTGGCCTCAGGACACACCTGCTTGAACCAACTACAAAGCACTTCCTTGTCATATATTGCCCCATCTCTATTTGCTTTCATCCTTTTAGCTTCTTATCCTTTTATCCTTTTATCTTCACATTGTGACATCAAAGGCTAATTGTATAACAACTGTTATAAGTTGCATGGTCAACCACATTATTCTCTAAGTCTGATGAGGGCAAGACAACCCACAGGTGAGCAGGGGTTTAAAATGAAGACTTAACATATTGGTAAAACTCAGATCAATCAATTGGATGGGTTGTTTTTTTGTTAGTTCCACAATTGTTCTATCTTTCTATGCTCATTGCTCATTTTGGTTTAGCACAACAAACTATCACTCGAGGGAAGATGCATCCACTTCTACTATCCTACTAATAAATGTGCAATTTTAAGCTATGTTAGTGATACATTTTTGTCATTGTGCTGAATAATGTGGATCTTTTCTAAGCGAGTTATACGAGGAAGTGATGTCATGTGGAGGATTGTCAGAGAAAGAAGGTAGTCTCATGCGTTTAGGGATTAATAGTATGTAAATGCAAATATTCATGTTTGCTTCACCTCACAAATAAAGAATTGTTACACATAGAGTTTTTAAAGTCCAGTGAATTTACTATGCACAGAAGGTGGGGTAGACTCCTGATTATTTGCAGATCCTTGTGATAATGAACATATGGAAACATAATCATGTAATAACTCTGAACTTTGGAGGAATATTTTTAATTTGCAAGTCTACTTATTGCCTTTACTATCTTAATTTATTTCGGATATCTGAGAAAAGATGAATGGAAAAAGTATTTTTTATATTTTCATTTTTTCATTAAACTTGGCTGCAAAATACATTATTTTAAATGAAACTGAATCTGCATATTAGTCAACACATCCGCAAACCCTCAATAATAGAGTATGTCTTCTTGACTGTATCTTTGTTCTCCAGGTACAGGAAAATCTCTGGAGATAAATGTGAGGGAGGATTGGTACCTGAACGTAAAGAGATCGACCTCAGACAGAGGTGTGTGAGTGACATGGTGAACCCAGAACTTCTGGTCAGTACCTGAAAACAACAAAACCTCTCAGTGGTGCTCTATGATGTCATGAAGTTTCTGCTTTAGCATTCATTTAATTCTACTTTTCTTATCTGCTGTTATTTTTACAGACGGCTAGTCACACCTCCAAAACTGTACCGATTGTGATAACGGTCATCATAGTCCTGCTGCTGAGCGTCGCAGCAGGAGTTCTCTTTGTTAAGAAATATGTCTGTGGGGGCAGGTTAGTTTACATTTCCACACTCATTTTGAGTCCATAACCACAACTTATCTGCAGGAGGACATGACCTTCCCTTTGTGATATTGAGTTTAATTTGAAGAATTTGTTTTTACACATTATTTTAAGCGGACCGTATTTTTGTTGCACTCTACAGGTTCTTGGTCCACAGGTACTCTGTACTGCAGCAGAATATTGAAGAGAATGCTGCTGATGGAATGGATGACCCGTTAGAGACCAACCACACTCAAAATGGCAAAATCGTGTTTCATGACGACTCAGATGAGGTAGAGCGGATGAGGGACAGACCAACACATATACATATCTTTGAATTTTCTACACGGCATCAATAAACCAGCAAGCTTTAAATAATGAAAGTAGTTTGACTGAGAGAACGAAAAGGGAGGGTGTTTCTCATTTTAATCACATGGTTTTGAGTAAGTCAGCTTGCTACAGGTCAGCATGATTTTCTCTGTGTAGATTCTCATTTAACTAGTTCATGGTAATCCATGTGGGTTCAATCCAAATCCAAATTTAATTTGCTTTGGCTTCAACCCACATGGATGATTTTATAGTATTTCTACAAAGTAATGACACAGAAGTCATTGAGAGACTGGGGAGGCTTGTGTGTAAATTTGGCCTTAGTGGTGTCTTTGTTCACCTGTGTTGACTGTTATTGTTTTTGTCTTCACAGGACATGCTTGAATAACAAGAACAACCTGTAATACATCTGAGCAACGTTTCCAATCCACCGCGTGGCCAAAATTCTGTTCCTGTAATTCTTTGGTCTCAAATTACTTCTTCCTTCTTCACCTTCTGGTTTGAATTTTGACTACAGCCATCAAGCAGTCTGGTCGAACTGCGGTCATCTATGACATATGATAATGAATGTACGAAAGCATCTTGGGATAAACGTGACAGTTAAGACGAACTATGAAGGAGGTCTTGTAGTTTTGTGCTTCAATTACTGATTCTATTTAATGAGTTTTATCTGCGAGTTATTTATTTTAGGGAACAAAGAATTGATGCACTAACTTTAACTGCTGACGGAGCCAAGGTCATGGATCTTGAAGCAAAGCTTCTTGTTTAAATTCACAACCTTCACTTTACGGGTCCTGCATCTACTATCACCTGGAAATATTCCAGACCTCTGCTCAAGATCTGTCTTTTCTCTTTACTCTTGTACATAAACCTTCTTTTATCTGACATGCTTGGATTTGGTGTTTGGTAAGTGTTAAAGCATTACTGTTGTTTGGTTGGTTAATAATTCTCCCAGATTATTTGAGTCGTAATCCCTCCTCTGAATAAAGTATGTGTCTAATGTTGCGCCTTCGGTTGGAAAAGAGGATGTAAATTTCAGCTTTTTTTATGTGTAAAATGTCCTGTAGTAATCTTTATTTGGAATACAAGCCTGCATACTTTTGGTACTCTTTGCAATAGATTTGAGAGCAATAAGATGTACAGATTCACTATCAAGTCCATGCAAGTTAATTACTGCTGTTGTCCTGATTTTTGTAATTCATCTATTTGCTCCATTTGTTGGATTGAGATGTAATTGTCTGAAACACTTAATGCATCATTGAGATGAAGTGTTTGTTTCATTCAAAATGTTCCTAACTCTTTTTAACATAAAGCACAACAGCCTATGCGAGTTTTAAGTAACCCACGTTTTCATAAATATGACTTATTGATCGATGTGATAAGTTGTTAATAATCATTGCAGTCATTCTCATCTCTTGAGCAGTTTTTGTACTAACCAACTTTTCAACTCATGTAACAAATAAATTGTGGTTCGCAGATATTTAATAGTAAATGTATAGATATTTTTACATCTGACTCAGATGAATGCATCAATATAAATTGGTGACAGAAGCACAGGAGCAATATGGAAAATCAATTACGTAAATATTTTATAGCTAAAGTGACAGTGTTGGCTATTGGAAGAGTTAACACACATGATTGGACAAGCTGCAGCACTGCAAGATTGAGAAAGTTTCTCAACTATAGATTTTGAAATGAATGGCTGTTTTGTTATTATCCTAACAGATGTGCTGTGTTCACCACAAACAAGTCTTACATGCTTATTTGTTGCACAAATATTTGTCTTGTTAGATTTCATTAAACTTTTGCAACTATCAGGTTCAGAGTGCAGTAAATTGCTGTGGTTATACAAGTGCCTGTGAGGATATGATGTGAAGCGCTCTAAACAAGTTGCTTGTTAGTATTTACTGATAATGGTTTGTATCATCTAATGCGCAACCAGTTAGTGACATCCCAAAGTTGTACTTGTTACACAAGTCAATTCATTAAGTGGTAAAGGAACTGCTTCATACAAGCTCACATTTAAGTGCATGTTTTCAATGATTTTAAAATCCACATTTGTTTGTGAAGAAAACTGCACAATGTGTACAAATAAATTATTTTCTTTCATGTCCTGATGTGAGACTGAGTTCCGACAGTGAAACTTCCACACGAGTTGGCTCAAATAAGACAATGAACACATGGTAAAAATGTGGGTGATTTACTCAGACACCTAGTTCTTATTAAATTATTTGTTGCATTAAGTAAAGGTAACTCATTTTTCATAAAACTTCTGTATAAATGAGTCATTGTGATGGTTCTGTAAATATACAAGGTTACATCTTTGTATCTGCTGTTTCTCTCCTGTTTGATGAGACAGCTTCTTTTGGGTTTTCCAATAAATTCATAAGTTCCTCTATTTTTGCCGCATAATTTTTTGCTTGTTGCAATGAAAAAAATAATGAGCTGGGAAAAAAAAGAGATCACAGGAAAACCAGACTCCCTAACACCTTGACTGACAGTTCTCATATTGCTCACTACCTGTCAGTCATTAGTCAATATTTGCACAGGCTTTAGAATTGGACTTAAATGTTCTGGTTGTAGGACAGCTGCAACACACTGGTGGAGACTCTTATTAAAATACAACTCAAGTTTTGTCCATTTATTCAGTACAATAATATACACAAGTTAATTTCTTATTGTGTAGCTCAGAGGGTAGAGCAGCCGTCTCCCAGTCACAAGATCGGAACGTAGCCTGTTCGAGCCCCAATTAAGTGTTCAGGATGTAGGGTCCTCGAACAAGACCCTGAACCAAATATGCTCCCCGGGCCCCTTCAAAGGAGCTGCTCCCTCAGCGATGGGTCAAATGCAGTGAACTAGAATTTCTTATGAGATAAACAAAGTATCGTCTTCTCATTATCACTGGGAAGATCACTATTGAGTATACTAAAGTACACCAACCAGCCAGAAAAATAAACACACTTTGTCCTTGCAGTTGATGTGTTGGAACCAGGAGACATGGAGAAGCTTAAGGATCTGTGCAACTTCAACAAGTGTCAAATTGTGATGTCCCGTCAACTGGGTCAGAGCATCTCAGGAACTGCAGGTCTTGTTGAGTGTTCCCATTGTACAGAGATTCGTGACAACCAAAGCGGCCCGAGAAAGTACAAGATTGCGAACTAGCGACGGGGTCATGGGTGCCCAATGCTCATTCACATTCATGGAGGCTTATCCATGCTGTCTGACAGATTAGCTGCTGTAGCACATTTTGCTGATACAGTTTTGATAGAAAATGATTAATCCCAGAGCTGTTGCAGAATATTAATTGGTTTTAATGTTATGGCTTATCAGTGTGTAAGCCGCATGATTTAAGTTGTCATTATAACTAGTACATGCTTAGGCAACCGTTTTTAGGATCTTCTCAAATTCTATAAATAAATTTGCCATCTCCATCAAAGAAGTCTTTTCCAACTCGCACTACAGGGCTAGGTTTTTCCAATTCTATGAACTCCTCCAGCTCTGTGTCTGACAATAACCTTCCATCCCAGCTCTCCTCATCCTCTTTTGTATCTGTTGAGTTTATGTGATTGGTTCTGTCCTCCTCTGTTGATCTTTTCCCTGGAATATTTTTAATGAGACCATCCCTGAGCTCTGTGTGCACAACAGTTACAGGGGCAGGAGCATTGGCCAGGGATCCTGACCTGTCACCTTGAAGCATCAAAGTCTGTTCAAATACAGGCAACTTTACACATTCTCTACTTCCAGTTGGGAGTGCCGCTGGCGTGTGGTTCCCAGGAAGCTTCGATCTGCTCTGGTGAGTGTCAACACCTGAGGGTAGCATCTGTTGACTGAGTGCAGTCATTACTTTTGCATCCTGCCTGGTTTTTCTCTTAGGAGTGGGGACAAACTTACTCCTGAGGACTCTTAAAACAGCATCAGGGGTGACAGAGAAACCCTCAGCCAGACGCTGAACTGTCCATTCATCTGGTTGCTCTTGCTTCAGATATCTGAAATTCGAAACAAATTTAATTTTAATAAGTATTATTGCAATTACCTTGGACCAGAAACTGTAACCCACGTTACAGGGAGTGGTCGGATTGGGATATCAAAGCTACTCACCTTATCTGCTCGATAGCATCCCAGTTTAGCTGCCTCTGTGGAGCACCTGATGGAGTCATCTTCCTTCTCAAGATATGATATTTCACTGTCTTCCGCCTTTTCGTCTCATCTCTGAAAAGCATGGAGGGGGAGGGAGAGAGATATTTATTAGCCCAATGACCTTTCTATTTATATATTTCAGTATCCTTTTCTTGTTTATCGGTAACAAAACTGGGCGACATCATCAATCCGCATAGGTATGAAGATTATAAAGCAACTTATTCAAGTTGGCCCTTGCTAGCAAATGTTTTTGTTTTATGTAAAGCACCTTGAGTTTAGCTTCGATTTTATACAAGAAACGTTTGTTAACTCGTGACACTTACTTATCCACAGCCTCGAGCTTGTCTTCTACATCTTCCAGATCAAGCTCTTCATCAGACACCTCGTCTCTGTACCCTGAAGCTTTGTTTGATATTTTATCGTTGCGCAAATGGTTCGTCCATGCCCTGCTGGAATCTCTGCTTGCAAATCGATAGCCTTTAACAGAAGCTACGGGAATTGGTGACCAACCACCAAGCCTTGAGAAGAGGGAGAGGATCTGGATATGTCGGGCCATTAAGACGGGAATCTTTAGATTGCCTTACCACAGAAGAAGCATACACATAAGCACAATTAGGGTCACGCGTGTACTATTCAATCACAAACGACCGTGATGCACAGAGAATCAGGATTTTACTTCCGCATACGTCACTACAGAAAATAAATAACTTATGACGCTGCATCCTACTGGAGAGGATGTACAGTTAATCAAAAGTTCGCCTGATCGGTTCTAACCAGAGTCAGGTGATTAAATTGAGGGGGCATTATGTTTCGCATTAAAAAAGGAAATACAATGAAAATAATAGTCACAATGTAGCTATTGCTGCATTTATTCCTGCGATTCATTTGATGTGTTCTTCAGTGGAGCGTGGGCTCAGTTTCAAGAGCTCCTTTAATTCCTTTGATGTTCCTTCGGGGTTGGAGCTGGGGGCTCAGTGGGCTGAACAGAGACTCTGAAGTAGAAGACACTGGCTAAAGAGTATTTGAGAGATACTCGGTGGGGTTGTTTTGGAGTTTATTTTAGATTTATCAAATGAAAAAATTCAACATGTAAACATGATCTTCATAGCTTGTGTTTGACAAAAATGCACTCATTGAAACCCATCAGAGCTGAGAAGTTTGATGATAATACCATGTTATTGGGCTTTAATTCTGGCAATTTCTCAAACAGATGAACACACCATCACCAATAAATTATTTGACAGTAAAGATCAGGAAGGAGTGTTAAATCAGGCCTGAGCGTTACGTCAATTAACGTGTAGAATAATTCGAATATATCTAATTTTATATTTTATTGCATTTAAGGGAATGTTTTACATCGAACATGTTAGTATAACTCATTCATTTTTCCTTTGTAGTGTGTTGAATTAATTCAATGTATCGTTTGAACCTGTTACAAATGGAAAAACAACATCATCAATAACAACTACAAAAACAAAACATCCTGTAATTTTTTTTCAGCCAAAAAATTGACCATTACAATAGCAAGATAAATTATGATTTTATGAGTGTTTCTCTGTGTTAATTTCTGGGAGACTACATAATATTTCTTTCCTGAAGAAGCTGTCTAAATTATTGTCATATATAAATTTCCATATATTTTTACATACATTATTCACAGCATCTAAGAGCCAAAATAAATGCACAACAAATTCAAGATATCCATTACAGAATGTAAAAATTAAAATGGACGTCTCTGGTGACTGTATTCTCAAAATGCACCTGAGATCTAGATCTAGTCTGAGATTAAACAGCATGCAGACACCAGAGGGTATTGTACTTCCCCACACCCCCCTAGAAGCTACCAAAATATTAAACTCTCGCAAATAAAGGAAAAATTCAAACCTCTACTGCAGTAAAATAAAAGATAAGCCAACGCATTAACGTAGCAGTAATATTAATCAAATATATATGTAAAACACTGAAAAGTTGCATGTTACTTCACATTGAGTTATTTTTGGATAAATAGAGTAAGAGAGGGAGAGAGAAAGAGAGAGAGACTTTAAGTACATTTTGCTTTTACTTCAGTAGAGTAGAGTGCCCCTCAGGAAATTTAATATAGGTGACCTGAAATACAGCTGAGCAGCGACACCAACCGGGCGCTGCTGACTCTGCACATTGTTGGCTCTACGTAATCATGTTTCACGCGCATGCGCATCTCCACTCGGGCGCTGTTGTTTCATTTGCGCCATTTTGTTCGCTCACTTTGTTGATTGGGCTTTAGCAAGCTGTACTGGAGCCAATCAGAGGGAAACCGGACAGCGAAGACACGGTAAGGGAGACCCGATTGAAGGCATTGGTAGTTGTCAACACGGATTGGTTTACTATGGACCAACCAAATTACTATCACAGCTAAATACAAAAAAGACAAACTGCAGCTTGATTTAGGTCGGCATGTTTCGGTACGGCCACGCTGTAAATAGCCTCTACTTCAAAATGTTGGCTGGCTGCGGAGAGGAATCGTGTTCTGGGTTGGTCAACGAGCTCACGTTAGCTAGTTAGCAGAAATATCCCCTCTCAAACAAAGGGGTGGCTGATCATTCCAGCATCCAACAGCAAAGGTTACCCAGCAAGTCTTTATCAGATATAATAGAAAATAAATAAACCACGGGAGGATCGATGCACTCCCAAACTAACCTCATTTTGTGCTCCAGAGCCTTTTAGCCAAGGTTAGCTCTCAATAACCAAGCTAGCCTCATTTCTTCTCACCAAAACAGCTTGTCTAAAAAGAAATACCTGGTAGGAGCTGACATCTATCACCTACTGTGGGCAACACACATCACTTATTAATATTATTTATTTTAATTGATTGTAAATCTAATTCCATAAGGAATTAAGTCTTTTTTTGTGAAATATAGAGGTTGTTATGGCGGCTACTCGGTCCCAATCGAAGTACTATTTGGAAATATGTCATTTCATAACGAATGAAATGGTAATTTTGCATTGTTAAAATAGTTTCGTTGCTAATTCAAAATTAGGACCAATAACGCTAGGTATGAATCCATCTTCTAAAAATGTGTTTTTCTTTTGCACGAAGAGAGGACCGTGAGAACATCTAAAATGGAGCAGTACACCACTGCCACCACTACTACTGGCGAGCAGATAGTTGTGCAGACTTCCAATGGACAGATCCAACAGCAGGTGAGCACAGAATTTCCCAAATATATTAGGTAACGAGGCCTTTCCTATACCATCAACAATTAAACCCTTTAAGCTCACATTTAACAGATACATCGTTGAAAGGATTTCAGCAGATTCCAGAGCCAATCTCTTTCCCTGATCGTAACTTGTCTGAGACTATATTGTCCTACCTTGCCTGCAGACACAGGGCACAGTGACAGCTGTGCAGCTGCAAACTGAGGCGCCAGTGGTGACAGCCTCAGGCCAGCAGGTGCAGACACTCCAGGTAGTGGTGTCAGTGCCCTGGCACATTACAGCCTACGAGTTTGCATGCTACAAACAGGGCTGCTTTTCACGACCCATAACTGTTTAATTTTCTTCATCTGCTGTCCCCAAGCATGTCTTACCGTACAGTTGCGACAGCTGCATGTTCATCAGCACAATGTGTTTTTTGTGAACCTCGGGTTTCTGCTTATATCTGCTCACATGACAAAAAGAAGACTTTGTCTTTTCTTGCTTACAAAAGCAAGTTTCTACGTCGGACGTTTTTCTGTCTGATTAGGATTGATGTCATTTGTGAGTCATACGGTTGTGTAGCAGCTAGCAGAAGAACCAGCTTCGAACAGCATGGATTCATAGTCATTACTGGCTGTCACTTCTTATTATCTAGCCATATCTCTCTCATCTTGTTGCAAAAGGTCAGTGGTTTCCATTCCTCTGGCATCCATTCCCATGGGGGGAGTGTTGCTACCGCCATCCAGTCATCCACAGTGGTCACTCACTCTTTTATGGGTGCAAGTGGATTCTCCACTCTGTCAGGCGACTTGTCAAGTCGCAGTTTCAAATGCAAAATAATTAGATGGCAACATCTTATTTGAGCTTGTGCCATTAAGCAAATTAACTTGAAAATATTCTCTTATAATCTCTTCCTACAATCCGCAGCTTTCCAGTAAGTACATTTCCAAGGAATGCAAAGGTTTTGTATTTTGATATTGCTTGTTCATTACAGAAGTATATTGAGAATATAATTAATTCTCATTAAGTGTTTACCTCCCAAAATAGAAAGACTGACCGCTAATCATCAGATGCTGATACCCTTGATGTGGTGTTTCGGATGTTCTGGACATAACATCATTTATTTGGAGTTGAATGACACATAAATTATTTTTATGTAATTCTAGCAGTTCTACTTTAACAGCTTAATGTATTCCAAAATAGGTCCAGGGACAGCCTCTAATGGTTCAGGTGAGCGGTGGGCAGCTCATCACTTCATCAGGTCAACCCATAATGGTTCAGGCCATGTCGGGGGGTCAGGGTCAAACCATAATGCAGGTCCCTGTATCTGGAGCCCAGGGACTACAGCAGGTGAGGAAAATGTCTGGAGTACTCAACTGAGATGTGTATTAATTTTGCACCACATTGTCCTGTATTATGACATGGTGGTTACTGTGGAACATGATTATATGTTAAGGGTTGTTGTAATGTTGTGTGAGTAGCATGTTGTACTTAAATATTTATTTAATTGTATTCTTGTAAATATTGCAGGTGATAAATGTCTCTCACTTGTGTGTTCATGTTGAAATAAACTTATATAAATTTGCAGTGGATTGGTAATTATTATTAACTTAACAAAAATTAGTTTTTGTTAGTTTCTTTCGTCAAAATAGCTAATTTCTCTTGTTATAATATTTTAGTGTATTGGTTAAGTCACTGCATTTAAATGTGAAAGAAACCGTACTAGGCTGTCCTGAATTCAGCTCCTAAATGAAAAGTGAACTGAGACCGATCTGTGTACGTGGCACTGTGTCGATATGTAGATCCAGCTGGTACAGCCAGGTCAGATCCAGTTGCAGGGTGGTCAGACTCTCCAGCTCCAAGGCCAGCAGGGTCAGCCCCAACAGATCATCATCCAGCAACCCCAGACAGCGATCACTGCTGGACAGAACCAGGTATTTGATTCTTGGATTCAGTTGAGTGGAACATCCATGTAATGAAATTATTATGTATATTACAGAGATTCTTCTCTTGTTACTTGTGGACACACAGGGGCAGCAGATCAGTGTGCAGGGCCAACAGGTGGCACAGACTGCTGATGGACAGACCATTGTCTACCAGCCTGTTAATGCAGACGGTACCGTCCTTCAACAGGGTAAACACAATTTTTCTAACCTCATGTTGTCTTTCTGCTTTGTAGATTTTAAAAGCCAGTGAACCTGTGAGCCATTCTTTTTTATATGAACTGTGATGATAATCTGTTTGCAGGAATGATCACAATTCCTGCTGCTAGCTTGGCAGGAGCCCAGATTGTACAGGCAGGGGGGGCAAACACCAACACTACAAACAGCGGCCAAGGCACTGTGACCGTCACCCTGCCCGTCTCTGGTAACATGGTCAATGCAGGTGGAATGGTCATGGTAAGACCCTGTGCAGAGGTATCCAGTGTTTTACTACCTTTTTATGAAATAAATCTAGTCTCACAAAAGGGTGCATGAGGCGATGGGTGTTATAGCACCAAATCTAGTTAATAACCGAATAATTTACTATTATATTCACAGAGCTTCCACTGTGACTATGGTGTAATTTCTCTTTTTCATTCTAGTCGAAAAATGCCCTGATAATATTAAAACCCATCCGGTTATAGTTAAATGTGTAAAGGTCAAACATATCAAAATACAGATGGCACTAAAAATTTAAACTTCCCAAGCAACATAATTGTCAAAATTGAATTTGTTGAACCATGTTATTAATTCCAGTGCATTTTGCCATTTATTTAAAGCGTTAACTGTCGTTGGCCACCCACACAGGTACTTTCAATTAATTTGCCTGGATAGTTGATAGGTTTCTTCTCAGGGCTGTATAAGGGTTCATAGACTTTCACCTCAACTGTGCTTGTTAGGGCAGGACAAGTTGAACCTTTAAGGTACTTATTAAATCTGGCCACTTGATGACCTTATGAAATCCCCAGCAAAACTCCCTCCCAATTGCAGCCAGTAGACAAGGCTTTTCAGTAAGAATAATTAATAACACCTGAGCATGTATGCAGGACAGACCTAAGCCCTGATTTAGCCCAATGTAACCAAAACCTTTATTCCCAGCCCAACATTTCAAGAATCTACAGTTGCTGAAAAGGTAGATTTGATAAATTAGACTTCTGGTGTATGAAGATGTGTTGGCTGATTGTTAAATGCAATTTTGACAGTGACCTGAAACTTGTCATCAGTCCATCAGTCAAATGCTTTCCTCTGTAACTCCATGTTGAGAGTTGAAGCACATCCAACAAAAATAGCTTGTGACTGCAGAATTTTAGAAAACAGAACTGTTTCCTCTTGACCATTCAAAAATGTTGAGCACTACAACACCCTTCCCATTTGTACATATGCAAAGTAATTCTCCCTGAGCAGGGGTAACCCACACTGGAAAAAATTCCTCAAAATTATTTTACTGCCCGGTGAAACTGTTAAAAAAAGCTGCATTATGATTTACAACTGTGAATGAGAATTAAATGTTGGCCTTAAATGCTGCATTATGATTTACAACTGTCAATGAGTATTAAATGTTAGTCTTAATAAAGTTTCTATCTATTTAAAGATTGATGAGGTCCTGACTCAACTACCGGCACAGTACCGTTTGTGTAAGCATTTTGAGATACCCGTACGCTTCCCACGCCTGATGTTCAAAGCATTGTGTTCCTGTTTGTCTCGCCCGCTATCAGATGGTGCCTGGAAGTGGTGCAGTTCCCACAATGCAGCGTATCCCCCTGCCAGGGGCTGAGATGCTCGAGGAGGAACCTTTGTATGTCAACGCCAAACAGTACCATCGTATACTGAAGCGAAGGCAGGCCAGAGCCAAGCTGGAAGCTGAGGGCAAGATTCCCAAAGAAAGAAGAGTAAGTCCTCATTTCTCTTTCTCGACATCTTCATCAAACTTAGGCGTTTTCATGTAATTTCTCTCCCATTCACGTATGAAAGAAGTTGTGTTCGATCCACATCAGCACAAATTGAATTTTTCCAGTAGTGGCAGCAACTGTGTCCTTGGGACACAAATTTACTTGTTGTCTTTTGGATAGATAAAGTGACCTTTGAGCGAGTACCAGTACAGGGGTGGCAAAATTTATTCACATTATTGAACTGGCAATGATCCAATGCATCCTCTCTTGGCAGAAATACCTACACGAGTCTCGTCACCGTCATGCCATGCAGCGTAAGCGTGGAGATGGAGGTCGTTTCTTTTCCCCCAAAGACAAGGAAGAAATGGCCTTGCTCTTGGCACAGGTAAGAAGCTGGGTGATAAAACCACCATCTACAATACCATTCAATAAATTCAATGTTTTTTTTAGCCCATATTTGGAAATTATAAATTGTATAAGCATTTGAGATTTCCGGACTTCATTTGAAAATTTTGTTGAATATTTCACTTGTATGGAATCAGCTGATAGTTTGGGAACAGAATGAAACTGATGGTTCATTGAGATACTCCTCTCTCCTCTAATACACAGCAACAGCAAGATACAGGTCAAGCAGCAGATGAGACAGTGGCTCAGATGATCCGAGTCTCATAGCACTGTTCCTGACGTCATCACTTCTCTGGATCCTACCATACCTGAGTCTCATCTCCCAGCTCACCAATCTTCCCTACATTATCTCACTCCCTCCTGCCCCACCATCAAACATCTGACTTCAGCAAATCCGATGGTCTCTTCTGTTATTGCTCCTCTCATACAATGGTCTTCCAGGGAACTTGCCATGTGGCTACTGAGCCTGTGGACTGCTCTGGTGTTCTTCTCTTAAAATTGATTCCATGTTTAACTCAACTGGTCGTTCATTGAGGACCAACTTTTTATTTTCATAGGGATTTGGACAACAATGAAATATGAAGTTAAGCTTAACCAGTACTAATCACACACAGGAAATGCAGCAGCAAAGCCATACTCTGCCAGACCATATTCTGTTTAAAAGATGAGAATTTGTTGCTTAATTTTCTAAGAATTTGTAAATGGTACAGTTTTTTCAAAGACTCATTAAGCTTTGTTTTTTCTTTTGTGTCCTTATAAGTTTTATAAAGTGCCCTGTATTGTGAGATTTTGTTCTTCAATGTAATGTAGGGTTTAAAAAAAAATGGATGGGTAGACTCAATGTCTTTAGTCCAGCCTCCGTCTTCTTCGCAAAAACTGAAATGTGAAACGAATGTGAAGATATTGTACAGAAATACTTCTTTCCCCTGGTGTGTATCGGATGTACTTACTAATTAACACAATTCTGTGGATGACTTTTATACGACTTTGTGGTTAGATGATGTTTGTAAGATAATATGATTTGGTATTGCATTATATTTCATTTTCTATCCATGTAGTGAATTCTTTGGTGAGTATCCATTATTCATTAAGTATTTCATTTCTCCATTGTAGATATGATTTTATTTGCCCATCAGATGCAGTCTTGCAGTCTTAACTTTTTTGATAATAGAGGTTGGATGTTGAGTTCTCTGTCAATTAAATTTTTTGTTATGTCTGTTTGTGGTTGGGTAGTTCAATCAATAATAATGCATCCTATTTCACAAACCGATACTTTTTTTTAACACGCTGTAAGTGACCAATGGTCACTGATCCTTGCTTCCCTTCAATGGTTCTGTGTGTGTGTAGAATTGATCTTCTGACTTCAGTACTGGTTTTTTAAAGACTTGAATGGTCTCGCTCCTGCTCATAGGAGCCATATACCTGTGTACAGTCTTGCTCCTTTTCCAAGGCAGCTCCCAGTTTATGTGACAACTTTTACTTGATAATATTAATAGTACTTGTCAGCATTCTCCCTTGCTTTGGGACCATACAAGGCAATGAAGAAGAGCTGAATGAAAAAGGCAACTGCAAATATTTTGACAATATAAAGTGTGATATAGGCGCATCAACACAGACATAAAACAAGCAATCATGTCTCCAATATGATGGCTAGTAGCTCCCACTGTCCTGTTTAATGCAATAAACTCAGTGGCCCAGCCATCCTTCCTAGCCAGCAAGATGCTTCCACTTCAATTAGTGAGCTGTGTCTCCATCATTTCAAAGTAAAAATGGATGACATTTAACTTCAGTTTGTAACCGTGACCACAAATCTCATCAACTGCTGAACACTGCCAGCTTGTTTCTCTTGAAACGCATATCAAAGATAAGACTAGAGTTAATCTCCCACACAAACTCCTCCACCTGTCAACTAGACATCATCCCCACGAGAGAGGACTTCCAAACTGTCCACCCACATATCTTCTCTCATTAACTGGGTTCAAATCCAACTCCGCCCGCTGTTTGTCCTCCCTGTGTTTGTGTGGGTTCTTTCCAGGAGGTCCTTTACTATTTTCTATATATGATTCCTCTGGGTCAGATAATCTATTGGTTATAATACCTATTTCCACAAGTAGGCTGATGATATGCAACTCTACGTCCTGCTGACTGGTTGAAATGCAGACATATTGACACATCATGGCTTGTCTTTCTGATATCAAATGCTGTATGTCAAAAACTGTGGTCCTTTTATTCGGGCCCCCAGACTTCACCAGTTATTCAAAACAAGAATCTTACTGACCTGTCATTTGGTGTTTCGCATGTTGCCCACATTCTGAGTATGATCTTTGACTCTGAGCTTTCTTTTTTCATAGGAGGTAGTGAAGTCTTGGTTTTTACAATTCTTAAATATTGCAAATGTTGTACATTTTGTTCAAAAAGGCATCGAAAAAGTAATGCATGCTTTCATCTCATCTCGTCTGCCTTTTGTAAGTCCCTGTAAACAGGGCTTGCCCCCAAGTCCATCTCCCATCTACAGCTTGTTCAAAACTCAGCTGCCATACTTTGAACTGATTCATGAGACATGAGACATTAGCATATAACTCTCATCCTTGCAAAGTTACACTGGCTACCAGTACTTATGTACATTGATTTCAAACTTTTACTACTTACTTTAAAAGCACATAATGATCTTGGGCCTTAATATATCCTATATATACTTCTGCTCTATGAGCGCTCCTCATGCAGAACCCCTGTAGTTGTTCACACAGCTCACCTCACAACAAAGGGGAGCGGGTGTTTTTTGTTGGAGCGCCACAAATGTGGAATTCTCCGCCTGATGAGATTAGGTCGGCAAAGTCAATTCCCTCTTTAAATCATTTCTAAAATCTTACTATACACGAAGGCTTTCTTAAAATTACTATCCCTCTGTTATTACTTTTATGCCTTTATTATAGGCTCTGTTATATCAGGTGCCATGTTTTATGTTTGACTGTGTGATTCTGTTAATCATGTTCTCATTAGCACTTTCTAACTGTGATTTTGAAATGTGCTATACAATTAAAGCATTTTCAATATTATTATTGTTATTATTATTATTATTATTGCAGACCCTGGCTAGTTGTCCCATATGCTGAGCCTCTCTGCGATGGAACTCCCCGCTGCTGATTAAATTAAATTTACAAATTACAATTTTAACAAGTTTTTTCTAAACTAATCATTTATAGTGACATAAAATTATTTTGATCTTGTTTACATTTTATAGCTGAATTATTTTATTTTATTTTATGTGTGAAGCACAGCTAATTGTTTTTTTTTTAATGGGCAACATAAAAGGTTTTGTATTTTGTATGTAAGAGAGGCCTTACATATTTAAAATAGAAATGGATCAGAAGTATAACTTCAAATTGTAGTGAAGACCTTCAAATGTATTATCAGAACGTAATTTGCTCCTAGTTTTATTCTGTAGCACCATGAGATTTGCAACAAATGATAAGTGCGGTATAAATAAAAATAATAATTATTATTATTAATAATAATTGTTACCAAATATAAAGAATGAATGGGACAAAGTTAATTTCGGAGGAGATGTGGGACAAAACAAATGTATTATTATTATTATTATTATTATTAAAAACATTTTTTTCCCTTCTGCCTTGTTCGTGACCTTGTAGTTTTAACAGACTGTCCCAGGAAATTTCTCCAATCAGAACTCGTAAATATCAGACAGCGGTACCACGCTCAGCCAATCAGAGTGAAGAAGGCGGGACAAATGCGCTCCACTAAATGAATGGTTACGCAAATAAACGGTTAGGTAAACCGACCCCATAAACATAATGTTAGGATGAAAAATAATGAGTTAGTTTTATTTAGACCGTGGGCTATGGTACCATTTCTTTGATCGCCGCCTACGCACAGCCCACTTACTCAGGTGTCAGCCGGAAAAAAAAAGAAAAGAAAAGCCCCCTCCTCTTGGAAACGTTGCGGTGTGTGGATGACAGCAGAACCGGAGGAGACGCTCTTGTAGAAAGTATCGGAGCTAGAACACTGGTTTACATCCTCAGACTTAGACCTCCTGTCGACTAGCACTAGAAGAAGTCCTCCATCGCTAGTTGGCCCATTTTAAGTTAATCGAAGAAAGCCTGAAGGCGACAGACGGTGTCGATGTTAGTCTGAGCTACTGTACGGACATAGTATCGAGACAGCTTAAGGAAATGACGGACTCGGTGGTGGACAGCAAGACGGAGGTTAAACAAGCCACCAAATATGTCAAAGAGACCGAAAACGTCGCGGAGAAATATTCCGCACTGACTGTCAGTAAAAACAGCAGTGATGTGAATATGAACGTCGGGGAAATGCCTTCCGCAGCCTTCACCGCAGTCCCCTCTCTCAAATCCGTCAAAAAGGTAAGAAACGCTCGCCATCCGTCCCGATGGGCCAGAAGACAAGGTGCTGGGAGAAGGACATTGTGCTGCAGTGAAGTAGTGCTGTGCAGCAAGGGCGGACAGTGTGTTTGTGCTGATTTATCATGTATTCATATGACAACATCTGCAGTTTTCGCCGTGAGTGGTAATGGTAATGATGGATGTGATGCTGCAGCGTCACAGTAACATTCAGACAACTGAATGTTAGTCATCCCTCCATGGAATCCATTTAGTCTCATTGACCTACAGGATTTAAGGAAGTGAGACTGCCTCGAATGGCTAATCAACCTCCACTATATTGTTACTCAAAAAACATTTTCAATTTTGGAGCTTTCAATAAATCTGCTTAAGTAGACCCTTCCTGTTTTTTTTTAGATCACGTGTACTACATCATAACCATGTCACAACGGAAGGAAACAACCAAAAGCCAATTTGAGATCTTAAATGTCTGACTCAGGAGCTCCTTAAAGTGAGGTTATTCTCCACATTCTGTGCTCAGCCTACTGAGGCATTTCAATTCAAGCAAGAATTGCTAAGATAACAGTTTTTTAAACCCAAAGGGGAATTACAGCATTACAGTAGTATACAGGAATGGGAAGTAGACATAATACATAATGGACAAGAAATAAACCTGAGCTAGAATAAAAGTGACAGAAGAATACTAAAAGGAAACTAAATAAAATAGAATACGAACTGAAATGTAGATTCAGGAGATGTGTTCAATGGAAGTTGTTCATTTAATTTTCAAAAGTATTATTGGTGACATAGTGATGTCACCATTGATCTCATCATCTTGTAAGTGAAACTAGTCTTGAGTTTATTCTGGACTGTGTGTGTATATTAATAATAATAGTAGTAACAATGTAACTGCACCTCTGAGAAGAAACATGGAACAATCACTTGACTGAATGACTCCTTTGAGGTGGCAGCTCATGAGATTAGGCTACAAGTGGATAAACATTGTACTGACAGGGAATTATGTCCTGCTGTGTTTTTTTAGAACTAAACTCCTTAGGTGTTGAAACACACCTGTTTATTATTTTACTCAAAATGAAGAGGTTTCCTCTGAAATTCTCTGAAATTGAAAGGTTTTCCATCTCAGTCATGAAGTATCTTTTGAGCTCTCAATGTGACTTCTATCTTGTGGCCGCTGTTCTTGTGGTCTCTAGAGCCTTTTCCAGGATTTTGCGACAATACAATGACCTGATATGTAGAAAATATGGGTCAGAAGATGTCCTGGTATTTATTCCAAAATTTAAACAACTATTCTTATCCCTGATGTCTTTCTCTGATAAAAACTTCAAACAAATATTTCAATAACATCTTGAGTTCATTGGCTGCCTGCAGGGTTCTCTGCAGGCAGCATAGGCACTTATAGGCCTACAATTAACAAGAAATCATCAGTAATATTTATTCAGAATGATATGTCTATCCTGTGTATCTGTCTTTGCACCAAGTCTAAATATGTGGTGGAAAAATAATCTAAATAAATTTTTTTCCCAACGGTGGGGTATCCTGACTTCACTCAGACCCCCACTTGTTGAGGAAATAATGTGTAGACCATCCATTGCCTCGGGGAGCCTGACTGAAAACATATTAGATGGAAGGAATGTTTACTCTGCTCATGAAACCAAACAGTGTGTTATGAATACATTTGAGAGCTGCATGTAAAACTGGAACACCTGTTCTCGCGAAAATGTAAAGTTTCAGTAAAATAGATACCAATTATGATAATATGATAAGAGTGATTTAAATCCCGCTCCACGATATGAAATCGTAGAGTGGCATTTCTTTTGAACTGAAGCTACTGTGCCATAAAATCAACTGGAAAACAGACAGAATTAATATTCCAAAGTACAATGTCCCTCAGTGGAGCGCCCACCTCCACCAAAAAACCCAAATATGTCTGTTTTTATAAATACATGTTTTGATCAAACCAGTCATAAAATAAAAAGTATCTAAAAAAAAGTATTGGATCTACTCATGGTGGCAAGGAGGTTCTGGGTTCAAATCCACTTGGGGACCTGGGCCCTTCTGGTTGGAGTTTGAATGTTTTTGCCTGTCTTACCTCTTCCCCAATGTCAGCTGTTATAGTATCTATCCCCTTTATCCCTGCAAAGCATAAATGGCTGAAGAAAATGAATGAATATAAATAATACAAAATCCAAGAATTAATTGAATGTTGAATATGTTGTATGATGTTCAAACACAATTTAACATAATGCAATGGAAACATGAATAAACAAATAATACATATTTTAAATGATCATTATATTTATTGAACTAAAAAGGTTATCTATTACCAAATGGGCCATTGCCAACAAGTATTTGTCCACTTAGAAACTCACTTATTTAGACCATTTTCAAAAGCATGAAGTTGGCTCATAGGTCTCACCAGTAGCACACTATGCCAAAATGAAAGGAAATTCCAGTATAGATGAGGAATAATCTGATTGAAATACGAAAGCCTGGCAAGGGTTTCAATGCTATTTATAAGGCTGTAGACCCCACTTATCTACAGTGAGACACATCATCTACAAATGGAGAAAACTTAAATAAACGGTGAACCCTTCCAGAAAGGGCTGACTTTCCAAAAGTCATCTAGGAAGAATATAAGAGCCTCAGTCTATGAGTTGAAACTCCATTGCAACTTGGTCATGCAGCATGACAATGATTCCAGGTAGAAGAGTAAGTTTACCTCTTATTATTAAAGAGGGAAAACAAGCAAAGTTTTTTGGAGTGTCCTCGTCAACATCTGGACCAAACCCCATGGAGATTCAGCTCATGCTCACAAACCTTCCAATGTGGCTGCACTCAAGCAGTTCTGCAAAGAAGAGTGGGTCGAAATTCCGTCCCAAGCAATGTCAGTTATTCAAAGTGTTTGTTTGCTTGCAGGTGAATACTAAGTTCAACTAAAAGCTTTACATTCTTGTGATTTATGTATTGGATAAACCTTTCTGCCTAATTAAATGAAGTTATAATTTAAAACATACAATGATATACCGGTCAGAAGGTGATGGACATGCACATGATATGAATGACATATTCTGATTGTCCAATAGTTCTTTAATGTTAAAGTCTCTCTCTCCAGTGGAGACCTGAGGTCAGTCCACTGTACCTGCTATGGCCCCTCATCCTCCCCCTCTCCCAATTCCGAGGATCAGAATGTGTCATTCCCTCCCGTCATAAAATGTGTACCCATCCTTAAGCATCTGTCTGTGAGCCTGCTCAGATTATCTGACAGTCGGATGTGGGAAGGGAACAGGGCAGTGCCGGTACTTAACGTCCCTTCAGATCAAATCAGATGAGTCCACTGGAACACTGAGCGGGGGAGGCGGGGCAGCAGGCGATCAAGCAAAAGTGAAATCAGTCACAATATGAATGAAATCCTATCAAATAAACCAACATAAAATACAGTTTTATAGTCACATTTCTGCTTTTTTTTGGAGGCGTGAAGGAATTTAAGAACAACAAAAAATGTATGTTTAGTATTAGATACACAAAGAAATCGAAGAAATCCAGATGGCGTGTATTTCACAGAAATTTAAACATACAGTATCTATATACAGAAAAGTTTAACAATTTATAAGAAAAGTTATTATGGCGTATTTGTGGTGGTGCACAATACATGCATTCTATTTTGTATTACTATAATTGTAACAAGGGCATAGGACACACAGCAGTGATGTCACCAAGGTGACATTGTGTTAGTCAGATCTGCTTCATGGCTATTTACTTATAAATTATTTCACTGACTATGAATTGTCCGCATTGTCTTAGCTATTATTTATAAGACAATGTATTTACAAGACAATGTTTTATCCCTCCATATCTATATTTCAATCCGTGGATTATGATCTGTATCAGGATACATTTGTTTTATTGACTGGTGTATTTCTCTTGTTATAAGCAAAGTTGCAAAATTGGGAAAGAAAATGGCCTCGAATGTTAAAGAAAGTGTAAACAGGAATCCAGAATCAGCTTCCATATTCAGATCAAGGTCAGAATGTAAGCAAATCTCCCTTGGTCCAACGTCCACCACTACACAGAGTTTAATCAAGGTTTACTAACAATCTTTTAAGACGGAAAAACAAACATGATGACATCATCTCTTCCAACTCTCCAGAAGTCACAGTGAAAGAATCGTCGTACAAGTGAAGTTGAGCCTCTTGTGGAGGTTATTGTAAAGACCGTGAATGTGAGTGTGTTTATGTGAGAGTGTGTGCGTGGGTGAGTCCAGAACACCACTACTCTGCCTTCAAGTCCATCCAGCTATTACACAATACTCCTCCCTGGGAACTGGACTCACTCCCTGTGAACCTGTTCTCTCAGCAGCATTTCTGTTCATCCCTGTGGGCTCTGTCCAGAGATTCTCTAAAGTCTTTGTTTTTTTATTCTCACTATCTAATTTTAAATGTCTGCAAGCATTATGGTGGAGTTTCATAAAGGTCAGTCAATCAATGCAGATTTATTTCCCTTAATGTTAGGTTGAAATGAGTGTGTAAAACACGACACACATGGTATACCTATATGAATAATGTGAACATAAAGGCTCTACAGACTAGGTTAGAGATAATGAAGAAGTAGAGTTAATTATTCATATATATATACTAAGTTTGAGTATTTAATAATAAACTTTTTAATTTTCAGTCGTTATTTATAGCTTCATGTTGATAATGTCTTGCCGGAGGGAAGTGTTTTATGTGGAGATAACAAATCAACCAAAGTGGTCTTAGCCCTGTAAAAGAGGAAAACTTCAATTAAAGTATACGGTATATTTTCAGTATGTCTTTAATTTCTACCATTTTCGGAGATTGCTTGCTTATTTATTTAATTGTTTAAAATCCAAGATTGCTGGTGGTAAGGCAGTGAACTTGCTTCCTCCATGCATCTCTCATTTTAAATGGTCTAACAGACGACTGTATCAGAGGTACAAGTTGGCATTAGGAAAAAGGATGGGAGGGGACTAACTGGTTAGCGTGCAACCTCTGTAAAGTTCAGGGCAACTCCCATGCTTGATGTTTTTGACATAATACCAACACTGTTTGGTATTTTTTTTCCAAATCTGCTTCCTTCCTGATGTTATTTAGCCAGATTTCTGTCACTAAGAAACATACATTTATCATTTATTTTAGTAATGTTCTTTAAGCAGGATTTTGATGTTCAAGCCAGGTTTGATGAGTTAAGAAAGTAGGTGTGGGTGTGTGTGAGTTAACACGGTGTGTGTGTGTGTTGGTGAATGTTAGTTAACAACGTGTGTGTGTATGTGTGTGTGTGAGTAAACAAAGAGTGTGTGTGTGTACTAATGTGTGTGTGTTTGTGTGTATGTGTGAGTGAGTAAACACCATGTGTGTGTGAGTTAACGTGTTTGTGTGTTTTTGAGTGTAAGTTAACAACGTGTGTGTGAGTAAACAACGTGTGTGTGTGTCGGTGAGTGTTTGTGTGTCTGTGTTTGAGAGTTAACAACGTGTGTGTGTGAAAATCAACAATGTGTGTTTCTGTGTGAGTGTGTAAGAGTTAACAACGTGTGTGTGTGTGTGTTTGACCCTTTAGTTCATCTTTGCCAGTTAATGTATAAGTAAAACTGTCATCAGGTTCTTTCTAGTGTTTACTGAAACACAATCTGCCAGAGTTCGTACATGCACAGTTCTGGGGGTGCTTTGCAGTTTTAGCCAGCTAATTGATTTATGCCTTGAGTCTTATTTTGCTAAGACAGTCGAGTGGCTGAGCAGTGTTGATAGAGTAGCAACCTTTCTGCTATGTTCTCTGCTTTCATGCATATGCTGCACCATGGTTTACGTGCACCATGGTTTACGTTGCAGATGGACCGTGTCACAAGCATGCAAACAATAAACATTTGCTGTACCGGCTACAAAAGTCATTCCACCGCAAGCATAGAATTTTCATGCATAAATAGAATCGTCTGCCACATGAGGATTCCAAAGCAACCATCACTTTTCCAAGTCACCTTTGAACATGTTGAATATAAAACTGCACTTTATTTCAATTGTGGGATTCAAGAAAAACATTTATTCTGAGACCTCTTCTGATTTATTTTGAAATGCAAAAAGACTGCACACATTACATTTGATTTCCTGTTTTAAGCACTAAAAAACATCTTAGATTAAGAGGGATATTAATCTCTGCATCATTATAAGCTGTATTTTATTTGTACAAATAAGCTATTCGGTACCCTGAAGCGTTTTATATTGACTCGGATTTTGAGATTTCTTTTGACCAAATGAACTACCACTCTAATGCCATTGGAGAATAACAAAGTTATTTATTTTCAATGATATAAATGAACCCCGTGACCCTGAACAGGATAAGCGGTAAATAATCAAAGGATATAAATAAAATATGCCTGGCATTATTTTCATCATAGAAAGGTACACCTACCTCTACCTCTCTAAAGTGCGCTGTCACCAGAATTGAAAATGAGGGAAAAGTCACCGTAAACTGGGAAATATAACGGATCCATACTGACTGTTAATCATTTTCCAGCCGTTCTCCGTTATGCCTTCGGATCTTAAATATGATCCTGCAACTTAACCAAAAATTTAGTATTTTAAATATCAAAATTCATTCTATAAACATTCTCCCCATATATTTTTAAAATTTTTGTACTACAAAATAATATATTTATATGGAATATTTAAATTAATTATAGATGAAATATTTAAAATCATTTTAGATGTTAAGTCAAAGTCATAGTTTCAGCCAAAGGTCACATCTGGTCTGGATTAGCTCACTTTGTTTTTTCACAACACTGTGTAATCCGCCAAATCCGTCATGCATATGTTGATCTAAACAAACGCCTTTGCAGACCTAAGGATGTAGAAGACAATGATTTTTGTCAGTGAAACATCTTTTACTTAAACATATATTTATGTCCATACACCATTAACACTCAGTCAAATCCTTGGATCCGTCTATCTTTGAGTTGTTTGAACTCCACCACTATGATAATTCAGCACACAAACATTGATGTGGATTAGACTGCATGTCTTCTCAGTTAAACGGGGTCTCTGGCTAAGTAGCTAATGTAGTCCTTATGCAGGTTCACACTGCCAGCTGACTGTGTAAACCACAGCTTAAGTCTGGGACCTGGCCTGCTATCTGTGAGAGAACGAGTATTTTTAGCTTTAGGATGGGACTGGATGGAATGCTTATTGATGCAGCAGAAAACTAATGGAAATTAGGTTTAATTCCTCTTGTCCATCCTCTTTCAGTCAGCAGTCTAAACCAGCAGCCTGAGAGTAAAAGCCAAAGCAAATGTGCATACAGGATTTACTCGTTGGTGCATTTTTGCTGCTTTCTGAGAACATAAAAGAATAAGGATAAAATATAACTTACTGACTTTAACGGCTGGCTGTCAAGAGTATAGACTCAAAGAGAGAGAGAGAGAGAGAGAGAGAGAGAGAGAGAGAGAGAGAGAGAGAGAGAGAGTAGGAGACAGGAGCAGACAGGTCAGTCGGAATCAACCTCCCCTTTCTAGACCTTTCTCTCTCTCTCCCTCCCCAGGTTGGCCATTTGAAATCCAGATAATAGGTGGGAACCTCCCCCAAGCTCTGTCTGGGAGTGTTCTGGGATAATAGCATCAGGGACACCTAGTGCCACCCAACAGAGGACACACAGAAACAGGGAAGTAGGCTGGAAAGCTGGAGGACAAGGCAGAGACTGGCAGCTATGGCACACAAACATGGGCACGGAAGAGAAAGGGTGAGTTGTTGCCAATTCATCAGATGAAGATACCGCATATCCCACACGCTGATGTGCTTGAACCCTTTCACATGTTTCCTAACATCCTTTTATAAGGAATTATTCTTTATTGTATACAATAATACGGACCACACAGGTGTTTCATTATTATTTTTGACTTGCAACAAACGTTTTGAGCTGAAATGAAGGCTGAAGTTCCTCCAAACGCCAAGATTATTCTCTAGGTTAGTTCCCAGCCTAAGAGTAGCAGAGACCAAATGCTGTCTTATAAAACTCTATAATACATCCCCTGTCTGATTAACCTCTTGGTTTCCTCAATTCTGTAACCACAAGAGAATTAAATGCTTATGGATTTTAGGGATGAACAATGGCAGATACTGTACAAACCTTTGTGGAATCCTCAAGAGTCCAAACTGATGCAAAGCAAACATAAAAGAAGTATTTTGCAAGTGTATGAGACTGAGGCATGCAGAGATCCCCTCTGTTTCCCCTGCCTAGCAAGCTTATTGAGTTTCTTCCACTGACACTGTAGATGGTTGAAAAACATGGGTATCGCTACCAACAGGAAGGGAAATTATAAGATAAAAACTCTTGCTGAATAATGTTACTACTGTTTGAACTGTTTTTGTATAACGTGACTTAGTTAAAAACTAATAATAAACATGACAGCAAGCATGATATCTTGCAGTTTTTTGAAAATCATATGTATTATAGTTGTGTGATTATAAATTATGTTGGCTCTGTATAAAGCCAATAACATCAGCGTTTATAACATTTGCATATTTACTAACAGGTTACTGAGTTATGTACATTTGTTTGATCCAGCTATGGTCTTACAATCCAAAAATATCCACTCATCATTATTTTTGATTGACTGATTTTAGATTGACTATTTAGTAAATGCCATACTTCACCTGCAAAACCTGGCTGATAGGTTGATGTGTGTGTGCAGTGCAAATTACACTCAAATGTTACCCCACTCACTGTTTTTAGTCTGGCATTCTTCTGTGTGTTCCAGGATCTATCATTTGTGTGTTGTGTCAACTCTGCTCGTCTGCGCATTAGTTTTCAGTCCAAACACATACTATGGACAGATAAAATAAGAGAAGCAAGAACCATCTGAAAGTGTTGCCTCAGTGAATGAAGATATTTGAAAGGATTTATCACTGACACAAAGACAAAATGAACAGTTTTGCATTATAACACTAACATTTAAGACAACATTTTGTATCAATCAAATAGTGAGGTTCAGCAACAAGACTAAAAACTTTGAACATGCTGAGCCAATAAAATCACACGCAAACCTCCAGTTTGCGACAACACTAACCCAACACTAAGAAACTGGACCCATATCTGCTCAACCGAAAATGATGTGCTCGTAAAGTTGATCGAATCAACCATATGGAATACATTTGAGAATTTGTTTTTGAAATGCAGCCCCTTATCAGAGATCTGTAATGTTACATATATGTTAAATCCAGCCTTAATTGATTATTTTCCTCATTGAAAATAAAATCAAGCTAAAAAATGTGACTGGACTTGTTTATAATATGGACCGGTGGCAGCATGTATATGTTAAAGAGTAAGGGGCCAAGGATGGAGCCCCTCAGAACACCGAAAGGTCAAGGTCACTTAGGAGGAGGCATCAACCATGACCATTAAGAAATTCCTATTCAATAAGCAGGAATGGTTTTGGCATAAAAGCCTTCTGAATAATGGAAATAATGTATAAATCTGATTTTTTTTTACTGTTTAAAAAAATGCATGACCAAATCATTTGTCATTTTATAGTACATTTATAGTACATATTAAATTAATAAATGTGCTAAGTAATAAATGCAATACAGGACAAATTATTCAAAAAAACGAAGCTGAAAAGTAGCACTCTGGGACTCTAGCACTTTCACTCAACAGCTGTGACAAGGTGTGAATACAAAGGGAGGGAACAATGGACAAGTTAATTTAAGAAAAATGTGTGTGTGAGTGTTGTGTCCATCTCTCTTAATTGACATTACATACAATGTTTTTCCTTTGCAAAGAGACTCGAGACAGAACATCTTCAGAGATTGATCTTGGATTTTTATACCGTGATTCTTATAAGATTGCATAGGTGTGCTTTGGTTTAAATGTATTGATATATGTCCCCAGAAACCAGCTGTACAACATTCTCAGGTGGAACGAGTTCAATGAAAGTCATAGTGAGTAAAACTGAAGCATATCCAATGCTTCAGACCTGAAACCCACCTGCAGACCACCTACAGAAGTTCAGTAGAGAGTAAATCATCGACCTGTCTGCTGTAATCGTGAAAATGATTGCATTCAGGTAATGAAGTGTCCCGGCATGCAGAATGGGATTTGTTCTGGTGAACGGGAACCGGTCCTCCCTGCTCTCATGCGTGGCTCACTTTACCGAAGGACCTCAGGCTGCAGTTTACTGTTACTCCCTATGACAGCTGGTTGTTGGCTTCTGCTGGTACAGCCTGAATTGTTTAAGTTTCAGGGTGACACATTGTGGATGTGTCGGACTCCCTACCGCCCTGAATAGAGACACATTCACAACAGGCACTGGCTTCTATTTCATATGCTTTTTTGAAATAGTGGATCAGCTGTGAGTGGCCAGATGCAACATTAATCTTTTATTAAAGGATATTTTAACAGATACACAAGCAATCTGTATGTGGAGATACTCAGGGTTTTTTGATCGTGGGCCCTTTGAAGGGTTCGGTTGAGTCAGTGAAATACACCAACAACCGAGACCTGTGGAGTGGAACAAAGTATAAATCACAGACCAGACAAGAGCATTAAACCCCCCCCCCGCAATTTACTGATTCACCTCCTAAACGACAGTTTGGCTGAAAGTGTGTGAACAAATTCACATATATCTGAGTTTTACCATTGTCAAGCCGTGATCATGATTTTGTTCCTTGTTCTTCTTTGTTATTTCATTTTTTGTATCCTAATTATCATATTGTAAAACAAAAGTCATGCCACTTGTTCTGTAATATCTGGACTTCTCTGTGTTTACATTGTGCACTGCTATATTGTGTTTTTGCTTAGATCCAGTTTGCTAACACGGAGGACAAACAAGAATTTAGCAAATTCCCTACCAAGGCAGGCCGCCGCTCCCTGTCTCGATCTATTTCGCAGTCCTCCACTGACAGCTACAGCTCAGGTACCACATGAGATGTTCCAACACCCGCCGTATTTCTACCTACTAAGCTTTGATATCATCGTAAGACTTTGATAAGTATTGCAACAAATTAGGAGTAAACACTGACTTTGCCATTCTGACATTACATTCTCCTGAGTAATGATCACTAGTCTTAAAAACAACCTTCATAATGCAGCTGACTTTTTTTCAAATCTGATCTTTTTTTTTTGCCTTGAAGGCTCAAGCTCATCTTATGGGACCCTGCTTGAGATCAGTGCCAACACATCTGCACATGACTCACTTACAACAAGCATCTCAATGCTAGCTCATTATCAACATTAGTAAAATATTCATGTGTTTCTTGCATTGTTTGCTATGGTGATAGTAGCAAGGTGATGGTCAGCCATATTTTATAAGGCCAAAACAGGATGTGATGGAAGCATTTATCTATTAAATTTGCAGCCTCAAGTGTCCCCCAGTTGATGTGGATGTGATCCCCCTTGTTTGACTGTGTAGCCCAAATAAGATTAACAAAGATCGTACTCCGTGCAATTTGTTCGCAATGGCAGGAAAAGAAAAATCAGACTTAGGCCTTAAATTCTCTCCAGTGTGATCGTAGCCTACATAATCCGTATTGGAATTGTTCACATTATTTGCTACTGTTAAAACTTTAAAACACAAGTACAGTTTAAAGTGTATGTTTAAGATATGACTCTTTCTGCATATGACCTTTGATGTATTCCCTTTCATAGCTGCGTCTTACACCGACAGCTCAGATGATGAGACCTCCCCCCGAGACAAAGCCCAGATCAACACCCATGGCAGTAGTGACTTCTGTGTGAAGAACATCAAGCAGGCTGAATTCGGCCGTCGTGAAATTGAAATTGCAGAACAAGGTATGTCTAGGAACACAGGTGCTTGAAATCTGAGATGATTCTGGACTATTACTGTTTGACCGCTTATGAAGCCAGCATGAGTTTCTCGAGTACCCTCCATCTGAAAAGTTGTTTTTCTTATGTGATTTTATTATGATACAGTCAGATCAGTACCGGGTACACAAATAGAGCTTTGTGATACCTGTTGGGATTTTGTTCACAGATACATATCACATGGCATTGGTTTCCCTACTTAGATGGCATTTTTATAAGTCCTCTTCCTGATTTCATAGTCATTAATGACCCAAGGCTGCCGCAGTGTCTTGGTTTCGGGAACATGATCGGAGTTGTTTCTGTCAGTTCTATTAATATCTTGTTACTTGTTTTCACCTTTTGTTATTTCCTGTCTTATCCCAGATATTTTTCCGTTGTACAAATCATCTCCTCTCCTTTCAGCCGATCTGGATACTATGTGTAAGAGCTTTACAAGTCTTCCTCTGGCTCACTGCCTGGGAGAAACAGCTGTTGCTAAAATTGTTTCATCAGTCTCGAACTAATAGGCATTTACTGCACAACCACCTCGTACAGAGAACTCATTTCTGTATACAAAATATGTCACCATTCTTTCCCCCAAAAACAAATGTTTAGGTTCTTGCAGCTTCCAATGACATTTGCCCAATCTTTCGCTCCATAGACATGTCTGCCCTGGTCTCCTTGAGGAAGAGAGCCCAGGGGGAGAAACCACTGGCTGGGGCGAAGATAGTTGGATGTACGCACATCACTGCTCAGACAGCAGTAGGTCCTCTCCTCCTGTTCTCTGCAGATCCTTCAGATTGTCTCTCCTGCTACCTGTTCATGCATCCATATGTTCCATCTTTACCTCTGAGGTCCTGATTGAGACCCTGGTGGCTCTAGGGGCCCAGTGTCGCTGGACTGCTTGTAACATCTATTCCACTCAGAATGAGGTGGCTGCTGCTCTTGCTGAAACAGGTAAGACCGTCTCCTCATCGAAGCATTACATATTCTCGCACAACTTGAAAGTTTGCTGCCTAAAACTCAAGTTAGATGAAGTTTGTTTTGATGAGCATCAGATACTAAGCAAAAGTGTGGTAACTTAAAATATCTTTGAATGTACTGGTTACCTATCTGGTACTGGTAACCTATCTTACATTATTGTATGTTTATGTTAGGTAAAAATATGACTATTGTATTTCTATCCATTAACTGTAATTGGGATCCGATACATTTAATAGAGCTGTTGTATCTCTTCTCTAATACCTGATTGGTGCATGTTTTTTTTTCACCTTTGTCACGCTGCTCGAGTGGACCGGTTGCTCATGCAGCTGGCCAGTCATTCTGCCATCTGATGTCTGTTTCCACCACTAAGGTTTTGTGTTTTCTGTCTGGCAGGAGTACCTGTGTTTGCGTGGAAGGGTGAGTCAGAGGATGACTTCTGGTGGTGCATCGATCGCTGTGTCAACACAGAGGGTTGGCAGGCCAATATGGTATCAACCTGATAATCCACTGGTACATCATCAAGGTTATCTTTCCAGCTGTGGAGGTTATCTATCTGTAATTTGTTTGTTGTAGATCTTGGATGACGGTGGAGACCTAACCCACTGGGTGTACAAGAAGTATCCCAGTGTCTTTAAGAAGGTCCGGGGCATCGTGGAAGAGAGTGTCACTGGAGTGCACAGGTGAGTTGAGGCATAGATTGGAGTAGTTTTTTTTGGTTTCCGTAACAATGTGGGACACAGAGGCTGTTGAGCAATAATTACGAAAGCTATTAGTATTTCCCATACTGACCAAAAATAAAAGATAAATCCAATTCTCTTTAAGCTACCTTTGGCCCTTCTGCAGCACAACCTATCATACCCAATTATTGACAATGTATAATCAGCAGTAGACTGTGACTGTCACAGCATTAGGTTAAGGTTCCATTTTATTGTAATATTATTGTAAATATTATCGACTGTCATTTCCCACTTAAATACCCAAACTGAACCAAAGGAGGTAGAAACAGCAATGCTAGGTTGCCTTCTCTTAATACAGTTTGTTTATTTGTTTCTGGTTTCTTTTGAGTTCTAATCATTGCGCGACCTTCACAGCTAATCTGCTATATTATTCACCCTGATACATCCCACTTTTCTAGTGACACGTTTTTTTTCTTAACTGCTATTAAGCTACATCTGAAATGACTTCCCATGAGGTATTTATTTTATTTTGACCCCAAGCGCTGAACTCTACAGTATAAACTGTGTCAGCACACTCAGTATCAACATAAAGCATAAAATGTCATAGCATTATCCACATGCATTATACATTCATGATCTTTAACTATCCATACACTGTACAGTTAAAGATCAGTTTCCAGGATCCTATTTTGGAAACATGAATGCTGGACTGCAGCTGTCCATGACCAGCAATCAATCAGATCAATTAGCCAGGGGCTTTGGAAAGTATAAGGTCACACTGGACTGCAACTCAGTTTGTGTGTGGATGGTTGCATGTGTCTGCCTGATAATGTTTGCCCTATGTCAGATTGTACCAGTTATCTAAAGCCGGCAAGCTGTGTGTCCCCGCCATGAATGTGAACGACTCAGTCACCAAGCAGAAATTTGACAACCTTTACTGCTGCCGTGAATCCATCCTGGATGGGTGAGGAGAATTAATCTTTTGTTTGCATCCATTCTACTACAGTTATTCTGTCATTGTGTGGAGACTAACTGTATTCATTGGATTATGGATAAAAGTGTGTCACTGTGCTTTTCTCTGGCAGCTTGAAGAGGACCACAGATATAATGTTTGGAGGCAAACAAGTTGTCGTGTGTGGTTATGGAGAGGTAAGTCATTCAATGACTCAAAGAACTCTCGTTTTGATAGTTTATTTCCCCAATTGCAGCCCCGGTTACATGTATTTTATAATTGTTTTTAACAACTATTGCACTGTGCTGGGGTTTATAGGTGGGGAAAGGCTGCTGCACTGCTCTGAAGGCCCTCGGAGCCATTGTGTGCATCACTGAGATCGACCCCATCTGTGCCCTGCAGGCATGGTGAGTCACTAACAGCCACTGCTCCATCAAAAATTGTGCTCGCAAAGTTTGTTTCTTTGTTTCCGAAATGTCTATTAACCAGTTTCTAACTTGTTAAAAAAACATTTGTGCTGTTTCACAAATGGAAATATGTTTGTGTCCATACAGCATGGATGGCTTCCGAGTGCTGAAGCTGAGTGAGGTCATCCGCCAGATGGACGTGGTGATAACTTGCACTGGTACTGTGCCCAATGCAATGATATCCATTACTTCTGCAATCATCATTTATGTTTCTAGAAAAACAAATGTGCTTTTCCGCTGACCATCCCCATTCCAGCTTTCATGTAGACGTAAAACCATTATACAAAAGAAACCAATATTGGTATTTAATTCAGCCTCTCCCATTACTGCTTACATCTGAAACCTTTTTTTTAACAGGCAACAAGAATGTTGTTACCAGAGAACAGCTTGACAGAATGAAGAATGGCTGCATTGTCTGCAATATGGGACACTCCAATACTGAGATTGATGTGGTAATGTGTGCATGTTTAGTTATATTCATCGCCTGTTGAAATGTGTGTATCCGAATTTACACTAATCAGCCAAAACATTAAACCCACCAGTCTAATATTTTGAAGGGTCCCCTTTTTGCTGCCAGAACGGCTCTTTAGTGCACCGTGTGTTCTAACATCTTTTTAGCAGAACCAGCACTCACCCCTTCATTGTCATCACCAAGAAAAAAAAAAAAAAAGGAAAAATGATTTCTTTGCATATTTTATTTCTTTGGGGAATTTCTTAACTTAATAACTTAAATACTCCAAATTTCACATAAAATGATTCATGGTTTGGTGAAGCATTACTTGAAACAGTACAAAAAAAAAATCAGACATGGAATTATTTCATGATGTAATATTATATAACATGGAAAATAGTCAATTTTAACCAGATTAGTTTAACCTTTTGGTGAAGCATGTTTCTAGAAAACTAGTTGACCCTTATTTGACTGTTTTTGGCCTCATCAAGTTACATAGTTATGTTTGGTAAGTCGTCACATGCTTTTATTTGTCCCCCAAAAATAGGACTTTCTGAATAGTCCTAGTTAATGCCTCCTCGTCCTTGGCCCCCCCAAAGGCTCCTTCATTTTAACATATACATACTGCCACTGGGTCATTTTATGAACAGGTTCAGTCAAGTGGCACCGATTTTTCAAAAATAAAAAGTGACTCAAAATGTACTCAACCAAACATTTTAGCAAGACATGAAAGCATAACATTTTTCCACATTTCATGCGTCAGTAGCTCTTATGTGGGATCAGGCGACGTGTGCTAGTCTTCGCTACCCATGCCCATCGGTGAGTCTTGGGGGCCTATAATCCTATCCTATTTTCACCAGTTATCCTTTCTTAGACCAATTTGGTAGGTCAAACTACAGCAGGCCAGCAACACCCAACAAGACATGAAGTTTTGGAGAGGCTCTTAACCAGATGTCAAACCATCTAAATTTTGCTATTGACAAAGTCACTTAGATTCTTGGGTATGCAAGAATGTCCTGCTTCCAACGCATCTAATCTAACGCTGACTAATATGTATTCACACTAACTGACAGGTACCGTTGTAAGAAAATAATCTGTGTTATTTTGACTTCTGTCTGTGCTTATAGTGTTATGGCTCATAATTTATATTAAAAGTTCTAACATTGAGAGCGTACACAGAGGCCTGAGCAGACCAGTGTGAGCTTCACTGAACGTCCTGCCATGGTGTGGCGTTTAAGTTTAATCAGTTTCACTATAATTTTGTTTCTTTCTGTCCTTGTGTGTCATGTTTTGTATTGTGCTTGTTGCTTTCTTTTTATTTCCTTATATGCATCTGTTACTTTGTTCTTATCCCTATGTATTTTTTTGTCCACATCTTACCTTTCTCACTTTCATTGCATTTCATTTGTCTTTTCCGTGTCATTTTTCACATTCTTACAGTGTTATTGTGGAGCAAGTCATGTGATCATTGCCATTTATTCGTCTGTCTTGTGTTGTCTTCTGTTACCACCTCCAGAAAGTGATTTCCATCTTTTTCTTCATTTCACTCTCACATCAATCTTTGTCTCTATTTAGGTCCTTTACTTTGAACAGAAAGTGACACGTTTGAGGATATTAAAGTTATGTCAAACAATATTTTTCCACTGTACAATATTTTGTCCACTTTACAACGCATTTTCCTTCTTTCATCCTTTTTTCAAACACATTTCTTAAAACGGCACAATGGTCTAAAATGAAATCATGATCTTTGCGTCCAAATCTAACCCTTTAGGACTGCCATGTCTTTTATGTCCACAGGTGAGTCTGCGCAGCCCTGAGCTGACCTGGGAGAGGGTGCGATCTCAGGTTGATCACATTATCTGGCCTGATGGAAAGAGGGTTGTTCTGCTTGCTGAGGTACCATCGCTTTACTCTATACATTTTTTTTGCTTGACTAAAACCAACATAATTCATGGACTATGATTTGCATTAACTACATGCTAAGAATGATTTCTGTAGAAGGGAATGCATAAAGGCATACAGGTGTGTCACTTTAAATCAGCCAGTGGTTACTGTCTTTGTTTGTTCGTACAGCAGAAGCACACATACGTCATTCATTACCATGTCACATTATAACCTTAATAGTGTGCTTCAGTCTCACTCAGCGACTGTGTAGTATCAGTTTCTTTTCTTTTGTAAAAATCTGCAATCTCGGCATGCAGAATGAGAATGTGGCTGCCTTGCAGTGCCAGACAGGTTTAAGTCGGCAAAGGAAGAGTCTGTCACACTCTTCCAGCTGCGTAAACTGTATTTTATTCGTTATTATTATGATTTTATGTTATTTTGAGATGAGGTGGCTGGACCAGAAAGAGGGTTTAGGGGGTGGAAAAGTGGGAAGAAAGGGAGAAAAAGAAAGAAAGAAATAGTGTGAAGAGAAACAGGAGGAGCGCTGCCAGATCCCTAAAAAGTGACCTCTAGTGGGCTACTGGTGGGATGTTTCTGACAAAACTGTCAGCATCAGACTGCATGAGGGCCCGGTGTCCTCTACTGGGACCTGTGCTCACAGCCAAGCATTTGGAGCTCAATTGGTGTTCACTAGAGAATGGCAGAATGGTCCAATGGCGCCCCGTTCTCTTCACAGATAAGAACAGGTTCAATCTGAGGTCATGTGGCAGGTGTTACAGATTCTGGAGATGCTGTGGAAAACGTGATGCTGCTACATCATCATCCAGCAGGACCGGTTTGGTGTTGTGTCAGTCTTTGGAGACGGATCTTTGGAGGGTCTGACAGACCTCCGGGGGCTAGCCAACGGTATCCTGACTGCTCTTAGGTACCAGGATGAAACTCACACCCACTATCAGACCTTACACTGGTCCAGTGGACTCTGGGTTGCTCCTGGTCCAGGACAATACCTGGCCTCAGGTGGTCAGAGTGTGTAGGCAGTTCCTGGAGGATGAAGGTATTTATTGACAGGTCCTCGCTGCATCAGAAGCCACCACCACTGACCACAGACTGTCCAGGAGCTCTGATCCAGATCTGGGAGGATATCTCCCAGGACACCATCCTCCATCTCATCAGGAGCATGCTAAAGTTTTCAGGAGGTCCCTTTGGCATGTGGGGCTCAAACACACTCTTGGGTCACATTATAGTTGTTGTGAGGAAATTCACTGGAGTTGGATCAGTCAGTGATTTCAGTTTTTCACTAAGATTTTTGGTGTAGTATAGAATCCAGCCCATAATGGTTCAATGATTTTGAATTCCATTGATCGTTCTTGCATAACTTTGTTCTTTACAAATAACACAATGATTTAAGTTTTCCCTTTATTTTCTTGAGCAGTGTATATACACATACAATAACATTAACATTGCATCCGTAACTATAAAACTATGTGTTTATCTCATTTTACGTGTTCGCATGAGTGTATGTTTGTGTGTGAGTAAGAAAGATTGTCACTGGATGTGGTTTCAAGTAGGGTGTCATCACAACGCCACTTTGTAGCATCATCTTCTACAGGGCTGCTCATATCTGTATTCCTGTGTTTCTCAGGGCCGCCTCTTAAATCTGAGCTGCTCCACAGTACCTACGTTTGTGTTGTCCATCACTGCTACAACTCAGGTTAGTAGCTCGGTTCTCTCAGAAGAGCCCTTCACCGAATCCTTTAAGGCACTTTCCCCCGTCTCACCACACCACCCTTCTAGTCTGTAATAACAACTATTCTGTCATCTGCAGGCCCTGGCCCTGATTGAGTTGTTCAATGCTCCAGAGGGCCGGTACAAACAGGATGTTTACCTCCTGCCCAAAAAGATGGGTGAGTAAAATCCGACTCATATTTTCCTTTTACTGTACTTTGAATGTCGGTTTAAGACAATAATAGAGTCCGAACTAGCATGATGGAGCCCGTCTCTAAAGCCTACGTTTTTGTGTTGCTCATTGTTGCTACCTCGTGATATTACCTTAAAATGACAACATCCAGACAAAATCCCTCCTGTGTTGATTCCAATCTCCGTCTTGCTCCAGATGAGTATGTTGCCAGCTTGCACCTACCAAACTTTGATGCCCACCTGACAGAGCTTTCCGATGAGCAAGCTAAGTACATGGGCCTCAACAAGAATGGTCCTTTCAAACCTAATTATTACAGGTAGGTCTCCCCCCGCACTCAATATAACTTCTACTATCTTTGATTGTCTACCATTTCACATATTTTCTTTCATCCCAATGTGTTGGTTTATTTGCCTGGCTTGTCCAGAATAATTAGCAAATTCCTTTTTCATGGAACTTCTCAGTTCATTATCACTTTTAAAATGGAGACAATAAGCTTGGACCAAAATGCCACTGGATATTGCGATGATATGTGACCATTATGAACCAACACAAGCATGTCTGGTGGAGCTTGGAGGCACCCAGGCTATTAACTGTGTTACTTCATAGCTAGAATGAATTATATTTCTGTGGACATGTAAGGAAAGAAAAGACAGTACAGTCACAGAAACTTGATGCATGTGTCATTAGCACTGCCTACAGTTTGAACCTGGATAAACCTGCACAATGAACATAACTGAATATACCTACAACAAGTCAGAGTAGCAACACGAAGGACTTCCCTAATCTGGACCTGTGACGTCCCCGTTAGACGTGAAATCATTAATTTATATTATATTGTATTATTAATATTATATTAAACTTTACTGCATTAACAGATCAAATGTTACATGAGCTTGTAGATTCATCTAGTTTTCAGTCTAATAGTGAGAATAGTGACTAGTAAGTCATGTACTTTGTTGTTGTCACATGTATATTAACACTGTATTTCATTCACAGGTATTAATTAGGTGGTCCGATGGCGAGATCCTCAACACACAGTTGCCCTTGGATAAACAGAGATATTTTATTTTCTAAATAGCTACCAAATGGAGGAATTTTACTTAAGCTGAATGTAACTTATTTATAATAGTCCAGACATGGTGTCACACATGACAAATAAGACCAATACTTGTAAGAAACATACAATATACAACCAATTAACATTTTACTTGGCTTGATGCATTGAACAGAAAAGCCTGCTTGCATGCTTTCACGTGTGTGTACTTACTTGGTTGCCAATGCTTCTGTTCCTATTTCAGAGCTGTTGATATTTTTACCCTACACACGATGCCAAATGTAGGCCAGTAGAATGGAATATACCTAGTTTTGATTTAATATTACATTCCATTACCCTGTGTTTAGGTTTGTCGTAAATGTACTATATAATGTCATTGAATGGTATTTGCATGCATGCCCTAAAAGGTAATATCCAGTCATCTTTCTCATAACAAGTACAGTGATACAATGTAGTACTTGTTATATAAATAATATGAGCCAACGTTTCCTTTAAAGAATACTGCGAAGATTTGAATATTTTCAATTTTGGCTCATGGTGTTTGAGTACCACGATCTTGGAAGATTTTTAGAACACACAGGGTTTTCACTAAATAAAAACAAACAAAATGGATGTTTAATGTTTTAAGGAAGAAAAAGAATTGTGCTAGGGATAACGGGCCACATGCACTCTTAGAAATGAAGTACGGAAATTGTTGAGAAGGAGCCAGTTAAAGGTTTTCCAAGAGTCTCCATTTGCTCACTCCATTCCAGCTGAAGGTCTGCAGGGGCTTCAGCTATAAAGTGTTTTCATTGGATAATATCTACAAGTCGGAGTAGTGTGAATGTGGCTTTTTAAGTAATTAATAACAGGTAAATATCAGCCATGACCTTAATTGAATGAGCATTCCTCTCATGTAAAACCAGATGTATCCTTTAATACTCTTAATGTCTTCCTTCCACTGCTTCTGGTATTAATTGAAACTCTGAGCTATATTTGTTTGCCATATGTTTGTCGCTGTCTTAATTTGATCCCACAGAATTGTCAAAATCTAATATTTCATGTACACGAAATGCAGAATTGTAAACTACACACATATATATATATATATATATGTATGTATATATATGTGTGTGTGTGTGTGTGTGTAAAAGTAGAAATTAAATCAGCAATAAAGCAATTACTTTAGCAAAGACAAGTATCTTCAACTTCATGTGTTCTTAAAGGTCATATCATGGGCAATGAAATTGGACAGTGAATTTGGGCGGGGGGAGTAACTCTTCTAAATACATCTCCCAATGTGCCTCACTGCACTGGACAGTAAGTCCTTTTGGCCCAACTTCAGACTCCTGTCTCATCTGGAATATTCACCAGCTCTCTCGCACCAAGCCAGCTGCATTTGTTGCTAATATTAACTGTTGAGTCACTGAGTGTGGAGAGGGGGTGGCTGAGAGTGTTCTGGAAATCTGGTAGTAACAATATAAGCAATGGGTTTGAGTCAGTTCAGACATTAGTTCCAGAAGGGACCCAAAAAGAGGCGCAAGCTTATGACACAGAGGAAACGTACTCAAGGAGACTGCAGAGAACGTCTTTGAGCCAAACAGAGATAAATACTGACAGTAAGTAACTATTCATTATGCATTTGTGGTCAAAGTATTTTGATTGAAGACATCATTCAAGATTAATTTGGAGTACTGTTTGCATCTTCACCCATTATTTTAATCCAGTAAAAGGTGACATTAAAACCAATGCATCAGTTGTGCTATGCATATTATGTATTTATTAATGTTGGTTTGAAGTTAATCCACAGTACCATTGAGTATCTATAAACTTGTGCTTGGGGACATTTTGAGAAACACTTCTTCTTTTGGGATAAGAAAGTCAAAGGAATAAGTGTAACCATTTATCAGCATTATCATTTATTTGTATTTCCATTTCGGGGTATTTACATTCGATTAGAATCGTCCAGTCAAACTCTGTTTCACTTTAAGTATGAACATTTGGGTTCTGTACTTTCATACAAATTCAAGTTCCCTGTTCTGTGCTTGCGTGGTGACATTGTATGCAACTTTAGCCTTATGTTCCAAACATCTTAGAATGTGATATACTTTTTACTTCAGGACATTTGCTTGACAGCTTTAGTCACTCGTTCCCTTTTGGATTGCAACCTTCACCTACTTTATGTCTACTGAAAAACATGCACCTCCTAATATGATTATATTGAGTATTAGGTTTTCTGGTCAAGGTTGAAGTGTTCCTTATAGATTGACATAAAAAAAATCCTAAAGATAAAAATGAAATCAACCTATCATGACCTTTCTTGGATTAGATGAAAAGGCATGGCCACAAAGCTGAAAATGCATTTGCTATTCGGAACACACGAAAATTTCATAAAACAATGGTACAAACATGAGATCTTTCAATATGTGATGTTTTACAGGAGATAAAACATCTCGAGTATATAATGAATTATCATCAATAGCAGTAACATACTTAGCTGTACAATCCAACAAATACATTGATATAGCAGCGATATTAATCCAAATACACCTTTTACAATAATGATGATTATTCACTATGTTACAACTATGTGTTACTTTTTTACTTTCCTCCACAAATCTGACCTAAGTTAAAAGGCTGCACTCCGAGAGTACCTGGTTAAACAAACCAGTGGTGGTAAAGTATTCATTTGATAACTTGATTATCAAGTAAAGTTCATTTAAATCAAAGAAAAATGAGAGATAGCAAATAGAATTGCAATCATGACCTCGACCAAGACCCAACAATCACATTCCAATCAATCAAGCCTCATCCAAAATCATATTCTCAGCCCTGTAACCACAAATATAGTAACTTCTACAACCCACCGTAACATATTCAGAGTACGGTTGGTCCTTGGTTGAAGAATATGCCATTCAAGTTCCCAAAGAAGTTAAAGAAATTGACAGCATGTTAAGGAAGAGAGAAAAATCGAGACTTTTTTAATCCTGATTTGCACCTAAATTAAATGGGGTCTATTCTGGACCGCAAACCCTTCCTCCACCAAATTCCATGGAAATCCTATTGATTATATTTATGCAATCCTGATAACAAACCAACCAACAATTAAACCAATGGACAGGAGGAAATCATAAATCCCCTTGGTGGAAGTTATAATCTAGCACTAATATTTAATGTTTTGTTGATGGAGTATCGTGTGTAGCGGTAGAAGAATTAAAATGAGATGTTCCCTTTTTTCCCTAGGAACTCTTAAGAAACAAGGAAGATGTCCTCAGCAAAGGGAATATCTATTGGTATTGATCTGGGCACCACTTATTCATGTGTGGGGGTTTTCCAGCATGGTAAAGTAGAAATAATAGCCAATGATCAAGGCAACAGGACCACTCCAAGCTATGTGGCCTTTACAGATACAGAGAGGCTTATTGGAGATGCTGCCAAGAACCAGGTGGCTATGAACCCAACCAACACTGTCTTTGATGCCAAGCGGCTCATCGGGAGAAAGTATAGTGATGCCATAGTCCAGTCTGACATGAAACTGTGGCCCTTCAAGGTGATGAGTGACAATGGAAAGCCCAAAGTGCAGGTTGAATATAAAGGGGAGAACAAGACTTTCTACCCTGAGGAAATATCCTCCATGGTCCTGGTTAAAATGAAGGAGATTGCTGAGGCCTACCTGGGACAGAGGGTGTCAAATGCAGTCATCACTGTTCCAGCTTATTTCAATGACTCTCAGAGGCAAGCCACCAAGGATGCTGGGGTGATCTCCGGACTGAATGTTCTAAGGATCATCAACGAGCCTACAGCAGCAGCCATTGCCTATGGTCTGAATAAAGGTAAAAGAGGAGAGCGCAATGTGCTGATCTTTGATCTGGGTGGAGGCACTTTTGATGTGTCCATCCTTACCATTGAGGAGGGCATTTTTGAGGTGAAATCCACAGCAGGAGACACACATCTTGGTGGGGAGGACTTTGACAACCGGATGGTTAACCACTTTGTTGAAGAATTCAAACGAAAATACAAGAAGGACATCAGCCAGAATAAGAGAGCAGTGAGAAGACTGCGTACAGCTTGTGAAAGAGCGAAGAGGACACTGTCCTCCAGCACCCAGGCGAGCATTGAGATCGACTCTCTGTTTGAGGGTATCGACTTCTACACCTCCATCACGAGGGCACGCTTTGAGGAGCTTAACTCTGAGCTCTTCAGGGGAACATTGGAGCCAGTTGAGAAGGCAATGCAAGATGCCAAGTTAGAAAAATCCAAGATACATGAAATTGTTCTGGTTGGTGGTTCCACAAGAATTCCCAAAATCCAAAAGCTACTGCAAGATTTTTTTAATGGCAGAGATCTGAACAAGAGCATCAACCCAGATGAAGCTGTGGCTTGTGGTGCGGCAGTCCAGGCTGCTATCCTCATGGGTGACACCTCAGAGAATGTCCAAGATCTGCTGCTGCTGGATGTGGCTCCCCTCTCTCTGGGCATTGAGACTGCAGGTGGAGTTATGACGTCACTCATCAAACGAAACACAACCATCCCAACCAAGCAGACCCAAATCTTCTCCACGTATTCAGATAACCAGCCAGGCGTGCTGATTCAGGTATATGAGGGTGAGAGAGCAATGACCAAGGACAACAACCTCCTGGGCAAGTTTGAACTCACTGGCATCCCCCCTGCTCCTCGAGGTGTACCACAAGTGGAGGTAACTTTTGACATCGACGCCAATGGGATTCTGAATGTCTCTGCCGTAGACAAAAGTACCGGCAAAGAAAACAAAATCACCATCACCAATGATAAGGGCCGCCTCAGCAAAGAGGAGATAGAGAGGATGGTGCAGGACTCTGAGAAGTACAAAGCTGAGGATGATATGCAGAGGGAGAAGGTTGCAGCGAAGAACTCGCTGGAGTCATACGCCTACCACATGAAAGGCAGCATGGAGGATGAGAATATGAAAGGAAGTATTGGCGAGGAGGATAAAAAGACGGTCATTGACAAGTGTAACCAGACCATCTCCTGGCTGGAAAACAACCAGCTGGCAGAAAAGGAGGAGTATGAGCATCAACAGAATGAACTTGAGAAGACGTGCAAACCCATTGTGACCAAGTTATACCAGGGAGCAGCACCGTCTGGAAGCAGTGGCAGTCAGGCAGGCGGCAGCTCGAAGGGCCCCACTATCGAGGAGGTTGACTAAAACCATGGGTGTCAGGATCTTATTTACAGAAATACAGAAATGCTGTTTATCTTTAAATTGGCATCAAATATGTGTTTTACTGTTATTCTCTCTTGACATGTCACAGGCTCCTTAATCTTTTCTTGTTAAGTACAATCAACAGAAGCTATTTTACAATTATATGAGTGATACAAGTTCCGTTCTCTATTCATGACACCTTTAACAGCATGTTTTGATGTAATGTACAAATTTCTACATTCTGAAACTTTACCTGAACAAAAATATTTGTAACTTCTTATACGGGCTTGTTTAAATCAAACTCCAGGGTTTATTTTAATTTGTTGAAGCTCTATTAATTTCACCTGGTACTGTACACACCTGGTATCAAAATTCATCCTGTGGAATGATTCGGCAAAATAAAGTTTGCTTTTAGATGTGTCTCCAGTCTCCAATAATCTTTATAAGCTGATTTTATAATAATAATAATAAAATAAAATTGGACTTATATAGCGCCTTTAGGATTGTACCTCGTGAATGAGGGGGAAAACATATATTTCAAAAGGATTAGTTTATTTCCTTTTGTATATGTCTTATTCTCTGATGATTTAATTTGACTGCTCTCCATTGCTTTGAGCATGATTTGAATAAATTCATCAAGAAGGATAGTTGGAAGTTATTCCTGAATTCATAAAAATGTAGCCTTTGCGTCTGTATGTTTTAAGTTTAACACACATACTATCAACCTAAAACATGTTTTCCTGACTTTTATCCAAGTGACGGTGGGAGAGACTCCACAGGGTCCAATTAATAGTAATATATAGTAATAAACACGAACAGAGAAAGGTTGAACTGATAGTAAACAGCTATGGAATTCACTGTTCTATTGCGAAAAAGGATTTTTCAGTTTTGTAATTTTGAAAAAAGTACATATATATGTATATAAAAAAGAAAAAGACTTAGACATATAACACATAGACATACAATCATTGGTAATAACAATAACTCATAAAACATGTGGTTCACCAAAAGATCCACTAAGAGGCAGTCTCAGAATGTGTCATCAACAGATGATGAGGTTTTAAAAACACGGGGCACTCAGCTACCTGTTGGTTCACACTTTGCAGCGCCTAAATTAACACAAATGCTGGGAACTGACAGTTTAATCTCAAAAATTGATTCCATTTGACCTGTTGAGGTCATTGTTGACTGTGTAGGTTGACATTAACACTGCGACGAGAAATGAAGTCGTGTAACTACTTCTTTGCATGTCTTTCCCGTGAATTTCTTCACAGCATCCCATACAAAACTACACATCTGCTAGCGTTACACTATATGGTAATATTTTTTTTAGATTTGTACAAATGCTATGCAGGTGTGCAAATATCGCGTGTTCGCACACACACACACACACACACACACACACACACACACACACATACACACTTTCGTATTAGCAAACCACTCTGGCTGGAGGGAGTGGTTTAATGATGCGCCATCCTCCGCCAGCAGCCAAAGAGTTAATCTGTCGAGCCTGTTGTTGAACAAAACCATCCAACCGGGTTTGTCGCTAAGGGAGAATAGTCCACTTGTGGCGAAGCAACAGATCCACAGCTGGAAATCAACCCCACATCTGTCACGGGAGCTGGATGGTTTTTTCCGCTGCAATCACTGGAGGAATATCTCGGTAGAATTAAAGATGTACTACTTCGTTTTGTCTTCTTGAGAAAAGTTGCCGGCAGTAGTTGTGTAATTTTCACTTTGCAGAATTTGGCAAAGAATTGTGAGAAATGGGTGAGGAGCGACGCCTTACTTAAGCTGAACCGCGTCAGTGTGTAGCGCGCTATTCCCCACTGTAGATGTCTTCATCCATTAATGTCTTCATGGAAGAGAAATCAGTGGAAGACTTGTTTTGTGTGATCCATTCGACGTAAAACTAAACCCCAGAGTGTAGCTGTTCTCCAGGCTCTGCGGAGGAGCCAGACTGTTACAGGTGGTTTTGGTGGCGCTCCTCACTTCGGGCTATCTCGCCTGTCAATCATGCATGCTGGAGACGAGCGCGTCTGTCCGTGTCTGAAATGAGGCGCACTTTGCCTTGATATTCTGATTATTTTTTTGGCGAGTTGACACCAGCTAACGGAGGCGCGAGCATCCAGAAGACTTCTCAATGATCAGCTCGGTGTGTGTTTCGTCCTACCGAGGGCGCAAGTCGGGTAACAAGCCTCCATCTAAATCATGTCTGAAGGAGGAGATGACCAGAGGGGAAGACTCGGACAAAATTATCATCAACGTGGGCGGCACTAGACATGAAACCTACAAGACCACCCTCAGGACCCTGCCGGGGACCCGTTTGGCATGGCTGGCAGAACCGGAGCCGCAGGTCAGCTCAGACGCTTCTTTGCCTAGTTCCACCGAGTTATTCTTCGACAGACACCCGGGCATCTTCGCCTACGTGCTCAACTACTACCGGACAGGAAAGCTGCACTGCCCTGCGGACGTCTGCGGGCCGCTCTTCGAGGAGGAGCTGGCGTATTGGGGCATCGACGAGACCGACGTGGAGCCGTGCTGCTGGATGACCTACCGGCAGCACCGGGACGCGGAGGAGGCCTTGGATACATTTGAACCCCCGGAACCGGACGACACGGACGACGACAGAGAGATTCCGAAAAGGTTCGGTATCGAGGACTGTCCTGACAGGTCGAGGGGCTGCTGCGAAGTTTGGCAACCGAAGATCTGGGCCTTGTTTGACGACCCGTACTCTTCAAGAGCGGCCAGGGTGAGTTCAGCAGGTGTTTTTTTTAATTCTCTCAATGTGCCTCACAGTGCAGAAATACACCAGTGCGAGAACTTCAAACTCACTGCTGAACAGGTTTCCCCACCAGGATGAGACAATCAGGCTGCATCCGTTTCAAGCATAGTTCTACAGGTGCACCTCACTAATAGAATCTGTCTACACCAGACAGCCTAACCTCTAGCTTATATCTCCTTAACTTCAACTTCAACTTCATTAAAAGAGCCGAGAAGCACGTGTTCTAGTCTAGAAGATCTGCCTGGGTGAGTCCAGCAGGGGTTTTATCTTCTAACTTCACAGTTTCGACCTATTGTCCTCTGCCTCTAGGACTGAGTGGCTCCCCACTGGAGATATTCCACTGCTGTATTATGGAAACCATCAGTGAAGAAAAATGGATTTGCAATGGGCTTTGTTCCATTACAATAGGGTTTCTAAAATGGAGTACCTGCTTAGAGTAAGAGAGATTTTTTTTATAATGTTAGTCGAAAATATCATGAATACTGTCATATTTGATTTCAATGCAGAATATTGCAAATAACAAACATTATCATAGTCATGGGCAGTTCAAACCGGAAAAGACATGGAATGAAGAAAATACAAAACAGATGACGTGTGACTTTTGGTGTAATATAATTCTTTCGCGCTCAGACTCGTCGGGGGTACTGACATCAAACGGTCTCTGCCCTGAACTTCAGCATGGAATATACCCGCTTTGGAGTCTGTATGCCGGTTGATGGTGGCTGATGAATGAGGAGGCTGATGGATCTGTTAGGACTAGGCTGAGCTGGGGGGGCGGGGGTCACACACAAAACAACAGCATGCAGAACTAGTGGATGGAGAGAGAGATATTTATCTCTGTGTTTCGTATATTTGCCTCAGTGTGCAAGAAGATAGTCTTTATGATTGAAATTTCATTAGATTTCCATTAGTTTTTCGATATTCAATGACAAACTAAAAGCGACAAAGATAGATTTTGGTTGAAAAGTAGGGTAGAGTAGAATCCAGTATGAGGAAGAATTTGCATAAAATATGCCACTTGACGGAAAAAATTACTCACAATGGGAACAGTGTTTAAAGAACTCTGATAAAACTGCAAGTTCTGGAAACGGTATTGTGCAGTCATCAGTTGATAGCATTCCTCTCTCAACAGTTCAGGAGAACACTTGTTCATATGAACATCAGTAAAGGCTAACTGGAAAATTCAATTGAAGGGCTGTAACTCTACTAAAAATAGTTGTTATGCAGTAATTTTCCATCTCCATCCACTGAATCACATTTTAAAGGTATGCACAATATGCCCAACTTTAATTTGCCTATCTTTAATTGCTTTTGAGAGAGTTATTCCATTTTGAAATGTGAGGCACACACTTAAAACACACATGGACAGAAGAAGATATAGACCGAACAGTTCCTACATGTTCAACCCTCTTTCACACACAACATTCACATTACCAGGCTGAAATGACTCAAGTATGATTTTGGACTAATGTGGCACAGAATTCTCACTCATTTTAGTCACTTTGACAGGTTTTGGACCTGGTTTCAAAACACTTTCCGCGATCGGATCACGAGCCGACAGCGAAACACGTTCACCGTTTACACCTGTGTCAATCATGCGTCTCCAAATGTGTCCAGCTGACCACTTGTATTCAGATTTGATAGCTGCTGTCACAGGCGTAGTTCCGTCAGTCAAGCGCTAGATTTGTTTAACTAGCTAGCACGGGCTACCTAACAACAATGTTTCAAGAGCTCAACATGGCCACAAAGGTTGTAAACTTCAAGATATGAAAGACCTGACCTGTCCTGGCTTGGAGCACATCAGTTATGCTGGAGCATTTGAAGCAGAGGCACATCGTCTCTGTAAGCTAGTTAGCTAGCTAGCTCAATGTTAAAGGATTCAAGATTCAAGATTTTTTATTGTCATACACACAGTAGGAACATAGTTCACACTGGGCAATGAAATTCTTATTTTGCAGTTTCCCTTCACACAAATAGAAAATACAATACAAAAGAGTAAAAATATATACTAAAACCAAAGGTATAAACATAAAATGTATGAATCCTAAGTCTATCCACAGTCCGTGCAGTTTAGCAGCATTTTTAATATTATGTATAGGCCCTGAGATGATATGGATGTAGTGCAAATGTAAAGAAATGGATTTAGTCTCAATGTGAAAAACGAAAATAGTGCATTGAGTAAGGTGCAAATGTGCAAATATACAGTTCACAGTGTCATTGGTTAGTGTGTGGTACAGAGTCATTCAGCAGCCTCATGGCTTTTTGATAGAAACTGTTTTTAAGTCTAGTTGTTCTGGCTTTTAGACTCCTCCTGTAGCGTCTGCCAGACGGTAGTGTGAAGAGTGTGTGCTGGGGGTGTGTAGTGTCCATGGTGATGTTGTGTGCCCTCTTTATGACCTGTGTGTTATATGTGTACTGAAGTGATGGGAAGGCTGCTCCCCAGATGTGATGTGCAGTTTTAATCACACGTAGAGCCCTCCTGTCCTGTGTAGTGCAGTTCCCATACGACACTGTGATGGCGTTTGTCAGGAGGCTCTCTGCTGTAAATCTATAGAAGTTGCTGAGAAGTTTGGGGGATAATTCAAATTTCCTCAGCTTTTTTAAGAAGGAAAGTCGCTGGTGAGATTTCCTGACGATGTGTTGTGTGTTTTGAGACCAGGAGAGATCCTCGCAGATGTGGGTGCTGAGGAATTTAAAGGTTTTGGCCCTCTCGACCTGAGCCTCAAAGATGTAGTGAATTGTGGATGACGTCGAGAGTACTAAATAATTATTAAAATTGGAGATGAAACTCTTCACGTTACAAATGTGCCCCTACGTTAAAATCTTACACATTGCATTGCTCATGGAGACGTTTCACATTACTGCTGAACGTTTTTTGCTGCTTGCTGTGTGCACACCTCTGCGTGTCTGTGTTTCTAATGTGGGCTCCATCCAAGCGATTTAGCCTAATATAGTTGTTGATACAGAATGCACAAAGCACTGTTTTTTTTTTACTACCCTTGTTTATTTTCCTAAATTTACATGGATGTTTGATTTGATTGCAGAGAAACTGCTGTACTGTACATTTTATTTACCTTTTTTACCAGCATTGATTTGATGCAACATGAAAGGACTAAATTCCATTTCAGCAAATGTACTGTTGGTATAGCTATTACATTTGTTTTTACAGGACCCAATTGCAAAGACAATGTAAAAGTTCAGAAATAAAGTTTAATAAAAGGGTTCTGTTTTGCAAAAAAAGAACTACAAATAAGAGGCAAAATAGTGTCCATTCACAAACTAATGCAAAGCAGATGAAAACTAAAGTTGCAATTAATCCGAATGACAAAGTACAAACTAATGATGCTTACAAAACTTACGGAGAAGGACGCAGGGTGCCCAAGGGAGCAGGACAGGAGATGGAAGAGCTCAAACATGGATGAGACCATTGGCATGTTTACCAGGCAAGAAACACAGACGATCTTACAAGCAGGGAGAGCAGGACATAGACTTAAATACACAAGTCTAAAAGGACAAATGGGGAACAGGCTAAGGCTGGGGACACATCACAACATTCAACAATTAGGGAGGAGACAGTGGGAAACAGGATTCAAGTACACACAGACTAGAGGAGGAAGAAGAGAGCATTGAGTAAAGACTGAAAGGAAAGTAGAAGGAAATGAACAAATGGAACTAAACCTTCAAAATAAAACAGGACACAAAACCTTAAACTACAAAATAAAACAGAACCATGACATAGCTACCTGTTTGGTTTAACAGTATGTTAAAAAGCAGTAAAGTTTATTAAAAGACATTTTAGAAAGAAGAATTAATCTTTATTTTTTTTTATTTTTAATTGGCATTTGCCTTAAACCACCTAAAGTTAGATGGAAAGCATTATAGCAAACAAAAGCCATTTAGTTATTGTGTATTTATTTGAATATTTAAACTTTATTTAAACAGGAGAAAAAAATGATCAGATTAATCGGTCGATCATTGAAACGATTAATCAACTATCAAAATAGTTGTTTGATGCAGCCTTGATGTAAATGTAGAAAGATAAACAAGGATTGAAAAAAAACAACTTTTCGTGCTTTAGTATTCCGTAGTCAACAACTACATTAGGCTGAATCGTTAAAAGCGATGCTACCCACATTGGACACCCAAACACATGTGTGTTGCTGCCTGCACTTGGCAACACACTGTCAGCTATAATATCAAACTTCTACATGAGTGATGCAACGTTAAAGATTGTAAAGTTGGGGCACATTTGTAACATGGAGAGTACCAGTGTGATTCTATAATAATTATTTGGCCCTCTCGATGTCATTAACAATTCACTACATTTCAAAAGTCACATTAAACCCAACAGAAGCATTAAGTACATGCATTTTAACATTGAGCTAGCTGGCTAACTAACTAGCTTACAGAGACGAGTGTTCATCGTCTACAGAGCCAACGTGCCTCCGCTTCAAATGCTCCAGAATCACTGACGTGCTCCACGCGAGGACAGTTTACCACCTTTTGGGTGATGTTGAGTGAGAAATAATCCAACACCTTGGGTGTTTCCTGTCATGATGGTGTTGCCATGGCGCTACTGTTCACTTCCCTCTCGTTACGCAGTGTCAGATATGATGTCTCATGCCAGGACCATCATAACTAACGAATCAACCATTAAATTCGTTGACAACTAATTTCATAATTGTTTTTTGTGTATGTTAATGGACCATACAGAAACCTTTGACCATCCACTCCAATATTTAATAGTTTTTTCCCTGTCACATGTCCAACCCTCCCACCAAGTTGTATGATAATCCATAAAATTGCGTTTGAATTATTTCGCTAACAGACAGTTTGTCACTGATGAAAACATAACTTGTTTACAGTCTGGGACATTTTTGGTGCGATGAGTAGAGACGAGATGTTGTTGTTTGTATGGGCAGCTTCCTGGCCAGATCTTACATTATCCTATCTGTTTCATTGACTGTGTTTCTAGGAATAGATCTAGACTCACCCACACATCAACTACGGTATGGAAGACTCAACTCGAGAAGCACAGTGAACATCGCTTCAGTTCAAGAGTCGGTGCTGATTGGATTAATGATACCATTGAAATAAATGAAAAGAGCATTCTATAAACAACATGAGACATGAGGAAGTCTCAAAGTTACAGCACACATTGCTAATCAGACAAATCCATAGTATTGTGCCACATAGTTTTGAAAAATGTCCTCCCTTCAATATGCCAGTGTCTTCGTCCACAAAGCCCAGTCTAGAAAGAAATTTCCCAGTTTGGTGTGAAGGAAATTGACCGGCATCCAGAGACGCCTGGTGTAAGGAATTGAAGTTGGTCTGTGATCCGTACTGACAGCAGAGGCACAGACGTGAAATGCATATCAAATGCAAAGGTAAGTATAATAGTGTGGAATGCAGTTTTACTAATTTCCTAAATTATTGGTTAAAGATGCATAAATTTCCCAAATCATTATGAACATGTTTTGGTTTCTCTGAAAAATATACTGATTGAAGAGGGGTGTCGGACAAAACCAAATACAAAATGTAGGCGTTGTGACATCACCGTGGTTTGTAAGGAGCATATGAACTAAGAAGAAACTTGTCCCTGCAGCATTGAAGCAGAATCGGACCGACTAAAGCCGTTACCAAATCTATTGGGATGTTTATTACTATAGACAGCAGACCGGACTTCATTGTGGAGAACAAAGGGTTGGGAAGTAAGGTCAAAGTTCTAGCAGCCACAAAAACAAGGAAAGTCTCCAACATAGAGAAGGTATCTGATAGAATACTTATCAAGATTAAGACAGTGAACTGATTGGCTCTCGTTTTTAATAACATCTAAAAACATCATCCAAATAGGATCATTGGTTGTGGTCATTTAAATCCCATTATTAATAACATTGATCTCATATATAATAATAATAATAATAATACATTTAATTTATAATGCACTTTACATTTGGATCAAATCTCAAAGTGCCATATATAGTGCAACATAGTGAAATTCTGAGGAAGCAGTGGGCAGCCTGAGGAGCCTATTGGGCTCAAGGGCTTGATCAAGGACTGAAGGACATGTAGGGTGGGGTCTGGGCCTCGAGCTGGCTTCCTTCTGATCTTCTGTTTGGGAGACGGCCGCTCTACCCTCTATGCTAAAGCCGCACCTTTTAGACCAAACCCAAGTCTCTATACAAGTGCAGATTTTGGTGAGACGGCGTTTCAATATAATCAAGCATGTTTGTCAGGAGAACAAATCACACCATATATTAAACAGAAATATTAGGCCTGAATACACATGTAGATTGATAGAATAGATAGAATGATATACGAATGTCTTTGTCTTTTAGTGGATTTCTTGTTTTGTTCAAAGATTGCTTTCATGTCACGTTCATATATTTAAAATTTCTCAAATACATAATGAAAGGACATCTATGTTATGTATGATGAACAACCGAAATACAAGATACACTTCCCCTCAGTTTATCCACAAAATAAATTATGCTTTGGTGTAAATTAAAATCAATTTGCTCTAATTTCCTCCACACGGGATGTGAGCCAGCTGTAAGCATTTGAAAGTATGCCATGCCTAATGGCTTCCCAACAAAAGCAACAGAGTGGTCAGTGAGGTAAATGTGAAAGCAAATGTCATTATAGCATGAGGATGAGGCAAAGGGCTAGAGGCCTTTATCAAAATGAAAAATACAGTGAGCGGTTGATGCTCAGTCTTGTTTCTGTTTGCCTGTTTGTGAAGCTGAATTGTCTGATCACATATGCTCAAAGTAGAATAATGTTTTTATTGCATGGAAGTCACATAATAAATAAGGTTTACTTTAGCTTCCCACTGCAAAGACCTTTCTGGAAGTGTGCAAAGGAGTGAGTGTTGATACATATTGAGCCGGTCAGAATGTTCTCTATCCATTTCGTCTGCAGCCGATCCATGTATGCGTGCTTGCTCTGTGTTAAATGTGAAAGGATGCAGAATGCATTTTCTGGGATTCACGTTACCTTTATGGCTTTTAGATTTCATCACTCATCTCAGGACGAAGAATCTCAGTGTTTCTTCGTCCGTGAAACCTGGACGGAAGTTAATCTGTCCTGTCATTCAAGCTTCATCCTCATCACCATCAATCAAGACTGGATGTGCAGCTTAGTGAAAGTATGGCACCACTTACAACTCAGAGACTAAAGAGGATCTCATAAGGCTGCAAACCTGCACGGCAACCTGACGATAATAGAACAGTAACTGCTTTTTTCTACAGGACATCAGACCAGAATTCAAATCCATGAATTGTGTTCCCTCAGCATGTACATAGGTTCCAGGATTTTAGACCACAATGCAGCATCATGGCTGTGAACATTTTATAAGCAGTAGTATTTGGGGCCCCACTCATTAAAAAAAAAGGACAAAACAAACCTGGAAATATGACAATAAGTCGGTTATGAAAATAAAGTTATAATTCTTATGTGAACAGTTTTAATTTATAAGAAAAAAGACAATAAAGCAAAATGCTTATTATTACGACAAAAAATATGTAAAATATAGCATTTTTTCAAGCTATATTTAAATAATGATAACATTTGTCAAACCATGTGCCAAAAGATTTAACATACAGAAATATTTAATCTTTTGGCACATTAAAACCACATAATTATAAGTGTCAAGACTTTGAAAAGGTTGTGCAAGAAACTTAGTCTGTACCCAACAAAGATCCAGTCAGACATGGTGGAAATTGTCTTTTGTTGAGCAGGAGATGGCTAAGTGGTCGACTCATCCGTCGCATCAGTTTTCTATGTAATGGAGCTAGTAGTTTCAGGAGGAACCAGGAAGAGGAGGGTGGGATTGGTCATCAAGATTTTGGATCCTGAAGGAGCAGAACTGTGGTTACGGTACAACTGCAAAGGACACTAGGCAGAATGGCGTATGGACATACAATTAAAACGCCTATGAATTAATGGCTGCAATGACAGATTTTTCAATGATCCTAAAGTAATTGCTGAATACTTCATTTGCACAGTGACACACATTGGAGGCTGCGTTTGTTTGGCGCAGCGCCATACCTGAGGAATCAGTTGCTAAAAGCTCAGACTGCAAAACTGCCTTCTCGCAAAGTCTTATTTGATTTATTCTCACAAAATTACAACATTTCTTTTATCATAAAATTACTTACATTATGACTGAATTCTCAAAAATTTTGATTTTTCCCTACTTATCATTGTGGCCCTATTACTTTGTAGTAGGAATTCTGTTGTTAAGGGACTTTTTCAGTCGGGTCCTCACAGTCGGAAATTCATGTTCAAACGGATAGAGTACAGGTGAATTACTCAACAGTCAAAAACATTAATTCGATGGCCTAAAATCCCCCCTTTCCTTTTTTCTGCCTACTTCATTTAACTGCTGCATATTTCCAAGTGGGGGAACAAAGTGTTAAAAACAATCTCTGCCTCACTCTGACTGCTATTGTGAGATGGAGCAAACAGCTAAAAAAAACAATATCAGTGTTGTATTGCTAAAGCTGAATTTTGATATTTTTATAGCCGTCCTGTAGGTTTTATTTTATTTTTATTTTATTGTCTTAAATTGTATAAGGTAATTTTTTTTTTTTACATTTACAGTGCAGAGGATGCCTGAATGTGTCAGCATGATATGGGTTACACTGTAACCATTGAGGGCAAATTTGACAGTCATCGGTATTTACAATCAAGGAGCTTGTTTTTGCAGATGGAATGACAGACGGGCTTGGATTGTTACCTCGGTCAAGGAGGTTAAGTTGTTAATTTGATGTGTGTTTTTTGGTTTTCAGGATTCCTTCAAAAATTACAGAATTCCATGAAACTTCATTGAAGGAGTGGACTTGTTATATGTGAGAATCCAGGGAATTTTGGAGTGGATTTGGATAAACCAGCAGATTCAGGAATTTTCAAAAGCAGCAGGTGACTTGGGATTGCATGCTCACTCAAGCGAGTTCCCTCCTGGTGGGTCAGCTTCCTCTCACATTCTGAAAACACTCGGGTGTGAAGGCGCCTGCTTCCCTGTACTTTTGAATATGAGCCTTAAATTATATTATCTTTTCTTATCTCATCCTACTTTATCTCATCTACAGAACAGGATTGAAGATGGGTTGTGTTGGGATTCAGTATGCTTTCACCAAATCCACCAGATTTTACTTACAGTAATTTGATTATCGTACAACACAAATGGTGAAACTTGACAGAAACCATTTCCAAAACTTGAATAGCCTACCTATAAGTTATTTATACAAACATTTACATAGACAAACAATCTAATCATAGGGCTTGGGCTTTAAAATAAATGAGGGTCTCTTGAACACCTGAAAAGCTTCATGAAACTTATTAGTTTTGTTTTATAGTGACAAATGGATTTGGATCTTATCTTTAAGCTCAGACTTTTTTTATCTTCCCCAGCAATATTTTATTAATTCCACAACACTGCATCTTGAAATGAATGTTTGCTGTGGCTTCAATCAGTGGAGAACAATTGAAATTGGGTATCCCGCAGAAAAGAACAACCCCTTTTCTCACATATAAAGCAGAAACCAATTTGCCATATGAGGCCAAGCGAGGAACTAATGTGGGATTCTGTAAGACTGTTACATATTATCTGGAGTCTAAATTCTCAGTATTAACCAATCTATTTAGTAATGTAAATTTACACATTAACATGTTTTCTGAATTGTCACTTATCTTATTATTATTTTTGGATCTTAACTTTTCAAAAATATTGTCCACACATCTTTGTCAAATCCTCATTTTACTTTCAGGAACAAATGATACTCAGCGAAAAGATGACATTCAGTGATATTCAACTGAAAGTGTCTTTCAGTTAATTGCTTTGCTCTTCCTTGATTATGAAAGTTATTCTAACATAACACATTTTCTTGATGTGAAACAGCACTGAAAGTAAAAGCGATTGGAGCCGAACCTCTCATTCCTCTGCCGTCTTTCACAGCTCTGACACCTTTCTCTGCTGCTCCTCTGAATAGAACAGCGGATTTGATTTTTCACATATCAAAGCTGCTCTGCTTCATTAAGGAGACATTTATATTGTGACATTCTCAGAGAAACATAGACGTAATCCTGTGTGAATTCTAATGTGTAACCTGAAAATACAGTCGATCATCTGTGTTGTCAGCTTCTAACTTCAAAAGTGAAAAGGACGTGTTTTTATTACCTCATAACCTTTGCACCTTTGATTGTGCTGTTGATTGCAAGCATATTTATATTTCTTTCTATTTTAACTTGCGGTAGTAATATTTGCATTTTTTTGATATTTTTAATTACGTTCAATATTTTACTTGACGACTATTTCAGACATTTCATTTCTACACATTCTCTCATTATTTTTCCAGTTTGGGAAGAAAAATGTCCGCCTTTTGGAATTTCAAGATACTTTGAAGAAACCAGAGGCATATTTTGTTTTAATCTTCAGCAACAGTCTGGATGCCATGATACAAACTCTTTTTCTCCAAGAACTTTTAAAAACCAACACATCAAACAGTCCTCCTGTGGGGGGAGTTTTGTCTTAATCTGGATAGAGTTTGCACAGGTGCCATGTAATCGTCCCAATCATCTCTTTTCGGGGACTTTTGTCCAATCATAACTGATGTGGATGGAGACCGTAACCCATCACTGCTAAAAGGGCTCTCTTGCTATCTCATAAGTGCAATGGTAATTTTGGCCTTTAGGATTCTTATCATCTTGTTCATCCTGGAGATTGTTGGTCTATGACCCTCGTGTTCTAAGTTGTTTCTTCAGCACTGATATTTCATGTTGAAAGTCGTGGTTTTTGGATTGGAAATTTGTACCATTTGCAGCTCATTTATCAATGATAAGGAATGGAATAGGTTGAAGTTCAAAAGACAGAACAATCTTCACAGTACCACAGCAGGGATCTTGCCCATCACTTCTTTGTCAATCGTGTTGGCTTCCTTGAAATGCATATTAAGCAAAAACATTGCTGACAAGCAGATTGGTGGACTTTATTTTTTTTCTGTTCTCCGGTGCAACACCTCTCAGACATGAATCACTGTGACACGAATTCTAAGAAAACATCACAATCGACTGCTCTGATTAGCTTTTGCAGCTGCTGACTGGTCAGTAGCCCGTTGTTCTGGTTCTTGTACATAGCCTGTCTGTGTTAGTGAACAGCTGCAGGTGATGGCTTTAATGGGATTCTGCAGCTGCTGCACAGATGCACATCATTGCCTGTCATGCATCCTGTCTTGCTCCAACCTGTTCTGATTTTCGCAGCTGTGAGTGGATGGCTGTCTCCTTGACAGACCTGGGCTCTGCCTCGGGTCTGACGCTTCATGGCCTTTGATGGATGTATTTCTGGCACCAGTTGCTTCTATTTCTGTGTATCCCCTTACTAAACTGTGTTGGATACTAAAAGAAAAAGTTTGCATTAAACAATGGCACCATGTTTTCTGAAAAAAATTCACGTTTCAATTGATTCGTATTTGATAAGGCAATAAAAGTTTATTCAATACTTTAATCAAAAATGTAAAAAATATATTCACCTGCCTGTGATTATTAGCCATAGTTGATAATTTAGCAACAACTGACACCAAACACTTCTGATTACTGGAGATCAGTCTTTGACATATCTTTGGTAGAATTGTTGCCCTCTTTTCTGCTTTACTGCTTTTATGCAGCCATATTGGAGGGTTTGGTTCATGTTCAGAGGTTGGGCAGGCTACTCCATAGCATTTAGAGGTAGACTTTCCCTTCTGCTTTGGATCATTGCAGTCCTGCATGACCCAGTTGAACTTGAGCTTCAACTCACAGACTGATAACCTGATATTGTCCTTCAGAATTTTTTTGATAGTGTAAGAAGCATTCAAATGATTGACTGAAAGCATTCATAGCATTAGATTAATCTAAGAATATGTTTATATCAGAGGTGCAGCGATTGCAATTTCTTAGCCGATTATCCAGTGATATGTACTATACTTCAGCACAAGAAGTGATCCTTAGATGTAGGAAGTAAGTGGATGGCAGATAAGCTATACAGTATACAAATAAGTAATATATAAGTAATTCTCTATATATAATAATATATGATATGAGGAACCAAAAAGGGAGCATAAACAAAATTCCAGCACAATTTGACTAAACTCAGTTACAGCTATTTATTTTGGCCATGTCATAACAACATGCGTGCTAACGTTTTGGCCTGGAGGGCCTTTCTCAGAGCAGAAAAGTTGACTGGATATCAGACAGTTTATCAACAGTTTATAAGGCGGTACCTTTTTAGGTCCCAAAAGAGTTCTATGAGCCTGGTTGGCTTTGAGGTTTGATTGTAAGGTACCATGGCTGGATCCTCTGGTGGGACCCTTTTTGTGAAATGTCCATGTGACTTGGAGTGGTCTGTAGTCTTTGGTCTTGAAAGTTGTAGGCTTTTACTTCTTTGTAGGTATATTCGTTACTACCAAGTTCATTTTAAACATTTCAATTATCACACATATGTCTTCCAGTTCTTAATCAGTGTGGTTAATGTCTTCACTTACCCTAATTTTATGTAAAATTTGTGTCAGTTTAGTCCGTAGATGTACAAGATACATTAATATTCTACGAAATTCCAATAGTACAAAGCTTTATGTGAACATTAAGTGCGGCTTCATAATGATTCTTACTCGTATGACATCAGCTTTTCAAGAGTGGTGGCAAAGTAAAATAATGTCAGGATCTCTTAACTGGCTTTGTTTATAGTTTCCACTGCTACACTCTCAACATGATATCGTGGTCTCCTTTTCTGTCAGAACATGAATAAACGATGGCAACATATTAAAGCACAGCAAAACAAATATTTGCATACATGAACAGAGACAAACAATTAAGATCTAAACAGCCACAAACATAAACACTTGATTACAAGCTGGGAGCCTTGCAGTCACCTACAGATACTTACAAAAAAGTGTCAGGTGAAGCTGTGTCGTGTTAGTTGTTATTAGACTTTGGTCTATCTTTGGAACAATTAAGCAGCTTTTTTTTTAATTTTCTGCAGCATCAATCAATTTTCCACTTATCCTGTGTAGGGTTGTGGGGTTTTGAGTATATCCTAGCTTGAATTAGGTGAGAGGTGGGTTACACACTGGCCAGAAGGCAGTTCATCAAATAGACAACCAAGAGACAAACAACCATTAACACTCACTTTCGCACCTATATGTAATTGTTTTACTCACATTTGGACCTATATTGCATTTTTTTGGGCTGTAGGGGGAAGGCAGAATCCAGAGGGACCACAGCAAACACAGGTGAACTGTGTACTGAAAAGCCCCTGTGCTGCCAGAGGGATAAACAGTTCAAAACAATTTGATATACAGGAACAAATCACAACAAAATTCTCATTTAATTTTGCAGAAACGTTCCATACCCCCATGAGTGACCCTTTGGTGACAGTGGCGAGAACAACTGTCTCTATACAAGAAACCGTGGGGCAGAGGGGCGTCATAGGCGAGAGGGAAGGAGACACACAGAGATATGAAGAACCAACAAGAATAACAATCCAATAACTATATCTAAATATAATAATTATAAATGATCTGCAGTGGTGACCCCTAAAAGGAACAGCCAAAAGAAGAAGAATATTGGTAATGTAGTCATAATAGTATCAGTGGCCGTCAGCTTGGGCCGCAGCAGATTAATGGGACCCTCTGAGGTGACAACGCTTAAAGATTCCATGCAGACGAAAAAGTTAGAACCACATATTAGTTAATTGGACCGGCAGAAAAGTGCACACAAATGTTCATTTCTTGTACCAATCCTCAACTTCATCCACTGTTAGGTGGTAGGTTAGTGACGCTTTTTGTTTTCTGTTCTGTTTCCTTGCTGTGTGTTGTGATATTTCCCCTGACTCCCACACACATATGAAGGTGTTCAGGGAAACCGTGTCCATCAGGGGGAGCTCTGAGCCCCTCCTGGGGCTTCTTGTCCTGTGGTTTGATTCACGTATTCTCAGAAGACCAGATTTGCTAGCGCCGGAAAGCTCTACAGAGAAAAATAATTCGAAAGGTTGTCACGAACAAAAGCTGCACGTTATTTGGTTTCAAAATATTTAATATAGTCTATATTGACACATGGGCAATGTCTTTTTTTGTTTTTCTTTTTGTTTGCTGCTATTATTCCAGCTGTACGAACTCAATTAAAGGAGCAGTTCTTATTTATTTAGTTTGTTCCATGCTGGATTAGTGCCCTCGTCAGACATTACAGGCTTTACTACTTTTTGATAATCAAACTGCCAAACACTATAAAGCTGAATAATATGTGACAGGCCCCCGAGAGAGAATATAGCTAAGAGCATTCAGCGCACATGTACATATTTATCCAGCTGGGAGATGATAAAGGTTGGAGAGGACTCACAATTTATCTCGGCTTTAATAAACAATAAAGACATATGGGAGCTGAGTTAGCAAACAAACACAGAGAGGCAGGGCTATTATGCGAGGTCAGGTGAATTTCGTGCTGCCACATCACTCACTTTACCTCCCCTGAACTGTAAAAGTAGTTTTACTAGTTTGTGATTTTGGTGCAGCCTTTAACAGATCATTTGCATTATGTATTAATATTAGATCACTTAAACATATCTTGTGCCAAAGGCTTCCATTATGACTCAGCTCATTGTCCAGAGTCCCTCGTCGTCTTATCTCTGTGTGCCAGCTGGCTTTGCTCATCTTCTGGTCACTGAATCCTGGTTGGAGATGAAACCAATTTAATCAAAAGCCTCCTTGTCAAAACATTTTCAAATACATATTGCGAAACTATTTTCCTTGTGATATATCTGAGACACAGTTGGCACAGGAGCTCGATGGTTCATCTCTAAGTTGACCTTGCTCCCTGTGGGCACCCCCTGCTGTCAGTGACCACCAGCAGGCCTCATGCTAATAAAATCACATTTTATCTCAGCAAGACTCAGCCCCTGTTTTCATCGCAGTAATTGGTATCGAATTGGTCTGTTTTCTTTGAGAATGTTCTTCCGACCCTCCTGATGACAAAGTGCACTTTCAAATAGGAATAAAAAGTCCTCACTCACTAATCTTTAAACTAGATTGACAGTGGGCAATCATGACAATGAGGCTTTTCAGGGCAGGTAATGTCATCAGGAGCAACAGTGGTGGTGGCTCTAGAAGAAAGTAGATAACAGCTGGCATTTCTTTACAAATCAATATTTTCATTTATTGGATAACACGGTGAGACAATAAACTCAAAATATTACATACAAAAAGCTGTATCAGTTGTAACTTGTTGAGCCAAATAAATTTGGTTTATGCAAGTTATTTTGAAGCACCCATTTACAAATTCTTTGGCCAATCCTCAAATATAATTCCAGCAGGGACCAAGGCCTTATATATTCTTTAAGGGAACCTGCTAGCACATGTGATAATCTCTTCACTGGTTAGAAAGTCTCAGTTTTTTCATACCGTCCTCAAAGGGACTGTACCTCAGTAGGTAGAATGGTTGTCCCCCAATCGGAAGATTAACTGTTCGATCCCAGCCATTACAATTAATTATCGTACAAATAATTGCGGTTCGTGATTTAATTGTCTTTAATCTATTTTTCCCACCGTTATATTATCTAATACCATTATCTGTCTAGAGATTTGTGGTACAACCGTGGTACTGAAAAATCTGCAAATTTGGTCCTTCAAGTAATCCGGTTCTCTGATTTCCATTTAGATCAAAACCAAAATGTGCCCAAAGCAATATTTGACTGTGTGATACATGATATTTGCATCAGCAATTATTCAAAAGTTAGGCTGCTCAAGACTTAAACATTTTTATCCTAAATCTCCACTAAAAGCCAAAAAAGGACAATCAGGTGACATAATTTATGCCCGTGAACCATCAAACAGCTAAAAATGTATTGGAATAAGTGAAAAGATATCACCTTTCTTTTACATCAAACCCATTACACAGATGATTGGAAATTATTATCAATTCTGAAAAATAATTGCGATTTTGTACAAATCGTGACAAGCAGGTAGGGTCCTTAAGCACGACCCTGAACGCCTACTCCGTGGGTATAGGTCAATCAATGTGCAGAGAATTAATCTCACATCTTTTTCCTGTATGTATAGATTTTGTATGAGAATGTGATAATAAAGAATGAATATTATAAATATCAGGAGGTTGTTCGTTTTTGCAGAATTGTGTGGTGTGCTACACACAAAGTGGTACACAGAATCTTCCTATACCTGAGCTCATAATTAAGATCAAATCCCAATACAAAATTGAAAGGATTTAGAGGAATATCAATCTCAAAGAGATTATTAACCTAAATCCAAAATCATTTTTACATTTATGTATTTCATAATTTTGTGTGTGTGTGAGCTGGGATTTCAAGTAATCTGTGAATGCTTTCCTATAGGGTCTCATAGAATTTTTTAAAACATGTAATTTTCTTTGCACTGAACTCATCTCATCATCCAGATGGCCCAAAAACCTTCCACCCAAAATAGTCCTTATGATTATTATCCTGATGAATCATGCAAAAATCGCTCTCTTGTAAGGATTGGATGTAAATCTTAAAAAAAGGGTACTAAGAATTCAACCCTGAGTTGTGAGAAGGCTCATAGTGTCCCACCTAAAGAAGATCTTGTTGTTGTTTTAAAAACAGCGTCCTTCCATGTTCTGAAACTTACATCTGAAGGAGATAGTTGTTATAGCATAGCCTCACAAGGCCACTACTGTGGCTGTAGTCAGGATTACAAACAAAACTTGGATTTTTGGATATTGTCTGATATCTCTTTGAGGTTTTCAAATACTAGCATGCTAAGATTAGATTTAATCATCATATCTGATAAATTAATGTCAGCCTTTAAAATGTGGGCATTAAAGCATGCTGATGTTAGTATTTAATTAATTGAAGTATAGTATAGCTTCACAGAGCCTCTACAGTGGCTGTTTATTTTATTTTATTTTATTTATTTATCAAACCCAAAAAGCAGCAGCCAAGAAGTATTTCGATCTTCTTACAATGTTTCGTTTCAATTTTCTCGACTTTAACCATATTCGGACTCTATGTTCTTTAAAACACTGAGCCAATCAGTTCTTTCCACTTCTTCTTTGTATTTCCTGTCACTCATTCATTCATCATCATTTCTTTGTGCATAATATAAATGTTTATAGCAACGGTTTTTATTATTTGAATCATTGTTGCTGACACTCATTCGCAAACATCTTTATTTATGAGTGTTAAGATAGTAGGGAAAAAAGTCTTATAATCCCATATGTCATGAATTGCGAAGTAGTTTTCTGGTTTATGTCATGCAGACCAGGTCATTATGAAAGCGTTTGCTAAAAAATGTCTAATGAATAATATTTGAAAGGAACACAGTATTGATTTTTTATTCATTCGTAGACATGAAGCCATGAAATTATTTACTATTTGTTTCATCTTTCTCATGCAGGGAGTTGCATTTGTCTCTCTCTTCTTCATCCTGGTTTCCATCACCACCTTCTGCCTGGAGACGCATGAGGCCTTTATAGACATGCAGAACCGAACGGAACTTGTTGTTACGGGCAATGTCACACTTGAAGTGGAGAGGCCGGAGATGGTGACCAAGCCCATCCTCACCCTGGTGGAGGGCATCTGCGTGGTCTGGTTCACAGTTGAATTCCTGGTGCGTATCATCTGCTGCCCAGACAAGAAGGCCTTTATCAGAAACACGCTCAACATCATTGACTTTGTGGCCATCCTGCCATTCTACCTGGAGATGGGCCTGAGAAGTCTGTCATCTAAAGCTGCCAGTGATGTACTGGGATTCCTCCGCGTGGTGAGGTTTGTTCGGATCCTCCGGATTTTCAAGCTGACACGGCACTTTGTAGGCCTGCGTGTGCTGGGACACACGCTTAGGGCCAGTGTCAATGAGTTCCTTCTCCTCATCATCTTCCTGGCATTGGGCGTTCTCATCTTTGCCACTATGATATACTACGCTGAGCGCATCGGAGCCAAGCCTGATGATCCTACAGGCTCCAACCACACACACTTCAAGAACATCCCCATCAGCTTCTGGTGGGCGGTGGTCACCATGACGACTCTGGGCTACGGAGACATGTATCCACAGACATGGCTGGGAATGATGGTGGGGGCACTTTGTGCACTTGCCGGGGTTTTGACCATCGCCATGCCTGTCCCCGTTATCGTCAATAACTTTGGGATGTACTACTCATTGGCTATGGCCAAGCAGAAGCTGCCCAAAAAGAAGAAGAAACACAACCCAAACCCAGATGCTCCCACTGACTCACTGTCGTTTGGGAAGTCGGAGACAAACTCACACAGAAACAGCACTCAGAGTGACACATGCCCGCTGGCTGCTGAGGAGATGGTCAGCAGAAACCGCACAGGTCAGGCTATAATACACTGTTGCCTCTCGTTTTGACCAAATTAATCTGTTTGCATGACTCTACTCCAACGGCTAATCACATAACCCAATGGTAAGAGTTCTTGGTCAACAGTATTTCTGCTGAAGCCAGTGACAAATTATTACTGTTTTCTATCCTGTTTGTGGTTTTTATCTATCTAACATCATGTACCTGTTGGGGAGCAGAAATACTCCTAATTAAGAAAACCTTTTTTATGAGGAAGCAGAAACTAAGTGCTATTAGGTAGGTCTTTTAAATATAGAAAAACAACTTTATTTGAATGAATAGTTAATATTTGAGTGATCGAAGCATGAAGTGTCAGAAATAGCTAGTTTTTATTGTCTTTTGTTTGTACGGCTCCTCATGGTTTTTTAGACACATGAGCCATGTGTAGTCATAATGACAGCAACACACTGGAATCAAATTACTTCTGATAATATCTCTGTCAAATTAAATTTCATCACAGAAAAATGACTAATTTCAAGGAAATGCCTCTTCCTTTGTCTGGGCCCTCGGGGTATTCTTAGTAAAAGCTTTGACATTTACGTCACTGTTCTTTTTTGTCTTGCTGTCAGACTCAAAACAAAATGGGGATGCAAACGTAGCCCTTTCAGAGGATGAAGGTTGCAGCCTAACCCTGCCGCTGTCCCCCAGCGAAAAGTGGTCCCTGCGGTGTTCTCGGGGGCGAGACAAGACTAAGAAAGAGGCCACCAGTTTCCTTCTAACCTCTGGTGACCACAACATCCACACTGGTGAGTTACACATTAAACACATAGAAGAAGCTTTATTGTCATTGTATAGTATACAACGCAACTATGACTGCTGTTCCGGTTTTCTGCTTTGAAAACAGAAGATAGGACATAAATAGAATGAAAAGCAGGGCATACAAAAAAGAAAAATAAGCAAGAACAACACAACCACTACAAGACAACGCTACAATTTCTGCACTGTAATACTGCTCAGTGGATGTAGTTTATAAGCTCTTGTCTTGAGCCTATTACGCTTGAAAATAAGCTATTGCACTCGATTGGTTGCACTTTCGTCGGCAGTACTACATTGCTATTTTCATAGTTTTGATTAATGGATGGAAGTATAAGGAGTACTCAAGAAAAAAATGTGAATCATAACAAACTTTAAGCCATATAGTCGGGCCGGGCAGTTCTGGCTAAAATGAGAATCGACGATATGTTGCTTAGACTTCAAATCATGATTCTTTCCACGATCTTACCATTCAGATAACATCAAAATCCACTTCATAATAACGCTCCATGCGCTGTATGTGTTACACTGATATATTGTAAGATGAAGACGGTATTTGGTTAAAGCCCGGTTGGCTGTTTCTTCCCCCTTTCAGTCTTATGTGCTAAATTAAGCTCAACTAACCATCTCCTGACTGCAGCGTCACATTTAGCATACAGACACGAATAGCACTGTTCCCATTAGACTCTCAGCAGGAATATTCATTATTTAGTAGACCCCAAAATGTTACTCAACTATTCCTTAAATTGATCTATTTTTCATTATGGTCTGAGTTGAGGCTGGCCAGTGCGTAATGAAGAGAATTCCATTTGTTTTTCACCAAATGACCCACTCGAACTAGCCTCACAAGAATCATGACGCTCGTATATTATTGTGTATGACAACATTTCAACTCTCATCAACCTCCAGAAAAAAAAACCAGCTGGTCGGAAAATTGGGAGCTTTCCTTTGGCTGCCTCCTTATTGCTGCCAATTTTAAATGTTTGAGGGTAATTACAGAAAAAAGACATTTTGATTATTCTAGTAAAACTGTCATGGTAAAACACTAATTCGGCACGCAAACACTCACAAGTTAACATGGTGAGGTTTAAGGTTTAGGTTTACTATGTAGGGAGTGTTAGTTGAGTTTATCAATCCCAAACTTGTATGTTTGGCATCACCAAAGTTATTACAATTTATCCTCTGGGGAACGTGAATGAACATGAAATCTTTGTAATGTATCTTATTGTTGTTGAGATATTTCTCTGATTAAAGTGAATAAGTGACACATCTATACAAAAAGAGAACAGTTTTTGTCAATCTGAGATGAGTAAGTGTCATATTGTACATTCAGCATACTCAGATTTCTGCTCGCTGATAAAAAGGGAGAGAAAACTCTTGTATACTGTTGATGTATATTGTCTCATCAGATTTATAACTCAATAAAGGCCATTTTTAGTCATTACTCAAAGCGGCGATCAAAGGGAAATCGATGGAAGAGCTTTGTGGCACTAATTGTATCATTTATCTGTCTGTGTCCACCCTGTAAAGGAACCATTCCTGAATACTCATCCTCAGCAGCGTCCCTGCGTCAAAACTAGTCCTTACACAAACTTATCAAGAATCTGCTGTGTATTTCTAATGATAAGATCTTCTACACTTCTTGTTGCCAGTAATTACTATTTATGATTTTTATCATGTACCATCAATATTTTCTAATATTGAATCTGGAACTGTATGAAACTGGTAACATGGAAACAAAGAAGAAGATGAAACTAAATTCTATCAAATTCTACCTGCTATCATGACATGACATCGCTCTCCATCTGAATGGACACTGGAACTAACATCTAAACTTCCCATAGTACCATATCCCGCGTGAGAATCAGCTATATTTGGCAGTCATAGATCCATTACTTACATCCTGAGCACATATCCCACCCTGTCAACATCCTGATTCTCATCTGCAAACAGCCAAACAACACCAAAGATGTTTTCCTGCAAAGCTGCACTTTAGAGTGATGCATTTCTCTACCAAAGCTCATTAGCGCCTCACTGTTGAGAAAATACAACAACAATGCATAAATGGGGTATTTACTGTTGTTTGGCTCCGAGGTGAGTATATACCCCTTCTTTTTTCAACAGACCATTACAAGAGAGTGCATTTGGATGCTTCCTGAGAGCCTCATCAATCCCTGAATGTGTAGAGTGTTGTAAATTGCTGTAGGTTAATGGCATGTTCTCACATGGAAACAAACAAACAATAAAACCTCAGTTATATATTATAGATAAATGAGAAGAAGGGATGTTTGTGGACACATAGTGATGAACAAGTGGATAAAATAGCCTTTATTACACTGACCAACACAATAAATTGGTTGGTCAGGTTTTAAAATTTCCAAGCGAGCTGTCATTACATCGCAGAGGAAAGACAAACAATGGAACGCTGAGGAAAGCCAGGACACCTCAAAACTAATCTTTAAGATAGAGACATAGAGAGGAGGGAGAGTGTAATTCAATTATGAGCCCTGTGTCTGGTGAGTGAGTAGATAATGACTTCCAGTCTGTTACAAGGTGATATCACACATACAACACAGTTCAATCCGCATATCCTGCAGAAAAAAGTTAACTGTTCTTTCTCTGGCATGGTTTTAAATAATAAAATAAGTTTTTGTCCAACATGCAAAGGGCTGTCTTTGTGATTCAAGCCATTTGAACAGGGAGCTATTTCCTCAGAGCAATTCATTCCAGGCTTGCAGGATCTAAAGTAGGAATAGTATAACGCCAGGACAGTATGGCAGGGAATGGAGAAAAGAACACACAGATGCAGCAGGTCCCAGGATGACCAGATGGTCACTAACAATGGGAACAAAATGCTAGGTTATTTGAAGTCAAGGCTCTCTGAAAATATTAATCACTATATAAACTCACACAAGCCGCTTCCTAGCCCGGTTGAAGGCATATTGTCTAGCCATGTGACAGCTAGCAGCTTACTTCCTTATGTTGAGAGAGTAATGGTTGTTGCAAAGTGTTCACACGCTGCTAAGAGGGAAAAAGCAGGCAGATAAACAGACAACATACTAAATGCTTCCGATCTTGGATGAGCCTCCATATTCCCAAGTGACTCCTCTGCATTATCATCACTAATAGGATCCTTTTTAACATCCGTGGTCCAAGGCAGTGGTTTTTCAAAGTGGTCTTTATTTTGTATCTCACTATGATTTCATCCATAAGTACCCTATATATCTATTTAGTCATGAGTTACCCGGTTATAAAACATATAATGCAAAATTCCTATAGAAAGGTATGGCCCAGGAACAAAATCTTATCAAATGGGTTCCTTGATCTAATTTCTTTAAACAATATGACAATTTTGATACTGGTTACAGCTTTTCAGGTTCCAGCATATTTGAGATTAGTCTTAGTTTAATATATTTTGAGTCTTAGCTGACAAAACGATATATTGGAAAACACTTAGTTGGACTCAAAATACTTTTTGGATACATTTATTTTGTGACATTTTATAGTGGAAACAATACTGTACTTAATTTCGAAATACAAATGAGTGACTAATAATGAAAACAGGGAATCTTAAATAAATACAAAATTGAAACACCATTCACTTGAATAACTTATATTATGTGATTTTAAGTCTGGTTTTAGAAAATGGCACTGCATCATAACTGCTGCTACACTTGTGACACATGATATCATTGGACAGAAAACATCATTTTCCAGCAAAAGCTGTTAGAATTTGACTCTGTAACATATATTTTCTGTTTATGCCATAAGCTCATACTTGTTGTTTTCTTTTGCTGAGCTGTGTATTTTAAGTTCATTACAATTAATTTGAAGGTACACTGCGGAGGTAAAGTTAATTGGCCTCTGACTCTCATTTGAAGAACTGTTTGTCTGCCAAAGTGAACGCTCATGTTCAGGGCGAGCTGAATAATAGGAAAAAATGAAAGCCTAACTCTGGCTGTACCCATTGGTCGGCAGGTGTGTGTACATCTCCTCTCGCTATGCTAGACTAATGTGCAATATGAATCGACTATAACGTGTGTTGCTAGAAGAAAAAAAAGAAATTTGTGTTTTATCTTAATAGAGCCTATGTAGGCGAAACGTTGCTAGATTTTTTGTTGCATTTTGATATGGCTGGACAATTCTGGCTAAAATGACAACGTTCTTTTTATTTTCTATGAATTGAGATCACAATTCTCTCTACTCTTTTTTTTTTAAATTTTGTTAATAATTATAATAATAATAATACATTTAATTTATAATGCACTTTACATTTGGATCAAATCTCAAAGTGCTACAAAGTAAAAGCAGATAAAAGCATCAATAAAAAAATTAAATAATGACTATATAAAAGCCTGACCAAAAAGCAGCAATGTTAATTAAGGTTATAGGTTCTGCTAAAAAGGAAAGTTTTAAGTCCTTTTTTAAATGTGTCAGTCATCTGTGGAGCCCTGAGATCGTCAGGGAGGGCATTCCAAAGATGAGGGACAGCAGAACAGAAGGCCCGATCACCCATGGTGCTGAGCTTAGTCCGGGGAAGGAGGAGGCGGTATGAGTGGGTAGAACGGAGGGATGGAGTTGAGGTCAGTGGGGTGAGTATTTCTTTTAGGTAGGGGGTGCGTTACCATGGATGCACTCGTGAGTGAGGAGAGAGATCTTATAATCAAGATCTGTTCTACTCAGCGCACAGGTGTTTCTTTGCCCAAGGCGCTGTATGAAGAATATTGCGCTAGCTCGCTTGTCTTAGGTCTGGCCTCTTTGTTGGTAACAAAACAGCGTACTGACCGGTCACCTTATTTTGAACAAGCTGAATAAAAACACAGCTATGCTCCTTAATGACTCCAAGTGACAACAAAAATACACTTCTAACAGGACGGATGATCTCCAGCATGCTCTCATGCAGCTGTGGCTACACACATCAGATTAAAATACAACTCCCATAATCCTTCAGAGACTTGAATCATATCAGGGAGGTTAGTAAAGTAGCTCCTTTTTTCCCTCATGTGATACTAAGGGAGCACTCTGTGATGACGTATAAGGGGAATTTTTACATCTGTAGTGCTTCTACAGTTGCAAAGCACATGCGTGTTTATGACTTTCATCGTCTTCTCTGAATCCATAAAACTTACGCACCTTGAATGTGAACCTTTTTCGAACAGAAGCTCAATGTAGTTGCTGTGATTCATCTTGTGCTCTTTCTCATTTGAGCTTTCTGTCTGCCACACAGGCAGACAACAAGTTTTTCTGCTCCGGTCTCTCTATCTCATGCTCGCCCGGCAATTTTGTTTCTGCAAATCAGTGTGACCTAACAACGCGCTCTCATTGGCTGAGTGAGAAACGTACAGGCGCTGGCTATGCTGCAGCTTATAATACAAATTAAAATGCTGCAGAATCGTTACACTTAATAAATTAGATTGCATTGAGACGGCAATCTCTTTACTATTAATCGCCATACACTTTGATATGTGTGACGGGCTGCTACCCTAATAAGACTCCTTCGATGAATTAAAGTAAAATAAATAATAAATATTGATCCTTTGCATCTTACTCTGATAGGTTCACCACCTGCTGATATCAGCAGAGGTATTTAATGTAAAAAAATTTGACTCCAGCCCTATTTTCTAATTTGTCCATGCTTGTATGGTTCCAGGTAAGTCACCATTTTTATTGTGTTTTTTTATCTTATGTGTTTCTAACAGAGGGCCGTAAAGACTTCCTCGCTGCCACTGCAAACTACGTTCAGCCGGAGGTTACCGCTCTGACCTGATTCCGGTGGGATGTGAAAACAAAAAATAACATAAACTCCTGAGCAGAGATTCAGATCTGATCTCAGCTTTCTTTCCTTCTCAAATGAAATTCATATATTTTTTTTTAATTCAATACAAGATTTGTCTTATCATACATCAAAAAAATCCTGTGGTACAAAACCGGTTGGATTGCAAATTTATCATATTTATACTCATCTACATTTTACGAAGCAGTTTGCATGTGTTGCACGATTTAGCGTTGTATGATGTATTTTTTTTAAAGTCTGGCTACCATTTATGTGCTTATCAATTAGTGGAAGTGTCCTAGCTATATTCCCGTAAAAAACACATCATTTGCTTATTTCATATTATCATTTCAGGTCATTTCATGTCTTCACTAGTTTGAAGTGGGCAATGAAATACACAATGGCGTGCGTTTCATTGAGCCAATGAGGATTTAGTAACAGGAATCGGAATAGGATGACAGTCTTTGGGCTGTTCGTGTCAGTATCAATCAAATATTGAAAGAACATGAGTAGAGTTTTAATCGTAAGCTCAATGAATGTAACTGAATAGTTATTAATCATGTTTTAAAGTAATTTATCTAAGCATGAACATAATAACAAAGATGTCAGGGGGTTGAAGGTGAAGTGAGTCTCTTTTCACAATCAAGTCACATTTCTGTGTTGCATTTGTCATTCTTTCTTATTTTATTTTGAATTAATGTGTACAGAAACATGATTTTTTTTTTTAAACTAAAAATGTAATCAAGGTCTGGATTAATGTTTTCTATCCATAAAAGATGGAAACTGTTGAGTAAGAACGCCGAAACACTTGTGAATATGAGTTTGTAAAGCAAAACTGTTACTGTGAACTAGGATTAGACGAACACTTGAAATCATTTGTCATCATGTTTGATCCTCATCTGAGCCTTTGTCCATCATCCGGTATCTGCTCTCTGTTGTGTCACTGCTTTCTGACACTGCATCAATGGACGAAAGTCCTACCCTTTTTTGTTACACTGTGTGGTATGAGTGCTGCTAATGCAACACACTGTTTGTAAATTCTTGTACAATAAGATAGTTTAACAAAAGGGGGAAAAAAAGAAAGGAGCAGTATTGTCCGGTTTACAAATAATGCACCACCACCGGTTTAATCTGGACCAAACTCCTAAATTAAATGTTAGATTTTCAGTTCCATCGTCAGGAAGTGCAATGCCATCAGTTCCACTTGTGCCTCATGTTGACTAATGGAGTTTAAATGTCTGCAGTAATGTAATTACATTTGTTCCCAACTTTTCTGGTTCTGTCAGATTTTCAGAGACTATGTTACATGCTTCCACTGGGAGAGAATGAGCAGTGTAGTTTCTTTCATATATGACGTATAATATTTTCTTCATGGTTTACCATAGTTGCCTTATGTTTAATAAACAAAGGGAAAGTTAATTTCACCTTCATTAGGCTCTAGCTGTGTCTGTAATTATGTATAAGCACAGTTGTACGTATGTAGCATAGTGCAATATCCTGGATATTTCTTAAAGCTTTTCTCATCTGTGTATGACAAATGTATGCATCGTGATATACCTATTAATAAAAATTGTTGCTTTGATAATTCACCTTTTTAGCCATCCTGTTTTCCCTGTTGTTTATGGTCTAATGTGATGGAGAAACTCATGGGCTTCATATGTTCATCATTATGGATGGCAAAGGTGAATGAGATGATTTAAACCCAGTGAAACTGTTAGAGATGGTGTGTGTGTGGGTGTGGGTGTGTGTGTGTGTGTGTGTGTGTGTGTGTGTGTGTGTTTGTTTGGTGTGTGTGTGTGTGTGTGTGCTTCTATCAGGAATGCGTTCAGAACTAGAAATACAATCAATTGCCCCTGGTATTGAGGATAAAATCTTGTCATTAATGTCCATTTCTTACATTTCATTCACAGCTTGCTTTATGGGATTTGTATTTATTTCCATTATCACCCCAGTTTGTGCCTCTGATGTGTAATCTGCTGTATGTATGGGGAGATACGAGTGTCGTCTGGTGGTTGATCTTTTGAAAGCTCAGAGTAGTGTAAAGTCAGTCACTGCAACAAGAGCTTTTCTGGCTCCATGATTTTGTGCCAGCAATGTAGATTGCATACACCACAAATCTCCATGGTGATTTGGGATAACAGGCAAGGCTAATTATTACTCAGCTCCACTCCCTCCTCCCCCCTTCTTTCTTTGTGTAACATGCATAGAAACGTCGTTCTCTCTCCATTCTCAGACACACACACCTCAGCATGATAATCATTACTGTCGTTACCCTTGAACATTTGGGATGCTCAGGGATGTATTGCTGTGAACTGAGATGATACAAGACAAGGGCAAAGATCTGGCTCTGATTGAAATCATGGATACATTTTCACACATATGTGCGGTATATTCTCTTTGTCAAACAAGTCGATTTTGCTTTAAGCTTTATTATTGCGGGACAGATTTACACCCTTCAGTCATAAATGAGCAGGATCGGTTTAAAAACCATGGCTGCTGGACTTATCAGCGAACTAACAATACTCATCAGTATTTGTCTACTCTGGGCACACGACAGGCTATGGAAAGAGGCCTACCAAAGGACTGAGAGCATATGGGCCAAAGGGTTACCAAAAACACGAAAACTTGCAAATTAAATCCCAGGGGCAACATTTTTGGTATGCATGCTTGGTGATACAGTATTTCTCAAAAGTTATTTAGATGCTATGGTGTAGCATGCCTGGCTAACATCACAATAACACGAAAGTGGTACAATGGTAAGAGGTCAAGTGGGTCTTCAGTTCCGAAAATAAGCAACTAAGACCAATTACACTCACGTGGGAAGTTGGTCCAATCTAAGCAACATCTGAGGCAGAATGATTTTGATTGTAAAGACAATGTTGTATGTCTTGCAGTCTAAAAACCCTAGTTCGTTGTCAACCAGGACTTGTTGAACTTTACTAGCACCTTCAATAAAGCCAGGTACAGCTAGCATCACACCGACAATAAAGGAAAAGCTGACCAAAAAGAAAACTGAGGAGTTCCACTGAGCGGGAATATTTGTTGGAAAAAGAGTTGATATGGATATCTTTTGGTAACGTTGGTGCTGCCCTGATGTAGAAAAGCAGAGCTGCTGCTGGTCCAGACTCAATTCTCCTTTACTTTTGTTCAATGAGCACTGTTATGGTGAATGGTAGCAACTTTTTTCCCCTTTATTGAAAGGAGGTTAAAAAATAATGCTTGTCTACGAGTCTGTGTGTGTCTGTGTGGTAAAGAAATAGAAAAAAAAAATGTAGGAAATATTTAGAAATAACACAATATTCCTAGAAAAAGTGAAATAACACATCGCTAATTATAATTGGTATAGCATCTATTAAATGCACAATACAACCAAATAACCACAATAAAATATATGTATGAACAACACCACTAACCCTAACCCTAAGCCATTGCATTTATCTATAATTAACATCCATATAGCTACACATTAACCATACAGTAAAAAGAAAAGGCTGTGAAACTCGAAACTCATATTTAAGCAGCAATGACACAGATCCAGCATGAAGCTGACAACCTTGTACTATAATTTTGAAACTACAACTGAATACCAGCTTACTTTCAATCTAAACACACACAATCCTCAAATTGAACCAGCAAATCTGTGACTACAAACACTCAGCACGTTTAATAATTTTTTCTACTGGCAGAGGGCACTGTGCATGTGATTACTTACTGCGGCCAATAAAGTTTATTCAAACGGTCTGTTCAGGTCATCCTTCGTCACAGCCGCCCCCAAATTTGGGCCAACAGATGTACCATCTTATGAAGGAGTGACAGTGTCAGTGTTTGGTATGGCAGGCGGATGTGGAACTCTGGTATGTGAAGCTCTTGTTCTTGACCTGAACTGTTCTGGTCCTGACTCTCCCATCTGCTCCTGGGATGACTTTGGTGACATGGCCTACAGGCCACTGAGCCCTTGGCAGTTGGGGGTCAACAACCATCACTATGGTTCCAGGTTTCAGCTAGGGAGGATCCTTATGCCACTTGAAGCGGGTCTGGGGAGGTAGTGTCGGATGAAGTTAGTCCAAAACTGGTCTGTTACCACCTGTGTGTGTCTCCAGTGACTGAGACTTAGATGTTCTGACTCTGCATAAACCGCTTAAGGGAGCGAAGGGTCGAACTGCCCCATGAGGAGAAAGTTGGGGGTCACGGGGTCAGTGTCCTCCGGATCTTTTGACACAGAACCCATTTTGACACAGATGAGCCTGGAGTGAAGGTTGCATGGCCTGAAAAGCTTCCTGGAGCTCTCTCTGTCCCTCCTTGAAATTAGTTCCCTGTTCACAAAAAAGCTCTATCGGCTGGCCTCTCTCACTGCGATCAAACGATGGAAGGCACTTAGAAACGAGTCAGTGTACAGGCCCCACAAAACATCTAAGTAACAGCAAATGTCGTCCGTTAATTGAATAATATCCCCCATCTTTTCTCATGGCGGTGGCCCACTTTTATTGTGAAGGGACCAAAACAGTCCGTCCTTGTGGTGTGGAATGAAGATTCAGAAGTTTCAGTCTAGTTCGGGGAAGGCCTGCCATCTTGGGAATAATTGTAGGGTCTCTCTACCTCTGGTAGTCAGGGCAGGACCCCTGGTGACATCTAACAGCTTCACGGCCATGCAGAATCCAGTATTTACGACATAGCCCTGCAAATAGACGTTCTGCTCCTGGATGGTGAAGGTTATTGTCCATTTCCCAGATAATGAGCTGACTCACTTTATGCCTTGGATCCATTATAATTGGGTGAATGGCCTCTGGCGAAGCCTTACTCAACTCGGATGAGCGTTGCAGGTTTATCATATTCTGGAGCAAGATTGAGGTGCCCACTGGTTATGGTTATTGGTTTACCGACACTAAGAAGGCTAATTTCCACAAAGAAACTCTCCTAATGGAATCATCTCAGAACTTCTCTCTGCCTTTTGGTAGTCATGAGCCGAAAGAGTGTTCTGATCCACTGATGAACCATGACAGGATTGTTCAACAGATTCTATCAATTTGTGAATGAGGAGAACTGGTGGTGTAAAAGTCTGACCAGTCGTGGTGATGTAGCAGACCACATGTTTTCGTAGTTCAGTATAATCTTTCTCTACCATCTATTGCTAGACAGTTCAAGGAGTGTCTTGTCCTGAGTGATGTTATCGGCTGGATTGTTTGCTCTGTAGCTCTAGTCTGGGCATTGATTGTTGTTTTTTCAGTGCCTCTCTGGATATAGCAGCCAGGAAAGATGCTTCAATTCTCTGCACATGGGTAGGCCACCAAACTATAATCCCTCTCTCAGGCATCAGCGAATATGAGCAGGTTTATCTTGGATGCCCTCCAGTTCTACATAAGTGTTCTTGGTCTCCTGATCCTGACTGGAGCAAGTGACAAGCTTCTTGTTGCGGTAGGAAAGGACATCCAGCTGCCACAATCTCTCTACATTCTGCAGAATGTAGAGATGTGTAGGCATGTTGCCTGCGGTCTGCGGTCTGATGAGGTGTGGATAACCCGTTCCCATTAATACCAGGGGGCAATTCATTAAATGCATATGAATGTCTGTGCTAGAGGGTGGACTGTTGCTTGTCCATCATCTGGTGCTGGAGACACTGGTTATTCTCCATCAGTTTGTGGTGGGCTTGAAGAGCTTCAGGAGCTGGAACTCTTGTTTGAGACCTCCAAGGCAGAAAAAAAGTTTATTTGTGAGCAACATGCTAAAAAGACAGAAACTAGATGTCTCGATTATTTTTTGCCATCCTGTTTGCCAAAACTTCTTTTTTTCGAAAGTTGCCCGCGTATCAGGACTCGTATGTGCCTGAAACACCCTGGACAGTAGTGTAGTACAGTACTTGGAGTTAAGCGTGCTAAGTTTGACTGTATAGAGTGTTAACTTTATAGCAAGTACATCTCTGCTATAACCTCTTTTATTCGTCCTTTCTTATTAGCCGCAAACTGCACTTTCTTCTTTATGACTACTTATTACTTATTATTTTTATTATTATAACGCGTCATGTCACCATGGCACCTTAGACGCTCCGCCACCTCAGACAGGCACGGTGAAAAAGGAAGTCAATGAGTTCAGCCGATCGGGTCACTCGAGACTCTGCCATAATTCCTGAAACGCCAGAAAACCTTTTAATCATACGACCCCTGTCCGGGAGCTGCTAATCATTTCACAGCTGGATCAATTGATTTGGTTGTAAGCCATTGTTTTATGGCTCTATACACACAAAGCTGTTACCATGCCAGGAACTAATTGTTTTTTCCACACCTGAATAACTCTGGTAGTAAAGCAGTCTCCCCTTCTTAAGTGGACCAGAGGTGATTGACAGCCTAGTGAGAACATGGTTCATGAAACAAGATGAGCTCAGGCAGTGAAGAACTAAAAGTTGAGAGGAAGAATCTGTCAAGGCTTGTCCCGTCGTCTTTGATTAATCCCCTGTTATAATTTCCCCAATCCTCCACCCCCCCTTTCTCCCCCCTTCCACTGGAGGTTGTCATGACAATATTGAACACAGTTTCCATGGTGAAAGCTGAGCCTGAGACATTTCACCATTTGATTCATTGGTGTGATGCTGTGGAAAATAGACCATCTTGAACACTCTATTACCTGGTGGAATAATAAACATTTACTTATATGGTTTTAGTTTATGGTTTGGGTGTTATTTAGAGGATGACCTACAACAGTTAATGTGGAAATTTCCATCATGCTTATGAGATAAGGAACTCCCATTTAATAAATAAACGATGGTTTATTATTGCACTGATGCAGCATGTAAACTTTGAGCAAATGGATGTAAACAATTAACAGTCAAAAAACAGTTAGTGAATTCAGTTAGAATAATTTTTGCTTGTTGATCATTTGAGATTAAAAAGCTGCTTCTATATTTTAATTAGGAGATAATACATGGATTGTTTGTAGTGGACATTTCTGGGCCATTGGCAGCTAGGAAGGGAAATCGGAGCGATTTGTTGCAACTCCTCCTCCCATCTTTTCCATGACTGCAGCACTTTATCTGGCAGTGATGGGTTGTCCCACAAACCTTGCAACATGATCTTAGCCTTTGTTTTGAAGGGGCCAATGTTCTCTGTTCTCCGGTCTCTCCAAAAGAAGCAAAGCAGGCGTTTATCCTCAGGGAAACGACTCATTTGATGAAACATGCCCTTGATACCAATGCTGACAGCAACTGCAAAATGCAGAAGGACACCTCGGGAGACTGGAACTTAAGGTGGGGCCTGGCAACAGCAACGCATTTAGGTTTTCTCCTTTATAAGAGACAGAGCAATTAAAGACAATCCTGTTCTTTCCGTTATGGCTCACCGTTTGGTGAGGGATGAACCAGGAATCAGCTGCTTCTCTTAGATACTCTTCTGATATTTTTCATTGCATAGCCTGCCTTTTCCAGTTTTCAATTTTTGTGCAGTAGGCTGCTGCCTGTTGAGGGTCTCAGAAATGACATCTCTATGCTGCAGTGAGTGTCCAGCACAGCTTCTCTGGGGGTATAAACATGTGGCATGTACTACACTCTGAGGTGGGCTGTGCATGGCATAACGTTGGATGCCCTCCAGCTCTACACAAGGGTTCTTGGTCTCCGGATCCTGACTGGAGCAAGTGACAAACTTCTCGTTTCGGTAGGAAAGGACATCCAGCTGCCACAATCTCTACATTCTGCAGCAGAGATGTGTAGGCACTACTGTGATGTTGCCTGCGGTCTGCTGCTGGTCCACCTGGAGGTCCCAAATGAACAGGTCCCATTGGAGTGCTGAGGTGTGGATAACCTGTTCCCATTAATAACAGGGGGCACTTCGTTAAATGCCTAGAGAGGGAGGCTTCTTAAGTGTTTGTATTTCCTTTGAAGTGCTTTCAGGAGGTACCTTGTTCAGCCAGACCCAGTTTATCAGCAGTGAATATTTTCTGTATTGTAAATAACTTCTGTGGTTTGTCAGTTGGAGATTGTTGTAGGTGAGTTTACATGGACAGCCTAATTCGAATTAGATTCGCAAAAGACGTCTAATCGGAAAGAAAATGCTGCATGTAAACACCCCTTTCCGAATGGAAAAAACCTTTCCGAATAAGATTTCATTCCTTTGAAAGGAGGTAGTCAAAATCCTTTTGGAAAGCCTTTCCGAGTCTGTCAAGTAGCCCCTAGCACTTTATCTAACATGCCAGCTACTCTCAATGCAAACTGCTTGAATCCACTTATGTCAGCACATTCAACACTTGGTCCCTCCATCAAGTCAGCAATTTCCCTATGAGCTAGCTGATGAGGCTGACCTTAACGTTTAATGAAGCTATCCATCGTTTCTATATTTTAATTAGGAAATAATTCCCAAAAAGCGAAAGACTAGTTTTTATTTCATGCTCACTCATGGCATTGCGGACAGGTCTTATGGACATTACAACCCAACATTACATTTGGGTTGAGGAATGTGCCTCTGCTCTTTGTCGATCATGATGTGCTGATGGTTTAGTCAGTTTGTGAACTTCAGCATACACTGTTGCAGTTTGCAGTTGAGCATGAAGCAGCAAACATGAGATACAACACCTCCAAGTCTGAGGAGCAAACATGGTTCAAAAAAACAAAAAAAAAATGTTTTGTCTGACTTGGGAGTGAATTGCTGTCTAGCAAATTATTTTATTTTTCAGATGTACAGAGATGGAGTCTAGTGGAGATTTACTGGGGGGTTTCGTACACCATCAGTGGTAAATCAGGCATTGTACTGGACTGTCAAGTTAAGCCCTAATGCAAAGTTACTGACTTTTCAGTTGATCTTTGTTCCAATCCACTTTGACAGAACAGAACCATGAATAGGGACAGAAAGAATGAGAACGTGGGTACAAAGTTGGATAGCTTAGCTGAGCACAGCCTTATAAATAACTTTTGCCACCGGCAGAAGTGGTTCAGAAATCTGGTCGGACTGCCTCCTGGACACCCAGCTTTGGATATTTTCTGGGGACTGAGTAGACCACCTGGCCGAACTTGGAGGGATTATATTTTGGATGTCATCTAGGGTGTGAATGCCTTATTTAAAATGTGTTCCTGGATAGTGGAATGTCTGGAATATTGTGCTTAGCCTAACCTAGCCTAGCTTAGCTACCACCATGGTCCAACCAGTAGTTGAAGAAACTGGATGGATGGATGAATAGAAGTCATCTAAAAGGCTGATATAGTATAAACCTTTGGCTTGTTGGCTAAAATTGGTGTAAAACAATCAAGGCAATCATCATCCCCATAGGGCTAATTTTGTGTGTCATGATAATAACGACATACAAAACACAGGCGCATGCATGCACACAGACACAAACAGACATGCACACACACAAACACACGCACACAAACAGACATGCACACACAAAAACACACACACACAAACAGACATGTACACACACAAACAGACATGCACACACACAAACACACACACAAAAAACTAAAGGATATAAAAAAGGTTAACCCTGACACTTAGCATGAACATCACCTTGAATTATATCAAATGTCTCTGGTTTTAGCAGAGTGGTAACCAGTATCTACAGCCAGAAGCAATGAACTTCAGTGGTTGGCCAGGATCAGACAAGATGGACTGGTCTTTCTCTTAAGTCCTAGTAGAATTCAGTAGAATTGTTATCACTGCATGTAACCTGTTCCTTCTTCTGAAACTCAGAGGCTCTATAAAATAAAAAAAATAAAAAAAATGTCAACATTGTGTGTACAGTATGTAAGCAGATCTCTACTCCTACCTTGGACCGATCGAATTCTAGTAATGTTACTAGAGCGAATGAAATGACATGTTCGTAATATCTTTAATGTGCTGATCTAATACCAAATTATTTGCCAAATAAATTGTATTAAAATTAAACGTTGAGAAGTCGCACAGTTATCAAGAATGAATGTTTCTTGATCGAATGGGATCAATGCTGAGGGAGGTCGGTGACCAACATGAGTTTTATCAAAATGAAGGAGTAGGGTTTTATGCAAAAAATGACTTTCTTTTCTTTCTTTTTTTTATCATTTGAGAATTACTCAATTAACAATCGCATACATCTGAGTAATATCAATGTATTAAAGCAAATATTTCCCATAATTATATATGATCTCTCTATGAGATTAAACATTTTAAAAGAAAAAATGTAGGCACACCACACACTATGAACTGCATTATGTTGTTTCAGAGAGGTAGGTCTCATGTCAAGCAAGAGCCGTGTCAGTCTGTGGAATCTGTTGATGCCCTTACAATACACTACTCCCTGTTCTTCAGCCCCCAGCGTGTGTGTGTGTGTGTGTCTGTGATTGTGCGTGTGCGAGTGTGCTTACATGAGGGTGGTGGGGTGGAGGGCTTGGGCTCCATCAACATTGACCCTGGTGGACTATACATAACATAACTTCCACTATCATACACCACTGCTCCAACCACCTCCATGGAATAATCACTTGCCACTTGCTGAACTGGCAGGTTACGAGGAAATTAGATATATTGTGTGACAATAGGCTTCTGCGGACCCTGAGAAGTACTGAAGTTAATTAAATGCAGCCCTAAGAGGACAATAAGTAATGATGATTAATAATAATTGGTGACTACAACTTCTCTTTAATTCTTAAAGTAGGTGTGAATGTAAGGGTGAATGGTTGTTTATGTGTGTAGAACCAAGGTTTAACTGGGTCTTTAAGAGCATGGACTGTAATAATAATTGTATGTGTACAAGACGAAATAACACTTATATATCATCAAATTCACATAAAGAATTAACTGGATAGAAAAGCATGAGCTATTCGCAATGTAAATGTGAGTTCTCTGTCTTTAATTATTTTTATAATCACGTTCCTGCTCTGGAACAAAACTAAAATGTACTGTGAAAGAAATGAACATGACGTCTCTATAGTCAACTTTCACCAAGTGACCTGACTGGTTGGAATTTTGCCATCAGGAGAAAATGTGTGAGAAGTTAAGCCCTCTTTCACAGAAAACTCTCCCAGGTGGATTGTGCATGTAATCAGTGTGAGAAGAAGGTTTTTCTAAGAACCATGACATCCTGAACAAACTTACAAACAATATCCTCCATCGGAGAAACAAGCAACAGCCAAGTTTTTGGTTTCCGGTGTTCCAACCGGGGCTGTGTGTGGGGACACAGCTGCAGAGCAGGAAAGTTTTGCGAAACTTTTAACTGACTATCATCTGGATAGCCTCTCTCTCAAAGCTCTTGACTACCATTTAGCAAATTCATTTTTACAGAGATACTATTCTCTAAGGGGAGGAGTGTCATGTCTACAGTAAGAGCTTGGCCATTACGCATAAAGACAGGCGGGAAATAACCCAGCCATTAGTGTACACATTCCCCTCTTCAGTGGATCCTCTGAGGTCTCTGAGACACCACTCTACTTAGAAACATTCCCATGTAGTAACTTCCCTAATCACTTTCATAAATCAGATCATATATGTGAAAGTGGGTGGGCATAAATATTTGATGCTCCCAAGGCTTCATTCAAAAACACTTGTTCATACGCAGTCCTTCTTTAGAGCATGACCCACTGTACATCACTTTACAGCAAAGCTACACTCTAAACTCTAATCCATATCATTCTGAAAACAATAAGAACGTGGGCTTGTTCTCAGTAGCAGTCTAATCGGCAGCCGTTGCTCTTCAGCTGTCTTTTTTAGTGGGGTTCAGCCTGAAGACAAGGGTTGAATGGGTGCAATCATGCCTCGGACTGGGCCAGTAAACACTCAATGGCTAATGCATTAGTGATGGGCCATCCCTAGGTAGGTTGGGAATCTGTTATTCATCAGACTTATGGCGCTTTCTTCAGATCCTCATTATACATTGATTTTCATTTAATCTTTGTAAGACCATTATAAATTAAAATGATGACACATTTCATGTTATATTAGCAAAAAATTACACCAGATATGAATGCGTATCGGAATGCTGGTTACTTGCATTGTAAATAAATTTACTCACGAAACTGTGTCCACACAATAGTGAGTATGGGTGTTTTTAATTTTTTCTAAAAAGGTAAATGAATGAATGTTAATAACGTCCTAAAACTTTGTACATAATATGTCGGCTTGTTGTACTTTGTGAGACCTTAAATTCAGTTTATCAAATTGAACACATTTTAAGATCGCACAGCAACCCTAACTTGATATTTTCGTCTGTTAATTGATAGAACCCCGAATGTTCTATTTGATTGCATGTGGACAGACTATCTGACTATGGCCAAGTTCTTGCAAATTACAAACAATATGATGACTCTGATTACGTGCTGGTGCATCTGTGAAGATGGACTGATGTCATCATGTGACCGTTTTCACCCCAAAAATGCATGTAAGCATGTAAGTGAAGATTGTATTTGAAATTTTTTATAATAACCGACTACCTGAAATTACCAATTGAACAATAACTTAAAAGTAAATCAGACGGCAGGACAACACCAAAATTCTACTCTCAAATTGACAAAAGGTATTTAGGAGTTTCTCATATTGTTGCCCTGTCCACATGGCTGCGGACCACATCATCATCATCATCATCAGGAAAGACAGAACCCTTGTTCTCTTCAAAATGCACACCATGGTCTCTCTCTATGCTGTTGACATAGAGAAAATTACCCCTGTTGACACTTAAGATAAGAGAAGATAAGATAAGACTTTATTAGTCCCACCACGGGGAAATTGCAGTGTTACAGCAGCAAAGAGCCAACAGTGCAATAAAACAGACTAAAATCTATATCCTAAATATAAATATTAAGCTATACTAGAATATTACAATATAATATAAATATCACTCTATACTAGAAATGTATGACAAATATCACACCATACTAGGAAAAATACACTATACTAAAAATATTACACAATACTGGACATATTACACAATAAGAGAAATATAATAGAAATATTGCACTCGACAATAAACAATATAAACTAACAATATATACACTACGAAATACAGCAAGTGGCAATATACAATGAATTAAATGTGCAATGTGAAAAATGTAATCATGTTGAATATTACACAGTCCCGTACTGTAAAGTGCAGGTGAGGCATGTGTGTGTGTGTGTGCGTGTTTGTGGGTTGTCTACTAGCGGTGCTGGTTGTAGAGTTTGTCTGCTGCAGGAAGGACAGATTTGCGATATCGCTCCTTCACACACTTGGGATGAAGGAGCCTGTCGCTGAAGGAGCTCTCCAGTGCAGAGACGGTGTCCTGCATGGGAGGGAGATATTGTCCCGGAGAGATGACAGCTTGGCCATCATTCTCCTGTCTCCCACCTCATGCACTGAGTCCAGAGGACATCCCAGGACCGAACTGGCCTTCCTGATCAGTTTGTCCAGTTTCCTCCTGTCAGCAGCAGAGATGCTGCTGCCCCAGCAGACCACTCCATAAAAGATGGCCGACGCCACCACAGTCATAGAAAGTGCTCAGGAGTGCCCCCTGCACTCCAAAAGACCTCAGTCCCCTCAGCAGATAACACATAGAAAACCAGCATCATTTGACTGTTTGCCCTACTTTTTAATGATAAGGATAATATTAATATTTGCTGTGCACATTTCCCTGTCATGTGTCTGATACAGGTAACTTGCTGATATTTTGCAAACGTAAAAGTTAAAATGTCTTTTGATTGATTCTATGAATGAAAGCTTCTTTAATTATTGATTAACAGTGTGAATCTCTGCTGGCATGAACCCTAAACCTGTATCACATTAAATTATATTCCACATGTTGATGTATTGTACATATTTTATAACCTCTATGACCTGACAAATATTTAATATTTCTAACATACTGAAGCAAAAACCTGCCAGATTAGGATTAGGGTTAGGTTCATGCAAGATTTGCATGTGTACCTGAAACAACATGTTTCTTTATCCTACATATCTCTGGTGTGAGCGAAACTTCAGTTGCAAATCTTCCACTTGCAGATTAAAGATATACCTGAAACCAAAGCAACTAAAGAGGATTTCAATAGCAGCATCTTCAGTCAATGCAGAGATTCATGAAATGAATCAAACTCATTAACAATCTGAGGATTCGCAAAATCACAAATCCTCCACTTCAACCCTCCAATGTCGGACAGTATCTCCCAGCAGAGAAATGTATTGTGTCATGAGGCTGGGCTCAAACCCTGGTCTCCCTGTTGAAGGATGTGTGCTTTACACACTCAGCTAAAGCCACCCGTTGGGTATGTAAATGGGGGAAAATATTCAGTGCAGATGATTCATTCTTTTCTTTTTATATATAAAAAAAAAATCACTTAATACATGGTTCATTCTTAATATACATAAAACACAGGTTATTTTCAGCAGCAATATTTATCTGTATGTTTATGTCATTGTTTTCCAGTGCAGCCTTTTCTTGCACTTAAATGTGATTTCTCCGACTAGGAAGTTAGAGGCAAAGCTCACTGAAGGGGGAAATACATTATATCCACGTTTGAATTGGTGTGAACTATCACTGTCACACCATGCAACGGGACGTTTTACTTTCTGGTAATGTCTGATTAAGTGAGAACAATATCAGATGAATCCGATGCTGGAGATGAATCCCGAGGAGTTAATTAATATTAAATGTTTGATTAAATGGGACTGCCAGGTATCTCCCACAGGCTCATCACCTGAGGACATTATGTCAATATTTCGGACGGCTCAGGACTCTAGATATTGCTTATGATGGGTAATGCTCTGTTTATGTTGAAATTTGTTTCCTCTTTTCTCTTACAAGCCTTTGTTTGCAATGTTTTTGAAATTTCATTCATTTGAATTTTGCTACCACTGTATACTGCTACTACAACTATTATTACTTAGGGAGGATTAATATGGTGACTTACTTAGTGGACTTCACCGTATCAAGCCCGCTGTGGACATATTTACATTTTAGTTCCCAAACTTTTCCTTCTTCATCAAATGTTCTTCTGTTTAGAATCAAATATAAATACATTCCTGTAAATAGAGTGCTGTAATCAAACCTTATTTTCCGAGTAGAGTATCGACATCAAGATGGAGGGCTCGGCCCAAAACGAAATGGTAGCTCGCATTTTGTAATATTATATGTTAAAGCCAAAATAAATCGACGTAACTGAGTTAAGTCAACTTGTACTTGAATTTTGTTTGTGCTCCCTTTTTGGTTCCTCATATTTTGATTATATATTTTCGAGTTGAAGCACAACAATATACTGGGACTAAAATGTAACATTAAAAATGCCTTAAAGAGTCGTGTAAAATGATTCTATATCGGATCATTCAGCCACGCCCAGTTCTGTAGAACGTGTGAATGTTAAACATTTCTGGTGAAGGTTGAATTTAAACCCATAGTTTGGAGTATTTTTCACACATCCTTATACTGTGTTAAGATTTTCTATTTGTAAGAACGAAAAACTTCCTCTTTATGGTTGCTTCTTTTTTCCTACTGGCTGGTATAAATGACTGATGATGTCAGTGAAGGTCTGTGAATTTGTTTTTTGTACCATGTCTCTGGTGTATCTCATGATGTTTGTATGTCCCCACGCTCTTCCTTGTGTATTTTTAAACATCTTTCTGTTTACCTGTGACCTCTAAACCCTGTTGATGTAGATAGCTTTAATGTGAAGAGAAGCTCTTCTGTATTTCGTTGAAAGAAACTAAAGGTATTTGTCCTACAATGGAGAAACACTTTATTAGTATTTCCTGTGTTCACACTGTATTGTAAAATGTTTTCTGTCCAGTGTCCACAAGCATATGCTTTAGTGAGCCAGTCAAGCCAACTTTCATCCCTCCTCTTCCTCAATAAACCACAGGTAAAATACCTGGTTCTTCTCTTGACGGTTCACAGCAATGTTGCAGTTGTTGATCCAACCCCTCACTCTGGGGTGGCTGCTGGTCAATGGTTGTCTGGTGCCAGTGTTGCCTCCATCATCTAATTGGGATTCAAGAGTAGAAGGAGCCCTGAGGTTCAGCAGCGCTTGAATTTGGGCATAATTGCATACTGTGCAGTTTTTCTGTGTGATCACCTGTGTTAAAATATAAATTATTATTATAGTTTTTACAGATTTCTCCTCACCCTGTGTGACATAGTTCACCGCTTCAGTTCTCCCAGTGCTGCAAGAATCCAAACATGATTTGTTGTTCACCCAAAGGGAAAAAAACAAACTGAGTGGAAACAACCACCTCTTGTGACCTGTGCTACCTGTTTCTCTGTTTCCCATTGTCTACATTGTCTCTCAGTTGATTATGACTGCTGTCGGTGTCCATCACAACTTCCTCTTCTTTTGATTCTACATAATATCACCAATATGTGTATATCTCCATCAAGGTCTAACAATACTGTACTGTACGTCAGTCTTTCTACTGAGATGGAAATATTGAGCTGAGATAAATGAGGTTCTTTAAAACTGAAAAATTGACCAGAGCATGAAATCATGGTTTCTCTTATACTGAGCAGCACGTGGCTTTCTTCACTGAAAATACGAAGACTTCCATGTTGTTTGCAAGTGGTCAAACATTTGCAAACACTAGCTGGTCAAACAGTAATGAGCTGTCGTGGCTGATGCGTTAGTCCCTGAGCAGGTCTCACAGAGGACCATCTGGCCTCTGCTGAGGAAGCTGACAGCAGCTGAGAGAGCCATGTGAAAATATGACTGATGGATTTCTGCCCACGCAATCCCAACCTGCCAGAAAAATGCTGCTCACAATGTGAAATCTGTGCACAGACGTAGTCTTTTCCTGGATCAGATGGCGCGGGCAGTGGGAAAATGGCATGCAGCCTGCTGGCTTTGTGTGCCGTTTTTAGATAAACATCTCTCAGGGAGCCTGCAGGTGGGATTCACATTAAAGTGGGTTCACATATACACTTTGTATTTGCATCATCAAGTCACCTCGGCCCATTCATTCATGTCATGTGTTGCACTGTGGTGGGGAATGATTTGTTTACAGGATGCAGAGTAGTTAGATCTTCTATAAATGCATGGGAGAGCTGGGAGGAAGTGTGACAAAGCCTGGTAGACAAATTAGATTTGACATTTACACACAAAGAGTCAGTGTGGCCAAAACTGAGTGAGTTACCCTGGGAAGGCGGCTGGTGAGGCGAGTGGTGTCCCACAGACCCGCTTGGTGGTGATATTTGATCAACATCTGAGTAAATGAATCTTCACTCATGTTGAAGTTTATATAAATAAAATAAAGCAGGAATAAACATTTAGTTTTCTGTGCAATTATTCTGCTTAAATTGCATATTAGATTTTAGCATTTTAGAGATTCCGTGTTGTTTTTATATGTTCTTCAGTGGCAGGCTGTGGGTTTTCAACCTTGGCCTTCAGCGCTATACTCCCGCAATTAAGCTTTCCTCCAATAACTTCCCAGTGGCTCTCCAGCTACAGACTGCTGTCAGACTATGTAACCAGCCCATACTCAAAGAAACAGTAACATTTATCTAGTGGAAAAAAGTATTAAATCAGGGTTCAACGCCTATGAGGGATAAACACATGCTACATAAACACACTGAAACCATCAGGGATGTAGCATTAGAACCGAAAATTACATGATGCTGCCTCACTAATAGATGTCATTTAGCTCAAGCAACTGTCATTACTAACTTATAAACTCTGAAAAACAGTCACATTTACCCTTAGACCCAAGATTTCTTCGACACTTCCGCTATAAATAAAATTGTGATTCGTTAATTTATCTGCCACTTTCTAAACAGACACAGAAGGTAAGGGCCGTCTCTTGCTAGTGATGAAGTTGTGGCCAATCAAAGAGCCAGCTCTAAGATTTCTCTGCGCACCAACAACAATCCAAAAAACAGTAAACTGTCTTCTGAAGCAAATCTGATAGGAAATGAAATGGCCAAAATTTGAGTTAGAAGACTTAGAGTTAGAAGAGAAAAATTCAGAAGTGAAAGAAATTGAAAATGACATTTGAAATGATGTTGATGTTTTGTTTTCCTTGAAGGCCTTGAATGTTCCCCTCTGATGGGCAGTATACAAACATGGTATGTTCATGAAAAATTTTGTATATCATCGTTTTTTTTATTTAAAAACAGTCTATTTTTATTTAAGGTGGTGCGCTCATTTCTGCAGTGTTTTATAGCTTTTGTTCATTTCCGCACTTGTGTTGTTTCTTGTGTTGTTGTTGATTCATCCTGTGCTCCTAGCTGCCAGACAAGTTTCCAATTAGGGATACTAAATTACTGAATTGAAATGAACTTACCATCATCATCATCATTAAAAGTAGCAATGGCCCTTGCTTTACTGGAACTGTTAGTGAATGCAGTGAAAAACAATTAGTTATAGTTTAGTTTGAATTTTAAAGTTCAAGCGTGAACTGAAGTTTAAATTCAAGCTTATATGTTTTCAGATTGCAACGATGTACAATCAAAAGAGCATCATGTAAAACACAAAAAATGGAGCAGGACTTGTCTCCATTGTTTATTATTTAAGTATCATTGATTGCATGCAAACTAGGTATGGATTAAAACATTTAATTAACAACAACTGTCTTTTTATCTTAAAACGCTAGCATTTCAGTTTTCATTTAAATTTGACTGGACTTTCTACTCCAAGAACTTTGGAGTAGAGTTAGGGAAGTTTAGGTGGAGTTAGGGTGTGGAGTGTATCCAAGTTGACAGGCTGCCACTTCATCACATTCATACTCTCATTTGGACCTACGAGCGGTTTTAGAGTGTACCTGCACCAATACGTCACAGTTGTCCATATGAGTATTGATGTTATAATAAGGATTTCATTCCCTTATAAATTAATTGGGTCCCTCGCTTTTTTAATTTAATTTAAATGCCAAAGAATATTTATTCTACTCTCATATGATTTAATAAGCGTAAAGGTATAATAACAATGTCAGCCTTTGATAATTTGTTCCCAACACTTTCCTGGAGCTGAAACTCTTTTTTTCATCAGCAACCATTATATCGAGTTGTATTTTGACTTGCATATAGACACTGGTCACATATTTATGTCTCTTTCCTTCCATTAAAAATACACAACTCAGCTATGCCCATTACTTCCATTATCTGATCCCAGTGTGTCCAGTAAGACCTCAGACATAACATTATTATGTGCTCATTTCACATACATTCCATTTGGTGATCTGAAGCTTCTAATTCAAACTTTCAAAGGTTTTCTGCTTTTTCATTCCAAAAGGTTTTCAACCACATAATGAATTGTTTTTATGTGCTGCGAAAGATGCGAATTGAAGGAATTCGATTTTTTTTTGTAGCCTGATTGGGAGTTGTGAAGTAGCTTACTCTGAAGGGGAGGGGACCTTTTTTCACTTTTCAAGTTTCATCATGAAAAAAGGTCCCCTGACCCACCAAGTTTCCTTTTTTTTGCAGAAGAGGCCATTTTTGATGCTTAAGCACACAGAAAACAAATCCTTCCCTTTGGTGGATTCTAACGATCCCCCTTTATTCCTGCATTATTCTGCATTATTCCTGGCATAATAATGTAATGTTGATGTTATCCTTAAAGAACAAGATATTTGCCTCTATTTAACCTTGAGGGGTTGAGGAGAGTGCTCTGGTGGTCGTTTGTGCTTAGGCACAGAAAATAAGACAAGTGCAATAACATTTGGTTTGCAAACACTTAACAAATAAGGTGCTTTTAAGCAGCAGTATTTGCTTTACACAGTAGAAGTTAAAATATTTCTTGCAAATCTCAACTTAAACATTAATGTGATCAAATATAAAACCAAAGCTATTTAACATAACATGCACCTTCCCAGCAACAGCAAGTTAACATTTATAAATGTGTTTTCTTTCTTTTTTTCTGAACAGGTGCCAGCAGAAACGTTTTTCTTTTATCAGGGAGCAACATAAACAGTCTATTTTCAGTAGAAAGTGTCCCTGTTAGAGTGAGGTGAAGCGGTCGAGAACAAAAACAAGGACGCAGCTGGGATTTACTGTGCAGGGGACTTTAGTCTGTGAAGTCCATGTTTGTACTCACTTCTCTAGTCCACTCATTTTCATTTAGCACTTATAGATTTTAGTTTGAAATTTGATCCAAATGTTAAGTGTGTTATGAATAAAATGTATTATTATTATTATTGCTATTATACAACTCGTGTGTTCTTTTCGTGACGTTGCGCCTTGAGTGAGCCTCATACGTGCCGTCATTCGTTGCGATCCTAAGAACCTTACTCAAACCGCCATTTTCCACAAAACTAATCGGCCTGAAGTTTCTAGCTATCCACTTCGCGATGGGATTTTTTTTAGCTTGTCTTGCTTTGTTTATCAATACTTCTCTCACACGCTGCATCTAACGTAGTATGACACAGCCTCCCTCCAGTTTTTTTTGGGTGGGTGATTCGCTGGCATCCGCGGTGTGTATTGTATTTAAGAGTTACTTGATACTTGGACTCGAAGTACTCCAGTGAAAAGAAATGTCATATTTGCAGTGGTAACTACTAATTTTGGTTCTATCAACTCCGCCGTTTGGGAGCGATTTAAAATGAAAATGTATATGTAAAAGCTCGGTACCTTTCTCTGTCCAGGTTCATGTGAGCGCTGCAGCAGTCTGAGGCCCGCCCCTAATGCTCTCATTGGTTGAGACGCGTTATGACGCCATCCCAAGCCAGTACCGATCAACATCCCACCCCTCCTGTGACCGACGCTTTGTCCGTATGTGTATTCACAGCCAATGAGCAACGGACATTCACAATAATACTAAGAATAAAAAAACTGCGTTAATGCTCGATAAAATAATTGTCGGGGTTATTTAATTAGTGCGTTAACGCAATGATAACGCGTTAACTTGCCAAGCCCTGGTTTTAACATCAGTGTATCATCTGAGGGGAGGCTCCGACAGACTGCAGAACCTCAGATTCCAGCAGTGCAATGGAGATTATATTCTATGAGTGGAACAATGAGCAAGTGAGATGTGTGATCATGGTCAAATATGTAAATTCCTTCCTTTTCATTGTGTCACAGTCAGAAATGTTTTCTGTGGATGCTTTAGTTAGTCAGTTACATTTTGGTTAAGCTAACAACATCCTTTGCAACTGGAATGTATGGATGATATTATAAATTAATCTTTGAAGTAATGTCAGTATAAGCAATACTTTATCCAGAACATACACATATTGGCTTTCAAACTCTCATATAAATCAGAATAAATGACACATACAGAAAGATCTGTTTCATACACCTTGTGATTTTAATTCATTGTCTTTTCACAGTCTATAATTCTCTTCCAAAAAAAACATTATTTATATTCAATCATTTGCATCTGAATGTGCAAATAGTTTTGTGTTGAGAGTAACTTGTAGTTCAAGTGAGTAACAGAGAAGAGCTTTCTTAAATTACTAGTACCAGTCCACTGCAAGAACTGGATAAATCAGAAGCACACAACACTGAGAAAACAGAGGAGGAAAAATACACAGAATTATACAACAAAACTTACATATATTATACTTCATATACACACACATTCATACGTACACTCACACACACACTGATATATACAAGCAATGTTGATTGTGAACAATCACACACTAACAGCACAAACCAACAAACGCGACGGAACATTACCTACAGTACAAAAATCAAAATATTTCTCAAAATATACATTTATTATTTACAGATCAAGTATATACTCATACTATAGATACTCTGTGGGATTTTATCAGCATGTGCATCAATATATACAGGATACATGTTTTTAAATACTATAAATATACTATGGATTTGGTCACATAAAGACTATTTGCACAGAATAAGAAATACACTATCACTCCACTTACGTTGATTACATGTCAGTAATTTAACAGTTCTAAGTTCTAGATGTTGCTTTGCAGTACATGATCCAACACATCCGACCAGTGGACAAGACAAAGAGACCCTGGAGTTGGAGTATTTGCTTACAATCTTACATATAGGTGCCAAAGTTAATTTTCATTGCCTTTGGATTGAGAAGATTTTAACAGATATAAGAAGACATTTTCCACTGTGCAGAATTTTTCAGCAGTGCCGTGAAGTGTTTTTAAATTTTAACAGTAAGATCTGCTGTGCCCAGAATAAAGCGGTGTAAACTCCTTGGTAAAAATGGCTTTAAATATGTTTAAATGTAAGGATGCTGTTTCAGAAACACTGGATGAAGTGAGGTGTGGTGATTGTGCCCTCTGTGTGCAGGATGATCCTCATCCTCAGCATCAGCTATGGGTGATTTCTCTCTTTTATTGTGTTGAAAAGGCAAATCATGCGTTAAGCTACTTGTTAAGATGGCGTTGCATTTCAGTGTGCCGACTTGCCTACTGCAGGAATCTGACTAATCATAACTAATATACCTCTCCTCTCCCACACAATACTTGTACCTCACTGACTGGTGATATTGATTGCTCACAAAGACATGAATCCTCTCTGTGCTAACTTTCTTGTGCTTTCCAAATGGTGCTTTCCTTTAACTCTGAGCCAATGCTTCAGTTGCGTACAGGTGAATGTCCTCACCTCAGGTTATGTGCCATTTGTGTCACAAGCACTTTTGGTTATCAGTGCGTGTATGCTTCTGCAGGGTATAGTTTTAAAAAATGGAACATGTTGCCGTGGAAAGGTCACATGGTTTAACCCATGCTGGTTTTAATACTATGTCTACTTAAAACCGCAAATTATTTTTCCAAACTGAAAGAGAATATTAACGATAAAAATTTATTAAATATTTTTTTTATTTTTAATAAAAATGTCCCATTGAGATGAATACATTTTGTGCTAGATTAGAAAGGAGCAGATTATTCCCTTCTGAATGTACAAACAAGTATAAAACACAATATATCACACCTGTTATAGCCTGACAACAGGGAAACAAGTAATGTGACAACATAATGTCAACATAATAATATGGCTCATTTAGTGTGCAAAGACCAGGCCTACGAACCCATGAAAATGCATTGGAAATGTTGCCATCAGTTCTCGCTCTATAAATATTGACATCTTCTACAACAGCATTCTTGTGATGATGAGTAAACTCCATAGTGCATTGGTCAAATCTGTACTTAAACAACTCCAAGGTCTCTGGGCCAATTAATTAAAGTGCTCTCAAGTGATTGAGAAAATAAATGAGCCCAACCTCTACATAATCAAATGGACAAAAGCATAAGGCAAATAGACAACATATATGCTGTTCAGGCACCAAAAAACGGACTTACTGTGCTTCACACTAAATCTACTCCGCCTCGAGTACCAGTGCTGTGTCAGGGCGAGGCCAACATATAGAGCGAGCAACTAAATTGGTCTACCCCTGACACCTAGTGGTCTAATGTGTGTATTGACACATATTACAAACATTTATATCACATTATGCCCCTAAACATACATTGTCATACAAGATTATACATCAACAATCAAATCCAAACTTTAGCTTTCACACAATTAGACATCAAAGTGAACATTACATTACCTCTGAAATGATGTCATAATTTTAGTCTTGTATAAATAAACCAAAGCATCATCCTCCTAGGGATGAAATATGATAAATCCACATAGCAGAACACTTGTTGTGCAGTGCACCTGTACATCATATTCATGAAGGGATGATACATTTTCTCATTTCTGTATTACTGAACAAACAACCAATCGCAGGTGTTGTAGACAAAGCAAGGTGACCGCTCTCCTCTTCCTCCTGCAAACAAGAGGAGGATCTGTATCTATGGTGCATTACCACAGCTTCCCCTGGGTAATGCAGCTATTTTTAAGGAGGCAGAGTCACAGGAGCTCTTTTTCAACATCAGACAACACACTGACTCACACTTGCACATCCGCTTGTGCACCTATTTTTCCAGTTTATTCTGGTTCCACCACTCCAACACAAACAGTCCAGTATGAAGCTCACCAAATACAAGCCCCTCTGCTTATTTCTGCCTCTGCACAGCCAACCCCTACCCTTCTAAGGCATTAGAAGATTAAAATTCAAATGATTGATTAAAATGGAAAAGCTTTGTCTGGGCCAGCCGTGACTGGAACAGCACGTGGATGTGCGTCTGGTTCACTGCTGGCAACAACTTCAGAGCCTTGTTCATGAGGTTGTTCAAAAGAAAAGTGCTGTTCTGTGTTGAGGCTCAGAAATGCTCTAACGTTAGCGAGGGTCTGTGTTGGTGTTCACTGAGAGGAAATGTAAAATGAAAAGTGTTCTCACATTTTGCACCACTCCAGTACAAATACACCGTTTACTGTGACATCTCAGACTAAAACCACAACAGGCATTTACATTAATCTACATCAGTGGGGAAGGTAGAGATAGAAGGAGATCCACAGTTTTAAGTGGACCCTAATTTGACTGCTTATTATTGCTAATGCACGGTGAAGACGATAAACTTACAGATGTAATGTGCTTATAATACTATTCACACTCATCGTAGCGACTCACAACATACCTCTGTGGATGTTTTTGTAATATTTTGTTTATAATATGAGAAATGTTCTTATACATGATGCTATTCCAGGCACTGTTTCCTTCCAGCCCACCCCCACAGATAATAATCCTCAACTATTAAATAGAATAAGAAAATGATTGGCTATATCTATGAACTTCCAAGTGTGTCAAAATCTACCCTTTTCACACGTTTTTTTTTCCCACATGATTGAGTACAACACAACATTTTTATCAATGCACACACCTTAACATTTGCCAGACCTTAGAACAATATTAACAGCAAGCTCTCTGTGGGTTCCTATCTGTCCATTTTCTCTACCACTGTAAGGTGTTGGTAGTTGGAGATAGTTGTCGTATCTGATGGGATTTGCATTCCCATGGTTCCGTCATGACAACTGGGGTAAAGATTCTAGCAGTATGCTCACTTTGGTGGGGAAGAATGAAAGACCCGCAAAAAAGGAGCAATGGAGCAATTGTAGTACTCAACACTACAGGGGTTAAGGTGTGGATGATGAATACTGGAATAATAGGACGTAGATTTTCTCCTCTTCTTGAAAACCTCTATTCCTTCCACCAAACAGAGCCAGGGTTAAATGGATATGAGGGTCTAAGAGCTGAGTGGATCATAGTTCAGACTCAGGCGAGCCGATGTTCTGGTAGCCCGTCTTGGTGCTAGTGCCATAGTTGGTGTTAATCATCTCATGGGTGCCACCAGGGCCCAAGTAAGCACGGTGGGCGGGCATCGGGGAGAGAGCTTCGCTGGGGTTCTTACCGAGAATGAAGCGCTGCTCATCCTGCTCTTCGAGGTTGGAAATGTCCTTCATCATGCCCTTACGGTAGGAGACAGACAGCTTGTTGGAGCCATCTGAGATCAGATTGAAGTGTCGGACAATAAAGACGATGGGTAAAGGCAGCATGGCAACCACGATGAGGGAATACGCCATGGCTAAAGCCCATGGCTTGTAACTCTTGAATTCCTCTGCACCCTGGAAATGAGTGCAGAGGAAAGAGGATGAAGAAAACACAGATTCATACAAGGAGAAAAGTGCCTTTTATGATAAATAATGCAACAGAATGCTCACAGATTGTCTTTTTTTCTGTGAAGAAACTAAACAAGAGAAGTTGAGCACTGACCTCAGACTCTACCCAGGCGTTGTATCCTGCAGGGCTGACAGCCATCTCAATGACAGTGGCAACGATGAGCACCACCAGCACCGCTGGAGACACAAACCTCCACATGTAGTAATAGAAGCTATATGGCCTGAAGCCAAGCATGTCCTCCAGGTCCTGCATAAACCTGTGGTGAAGGGAAGAAAAAAATAAACATCATTAAAACCTGGAGCATTTTCCCAAAGTTTGAATTCATTTGAACGTATTTGAACACAGTAATCGGACCCATATGCAGGCGAAATAAAGTAGGCCGAGGTTAACAAGAAAGCAAACTTAAATCTCCATCTTCCAATTCAATCCTGCAGGGGTTCTTTTATGTTGTGATAGTAAACAAACCAACCATAAGGTTTGTATAATAGCCAAAATGTGATTTCTAACATGATTTTAAAAGCTTAACTACAATACAATAGGCATATCATAACACTATCTGTTTGTATAACACTGTCTCTCCGTGTAACACCTGTCTGTCTATATAATAGCTGTCTGTCTATATAACACCTGTCTGTCTGTATATCACCTATCTGTCTGAATAATACCTGTCTGTCTGTGTAACACCAGTCTGTATGTATAACACCTAACAGGCTCTATAACACCTGTCTGTCTGTATAACACCCATCTGTCTGTATAACACTTGTCTGTGGGTATAACACCTATCAGGCTCTATAACACCTGTCTGTCTCTTTAACACCAGTCTGTCTGTATAACACCCATCTGTCTGTATGACACTTTTCTGTGTGTATAACACCGGTCTGTCTATATAACATCTGTCTGTTTGTATAAGACCTGTCTGTCTGTATAACGCCTGTCTGTCTATATAAAACCTGTCTATCTATATAACCTCTGTTCTAAAACGCCTGTATAACGCCTGTCCGTCTACATAACACCATTTAAAAAAACTAAGGGTGAAAATAGAATGCAAACTAAAATGGAACTAAAAACAATTTTCACATTGAAGCACAACAATTGAGCTAAATTTAAAGTATTCTTTGTGAAACGTTGGGTGTGCTAGCTGCTCCACGCTGATGATCCAAGTAAATAGTTGCTAATCATTTATAATCCGCAAGCATAGCAGCGGTTCATGAAAATGTTATTGGATTTGAAGCTATTCTGGTGTAATGTACTGGTAAAACTGAGAATGGAATAACCCTAGGAAGAAAAGTGAATGGATTGTTAAATTGTTACAATGCATCCTGAGGGGAACATGAATGACCGCAACACATTTCATAGCAGTCTTCCCAGCATGTGTTCACACATTTCCATTAAAACCATTACTGTCAATGGTTTTTGTCTGGGAAGCAGTAAGTTCTACAATTGCATAACAATCTGTTTTTATTAAAGAGATATTATTATTATCATCATTATCATCATTATAATTTTTATTATTATCATCATCATCATCATTATTATTACTATTATTATTATTTTTTTTTTGAATCGTATTTCAGTCTGGACCACAGCGTTGGACTCTGAATTTGGCTGAAATTATTTGGATATGTTGTGAACTTTCTCTTTCAAACGAAGTGGAAGGGGAATGACGACGACTAGTGCAGTCATTTTAATTTACTACATACTAATCATGAGCTGCTGATGTCTACTAACCTTAACCTTAATATAATTCTTTAAATCTGTGTGCTTTACCTCTTGGTGCCATAGATCCAGGCCACAGAGATGTTCTCCAGGATGACCACCACCGTGAGAGGCAAACCAGCTGAGTAGTCGTCAAACATGGTGACAAAGTAGTTCCCTGAACGCTGCACAAACAGCAAGCCTAGCAGAAACGCTATGATACAGCAAACCACTGAGGAGCAAAAACAAAGAACAACTTTCATCAAATAGAAAATATTAAAGTTTGATTCATCAAGCGAACCCAATGAATATAATTTCAACCACTAGGAGTCTCTCAATTAAAAGAATGACAATAAAAAATGTATCATGATATTATAAATAGGAGAAAAGTAACATTGCCGATCTATCTGACAAAGGAGATGTTCATGGACAAAGTAACGTTTCAATGTTTAATGAACATTACATTTACTCATTTTTGCTAACTTCCTTCCTCACTCTGACTCTGTCCTGGAACTTATAGACAATCAAATGAGATGCCTCTGTTACCTTCAGTAAGGGATTTAAAAATTAAGATTTGGGGATTATGCATGAAGTCAACTCAACAAAATATCAAAACAGTCTCAGAGTTTCTAACCACTGTACTCTTGAAATAATACGAATTTTGTCTTTAAGACAGTTCGCTCACCACACAAGATCTCTTTGCGGATCTTGAAAGCATCCAGTATGGGTGTCGTGATGCCGGTCATGGTTCCAATCATGCTTCCAAGACCCAAGTTGATCAGCATGAAGAAGAACATGACAGACCAGAAGGGACTGGCAGGGAAATGTGTCATGGCCTCCGTGAAGGCAATGAAAGCGAGGCCAGTGCCCTGAACCGACTGGAGGAGGGAGAGAATAAGTTGGAGGCTCACAGGGATCAAAGGAAATTAGGGATTCTGCATGGAAAATCAAACAGTTAATTCACTTTTTAGTTTCATTACCTATAGAGCAGCCATGGAAAGTCGGAAAGATCTCCATATGTTAGGCATAATGTGATTAGAACTTTCCAATATATGCTTAAAATCAAAATATAGGATCAAATAAAATATAAGTATGAATGATGAATGACTGCAATCAATTATTTGTGCAGTTTGACAATGTTTTAGGATTTTGTTTTTAACAGGGGAAATCCTTCTGTCCTGTGAGACTAAGTAAGTTCGGACCCTTTTTATCTCAATAAAGACAATTTACATTTAGATGTTTGGAATTTCGCCCTAACAATAAACCATTAGTTTGGTTTTTAATACTATTCAAAGAACTTAGAATGATATCCCAGGAGATAAATTGGAGAAAACCATCAAAAACTGGAATAATTATGTGCTGAGTCTGAATCTTCAGATACAAGTGGATAGGGTGAACTGCAGGGAGTGGTTACATTATGCCAACAAACAGTAGTATGAAAATAGGCATTGTGGAAATGTTTGGTATGCCAAACCTCATTTCACATGTAGAGTCCATCTAGTCTCTATTCATTGATGAAATGTATTGACAATGGTAAGGGGTCACTGTATTGGAGCAAACATACCCTAAATAATGTCCTGCTATACAAAATAACTGATTTGGTAGAAGATTATTCACCCAATTATTCTCTCAATAAATCAATAAAAAATTGAATACATGATATTTACTAAAAATTTGCTGAATCTCAACTTTAGTTAACATCAGGGCCTTTTTAATGTCACCTTCCTTCATAGACTTCATAAACTACATCATAGCTAAACACAGATCTGAATATTGAATAATGCTAAAAAATTTCGTGTGAGCTTTCCCCTTCTGACCTTGTTGAGTTCGTCCTCCAGAACACAAGCATCCAGGCCCAGCTGACTGAAGCTGTCTTCCTTCACGGTCTTAATGACGCTGTACATCTCTGCATAGTCTTCAGTAGACAGATGGGAGAAGTTGATGTGAGGAGGGATGAGCTCTGTGCTCAGTTCACCTGTGTTCAGGAAACCCATGATCTTCTCTGCATTTCTGCACACGGATAGAGAAATGATCCATGAGTTAGAGAGCCACACAGAGAGAGATGAGCCAGGTATCACTAGTCAGAGTATGGCAAACTCACTCGACAACACACTTCTCATTCATGACGTTCGCCTTGAACCCCAGCACAGCAAACACAACTAAAGTGGCAAGGATGGAGGTAACAAAGTTGATGACGGACACCAGCGCCGCATCAAAGTGGCAGTTGTTGTCTCGCTTGTTGTAGCTGGAGAAAGCGATGACTCCTCCGAAGCCCAAGCCAAGAGCAAAGAAGACTTGAGTGGCGGCTTCCCTCCACACCTGTGGCTCCAACATCTTTTCAAGCTGGAGAAAAGAAAGGGACAAAATGTCAAAAATCATCATCATCATCGTCCTTCATCATTAATAATGTTTCTCAAGGATAACGAGAAACAATGATAATGATAGGGGGGGAGTAAACAGTGTAACAGTTAGATTATACAATCCAAATTGTTATTAGGAATTTATGGTAGTAATGATATTGTAATAAGATACTTGTAAACTTTTAATAAAACATGGAGATGATAATCTTTATCAAAAACAAAATTATTTCCCATTGTACTCCAAGTTCCTGGTCCTGTATTTATTAATAATTTGTCCGTAATTAATCACAATCAGTCATACATAGGGACAGTTCTCTCCTCTGAAGTGCTCAGAGAGAATATTGGGTCTCAAAGACATGTGAATTTGTTGGAACTCGAACCGACAACCTATCGAATCTTCGGATAGGGAGACAGCCGCTCCATTCACGGAGCTACAGCCACCCAGGGAGGTTATGAGTGCTTGTCCAAGCAAAGAAAAAGCACCTTTTTCAAAAATGCCTTTTATTAAAATGGTAGTTTCATTAGTTGTAACCGTATGGAAACAAAATGCAACATAAGGTTGATATTGATGAAGATTGATGTTGAAGTAGCTTCCTGACAGTATTTATATTATATATCCAACTGATGACATAATTTTGGTACAGCATTTTAAGTGTAATTTCACTGCTGTTCAGCACATTTAGTAAACAAAGGTTCTGTGGGTTTGACCCCGGATTGACCGAGTATCATGTGAATGCAATAATATGGGAGTCTGCGGGAAGGGAAACTCATATAATTTTCAGTAAAAGAATATATCATCTGGCTTAGCTGGCCACTGATTCGGACACGTTTCAGTTTATAGTTTGTACAATCCATAATCAACTTTTAGATGTCAAAGAGGAGAGACTTTCACGATTTATTGCGCGATCATATCAGTCAATATTTGTTTTCACACACTGTAATGAATGGAGCGACGACTGAAAGCTAGTTCAGTCAGTCAACACGAGCTGCGCTGCTTACTCACATGGCATGCCACACCCTCCATAACCATTTACCAATCACCCCCTTCAAATTTGGCAGTGTATTTGAACTGCAAAATTTCCCATCTCCCGCTTCTGCTCTGCTTATGCCGCAACTGCCCTGCATCAGCATTTGCTACCTGCTTGTTGAAGCCCCACCACCACCCCAGCATCCACCTAGAGGCTCCGACAGGGGGGTTCCGATATTTGCTCATCACTTCCCAAAATCTTGATATAAATTATCTTCGGGGAGTGATGAGGTCGGAGCCTAGATGCCGAATACCATGTTTTGCCATTGTAATAAACAATGATAACGTGAGTTGTCTGACTGAAATAAGATCCGTTTTCCTATGTAGTTATTTGTATTTACCTTTAGAGGGAGACATCACCACAACACAAGTCACAAAATGGATATTGGGGACATTCTTGTATGTCATTTTTGATCTGTATGGCCTTGGTGTTAAAGTAAATAATGAGTCTTTAGCTTAAGGCATGAATGAAAAATCATGACCACGACTACAGCAATCTTAAAACCGCCGCAAACTATGTCATATTGGATAATGTTTGTTATGAAAATCTACACTAATAAACTTCAGCTTGTTTTTTCAAAACCACCACTGTTTTGTGTCTTACCTTAGGGGTGAACATGTGAGCGATGCCATCTACCGCACCCTTCAGCATCAAACCTCGCACCAGGAAACAGAGAAGCACCACGTATGGGAAGAGAGAGCTGAAGTACATCACCTAAGGGAGAGAAAGAAAGTCAAGAACATTATAAAATATTGCTGTGGATATGCTCTTCTGAGGCCTCCCTCGCTCTCTCTCACAAGCAAACACAAACAGACACACACACACACACACACACACACACGCACACACTGCTTTGTGTATTCTCGGCATTAAGATTCCTTGAGGTTAGGAAAAATTAGTCAAAAATCTTTCCTTGAACATTTTATGGAGTCATTGTAGTACTATAATATAGTAACATTGTAATTATAACGTTTAAGAATCCACGACAAACCTTTGTGATCTGTGTATTTTCCTGTAGAAAATGCGGGCTGGATGTTGTGCTGTGGTATATAATTCACTCTCTGGATCCAGATTAGAGGAAGTTGTTGCAAGACAGAGAATTTTCCATCTGCTTCCTGAAGCGGTCTTTGCTTCATTCAGCTTAAGCTTATTAATGTTTCACGTGCCTCTCTTCTATAATATAGATGAGATCCAAAAATAGACTAGTGCTGATGAGAGACTTTAGTATCTTACCTTTTACCAACAAGGCTCAGCCAATGAATAAAAACAGTTGGAATATGGAGGAACATGCCATGAAAATAAATTAAAATTTGAATTTTAAAGCTTTAAAGCAGTCTAAATATTTTCATTATGTGCATCCTGCCAGTAGTTTATGGTGTTGTTATCTCTGGAATTGGTGAGTTCTGGCCCTGCTGTGAAGACATGGAAACCCTATACCTTGCCAGAGGACTGAATGCCTTTGATGACAGCCATGCAGACTAATATCCAAGCCACCAGCAGAGACAGGGTCATCTTCCAATTCAGGCCGCCTGTGTTGTCGATGGAGCTGGTGATGTTGAGAGTCTGGCGGTACCAGAAGTAAGTTGTAGCAGAACTCTTCTCACACTCTGGCACCACGACTGCAAAAGAAACATGCCGGGGAAATTAAATGAAAATTTCCTCAACAATGGAGCCTTCATACATAATTTTCTTTTAAAATTTCGTATTTTAGATACATGTTTTTGCAAATAGGTGGTGGTGGAGGAAGCACAAAGATGTTTTCCTGATGTAAAAAAAAAAAAAAAGAACAAAAATAAAAGATGTATCCAAAATGTCCAATGTAAGGTTCACCTTAAAAGCACAAAACCTTGATTAAAAAAATGTATTTGAATTGAATAATGTGATCAAAGAATAACCAGAAAAGTACCTTTTAAAATGTTGCATAAAATGCTGTATTTAATGGTTGATATTAGTAATAGCTGGTCAATGTTGAGATAACTGAATTATATATATATATATATATATTTATAATATGACCAAACATGTCCAGGCTACTAAGACATAGCCCCTTTCAGGTCAACTAAATTCTATTGCTTAAATGGCACAATTTCATGGTTGATTGCTGTACATTAGAACCACCATAAAAAAGTTATTTCAAGCTTTTTCTGTTCTCCGGCACAGGACATGTTTCTTTTCTTCATATAGGTGAAGTCAATTCTTATTTCATGACCAAAAAACCTTTATCTTTTCACCAATGAAAATCTACGCAAACATATCCCCAACTCTTCACTATGATCTTCCCTAAAGAAACTACAAAGCTACACGCAAACCCAGCTGCACCTTACATTACCGTTCAGCTATTCCCTCACTCTGTTTCTCCCACTCTGCTCCATCCATTGCTTCGCTAATCACTGGAGGAAAATAGACTTCCAGCCCCGCACAGCCTGAAAACCTCATTAATACCCCTTGTTAATGGCTATTAATAGCTTGTGAAGTCTACCTTTGTAGATTAAATTGCAAGGAACGAATCACTAGCAGCAGTTTGAAGCTCACTCTCTTTGGTTTAACAACTGCAATAGGGTTTTGTACGCTGATTCATAATCAAATCTGACAAAAGACATTCATAGCTTCATCCAAAAGTCTCAATAGAAGCTTTGAATGTTAGAAATACGGTATTGGATACAGCGCTATCAATAGGGCTGCAATAAACTGTTTGGGGGGGAAAAGTCATTACTTTAATAGAACAGAATTATAGGATAGATGTGGCAGCCCTTTCTAGAATATCTGTAATGCTAAATGCAAAACTAGTCCGGTAAACATGTTCTGTATTGATTAGCCCATCAACAGACTCAACAACATCTTCATGTTAATACAATAGTTTAATAAGTTGTTGGTTTTTTACTGTCTTGGAAGATGTTAGGTCAGCAATATCGTTAAGTCAGATATTTATATTTGTATTTTCAGGAAAATTAAAGGAACTAAGGGAATTAAAGGAAAATCTATTCATGATTTTAAAGATCAAATACATTCTTAAAAACAAATTTTAATCAATCAATCAGGTTCTATGATTTTGGCTTCAGCAAATGCACCAATTGATTATGTGTTTTCTGTTACCATGCAGTTTTGAGGTTTATCTTGAGTGCTGTATTTTGAAGGATTAGAGCAGAGGTTGAGTGTGTAGTGAGTGCTCTCCCTTGATTAGATTGCTGTTAGTCTGCCTGGACCTGCATGTGCCACCATCAGAGGCTACCATCTGATGCTGTCAGATGGGTCGTACCATTTGATGTAGCGTGCAAACAGAGCTGCTATGTAGGAAGAAGAGCCTTGCCGTGTCAGCTTTAGACACCACACACTGCTGCCTGCCTGCAGGGCCACAGCGAGGCAAGCTGCTTCAATGCAAAGACTGTTCTGCAGCTTTAAGAGCTACTATGCATAGCACTTTTCAGACTATGTGGGTGCATCTGTTCAAATAGCTTGCTGAATATAGATTTTGTTTTGCACGACTGCAATATAATTTTCCTCTATGTGTTGTCCTTTGTATGGGCACTTGTTTATCGTTTCATATGATATAGTATTATCTTTTCCTAGTTCTAGCTGTGATACACAACAAATTATGTAATGCACTCACTCATTTGGCTTCCATTTTTCTCCATGGGGCATTCAGCCCAAGGCAGTGGGTACTGGAAAGATTGGAAGAAATAAAAGATGCTCCAGCCAATAATCACATTGTAATAGAGGCCCACAAAACCGCAAACCTGTGGGATAGTAAAAGAAAACATCAATACCTTTCCTGAAAATAATCCCAGTTTCACCACACAAATAAGCAAACACAAACACAAACATCATGCAGTTTGTCTGCTGAAGTCAGCACACAGATGAGGGGCATACATCTTAAGTCACTATGAATTATTGAGCTGTTTGCCCTCAGCAGCCGAGGCTGGGTCCTCTATGAGACGGTATTAATAGTTGCTGAATCTCCTGATAACACATTCAGACTGCCACATGCCTCGCTGCCCCAGTAAAGGCTTCTGCCTCCCCTCTTTTGCACCAGATTAATGAAATCACTGTCCGATGGACTGACAATGAGAAAGACTGGTGCAGCAGATACTGATTCTCTGTAGTTTGGACCTATGACGCTCATGGGATGCAGCAATGATGAGTCACTACTGCTGAGGGGAACTCATTTTGACTGTAATAGACAAAGGTCTTTGCATGCTGCTGGCTGTAAAACATTAAGAGAAAGTCATATGAGCAGGAAGGCCGAGTCATGTAATCCGAGTTAAGTAGCACGTTTTTGTCTCCACACATGACATGTGGGACTCTTAGTAGTGAAAGTGGGACAATAGTAATTGAACATACATTGAAACATTTCCCTTTGGTATGTGATCAGTGTGTCAAAACAAACAAACATCTGTTTGTTATATTCAGGGAAATGCTGTTTCTTTAGTGATTTATGCATCAATCCAGTATAAGTAAAATGGTTCAATATACTTATATCAAGGTTTAAAATGTTGGTATGGTGATAGCCAATGGATCTGTGTCTGCATAAAAGTCATTTCTGAACACCAGAATATTTCCTGGAGAACAGATGTCCTCATTTCTTGAGCACTTCCAGTTGAAAGTGTCTGAACTCATCACCAAGGTTCTGGGTAATCACTGTCTCACTTTTTCACTCATTGTCCATCTCCCTGGTAACAAAAAAAAATTGAGCCCAAAGACACATTTGATCCAAATCTGTTCATTGGTTTTTGAGTAGATGTAGAGCGACCCCATCCTGTTACATAAGGACACAGGGACAGATGGACGAGAGCAGCCAACAGTACCGGGGGGGGGCTCTTTCTGGCTGTGTGTCTTTTCTGAGCTTTATCCGACAGACAGACAGACGGATTATAAGAGAGAAAGAGAAAGCCATCTATGGGAGTAGATGACCCACACATTAAATGTTGCTGGTCAGATTGGGGTCCTTCACTGGGATTCTTTGTAGTAACCCTCTGCTGACATATCATAAAGTCAGCTGCCTAACACATGTCAAACACAACTGACATCTTGCAAACAAGCTCTCTCTCTGGTGTTCAAACTATGTGGACCTGGGGCCTTACCGTTTAATGATGTCATGACGGCACTCACCATGAGACTGGAGACCCCGATGCCTCCCAGCTGCGGGTAGACGTAGTTCCACACACCAATACTACCACGTCTGATCCTCTGACCCACTGCCAACTCCAGGAAGAATAAGGGGATGCCGATGATGATGAGGAGAATAAAGTAGGGCACCAGGTATGCACCTGAGGCAGTAGAGGGACAGAAGGATGATTAGGACAGTCACCATAATGAAACAATGAATTGTTATACAAATAACAATTAATAATAATAATAATAACACTCTTTGCAGAATAAGATTAAACAATTGATATCATAAAGAGATCCAGTCAAACATCAAATACTGGAATTTGATGTACAATTAGTGATGGAAATAAAAACATTTGTTACTTGCAGCTCTTTATACACTAACAAATGGAAGTGATTCTGACAATTTTGCCAAATATTTGCAATTATGTCCTACAATTGAAAGTTTGTTCCAGCATGATGTTGAAAAGGAATGATGAGGCCATCATAAAGAAGGAGCATATCCTGCAGCACAGTGCAGGATTTCTGCTCAGGTGTTTCCTGTTCATTTTAAGACACATCTGGACTTCATAATATCTTTTGATTAAAGCAAGTTATCAAGTTTATGGCTTGATGGTGGAGATATCAGTCCAGAGTATAGCTGGTATCCGATTAAACTCAGACATCAATATAAGATCTTCATGGCAGGGAAAACTGAGGTCTCTGATAATCTCCACTGCATTAGCTACAGAAATAGATTAATGCCTGGTCTGGTCATTTTGTTTTTGTCGGCCCAGTGTGTACATAGGTCTATACACAGCTATCATTACCTCTGCCAAAGGAGGTAATGTTTTCACCCTGTTTGTCTGTTTGTTGGCAAGTTTGAGGTAGGACTAATAGATAGCTTGGCAAGAAATTTTACAGAGGTAGGTTTTGGTACATCCTAGAGATGATTACATTTTGGTGACGTTACTTCATGACTTCACAATTTGACACCATAATTAATTTTTCATGCAAGATAGGGTACTTTTGGAGTTTTTTTCCAGAAATAACTACATTTACATGAAATTTTAACCAGATGTTGTTTTACTCATATCTCAGAAGCGTTGAGCCTTGGCGGAGATTTGCCCTCTCTGAGTGCTTGATTCTAGTTATATAAGTTTGTTCCAGATTTAATAATGGTTATAACATTATATTAAGGATTCCATGGGTGTAACCAAAGTAAATTTGAATAACAAAAATCGAGTTAATCACTAAAAACTACAATCATTCACTAAACTTAAGTATAACTAATAAAGTTCTGATTATTTATCACTATGATTTGTTTCTAATGTTCTCCTTTACATTTTGGTATATTGTCATTAATGCAAACTTTACTTCTGTTTCTTTCTTTTGACCAACTATGTCTATAATGAGGGATTATTGTGGGAAAAAGAATGAATAATACTATCAGCTATGTGATTTCCATGTTGTGCTCCTTATAAGCTGTAGCCTCATGTTTTAAGTGACTTCCTTCCTGTGTTATTTGAGGTCTTCTGTTCAATGTAGGACCACTAATGGTTTGTTTTAAATTATAAATGCACCTCATTTGGAGAAAAATCATTTTGTAAGGCTTCATCATTAAAAAAAAAAAAGCCTCCTTGACATGCAAGTAGTGAGTAGTGACACATAAGTATGTTAAAAGAGCATTGGGACATTGCTCTGCAACTTTGGCAGTAGAAAAGAGTTACAGTAAGCAGGTTTTAACATAAAACTGGACAACATAAGACAGTAATTTTGTTTTGGGAACTATCTGTTGACTTTGTATGACAGATAATGATATAAACCCTGACTTAATCAGAAACACTTGTTTAGAGACGTAAAACATAATATAGAAAGATGACAGAGCCATAGCTAGAGCCATACTTTCCCCGTCTCTGAGACAAGCCCTGACAAGACAATGCAGCACCATCCACTGGTGCAAATTCAGTAGGGGAATCACACACTCGCATGTGCTGCCACTTCCTCCATTTTAGTCATCTTCTCCCTTTCATGATCACAGCCAGTGAATCATTATAGCGGAGCGATGTGGCTGAGAAACAAGCATGAATGTATGTATTTTGCATTGTTATACTTCACTTTTCAATGTTCCTTCATCCTACTGGGGAGAACTTGTTTTATCCTGTAGTTGCTGCTAAGGGCGCAAGTTAAAAAAAAAAAGTCCTGAGAACGGTTGAAAACTGGTATATCTGACTCACATTTACTTGGCTAATTTATGGAAAAGAGGCAATTTTTCAAGGACAGGAAGCCAATACATAAGTTTTAGAAAGGTGGGCAATCCCCAGTTTGGACATTTGTATTTATTAGAATGCATGAAAAATATTAAGTAATATTTAACCCTTTAGTGTCCTAGACATGAAAAGAACTATGAAAAAATTATTAATTTTTTTTATTTATCATATAATTACAGATAATTTAGTCAAGCATGTTTTTGAACAGTAAAAAAAAATCAAACTAATAAAATCATTTCATGATGAAATGTTGTACTCCTTGGAAAATAGTACATTTTGATAAGATTGGCTCAACTTTTTGGATAAAAGTCTATGTTTGTAGAAAACACACGTCTCCACACAACACAACTATATGACCCTTATTAGGGTCAAATAGTTGTGTTGTGTCAAGTTAAAAAAATCTGTCAGAAGCCCTAGGAGGCTTTAATATGCCAAAAAAATACTACTTAGTGAGTAAGGCTTTCTCAATAGCCATGATTAATGCCCCCTACTCGGTGGCCTGTGGTGCCCCACAGGGAAATATTGACTTGAAATGTGCTCAACCAAACAGTTGAGCAGTAAGGTAAAGGGTTAACTTAATTAAAGCGATTTTCCCTTATATGGTATTAGATCCAACACTTCTACACACATTTTGAATATGAATGCAATCTAGATCTTTCTACAGCTTTCTATACATTGTTTGATATCCTGGGAAAAAGTTCTGTTTGCGAAGAGAAAAGATTAAATGACTTAGCTGGGCTTATCTTAGTGCAGCAGCTTAAAACTCAGTCTAAAGAAATAAAATCAAACTAGCCGCACTAGCTTCCTTAGCACTCAATAATTGGATTATATTACACTCAAGTTTGTTCAGTCAAACACAAACGTGTAGATGTAAACCATAGCCGTTGTCATGGCACCTGTTTTCCACTGCTTCCAGCCTCAAAGCTAACTAGCTGCTGGGTGACGCATGAAATCTCCCTTAGAAGGACAAACTTTTTTATAAACAAAATCAAGCAGGATGGACACAAAGAATAAGCATGTGTACACAATTACTGTCACTCAGATTGGTGTAGCAAAATTCACCAATAATCTGATAATCAAAGCAACCTTCATAAAAGATGTAGAAACACATCCTTGATCATTTTACAGACATCCCAAACCCCTGGACTGTCTAAAAGGCAGATGGGTAATGTTTCTGAATAATGATATAAAGCTGTGGCAATTTGGCCGAATGCGACATTTTTGGTGGTTGAGATTGTCACAACAATGTGTTTTCCTTGGGTATAATGTTTTTATGCTGGGAGTAATTAGATTAGTGTTTGTGTGTGAAAGACAAGTACAGCAACAAACAGTACAAAAACCAAAGCTCTTTAGGTAAAAAATGGGCTAAAGTAGTTGGAAGTGCGGAAGTATTTTTGCTCTATTGTGTTGTAATCGAAGGTTGAGAACCATGAATCATTAAATTGCATGCAAATTGCAAAGACCAGTGGGCTTTTGTGTTAAATAGCTGCCTGGAACACCAGTATTCTGTGCCGGAGCGCAGACAAGAGACGAAAATTCAGTGACCAAACAAATGGATAAAAACAAAGTTGTTACATGCTATTAAGCAAACTACTCCCATCTGGCAGCTTGCTTCTTTAAGGAGTGGTTTTGTCTCAGACTCGTTTCCTCTTAACTGTTATTCAGCACCCTGTTGGGACACATGTTCATCATGTGTGGTCCAAACAAGAGCAAAATTCCAAATATGGGAAGTGCTACAATGCTTTGCACATTGGGCTGCACAAAACCTCAGCTTTCTATGACAAAAGAGGCTTGAATTGTGAACACAATTGTCAAAATGCAACAAAATCATGTGCAGATATCCACCCACATACCTCCACCATTCTTCTGGCACAGGTAAGGGAACCTCCAGACGTTACCAAGACCCACAGAAAAGCCCACCTGGGCCAGGATGTACTCCAGCTTGTTGTTCCAGGCTGGCCGGCCATCTTCAGCGTCTGGATCAGGCGAGGGTAGCAGCGCCTTCACTGGGGCAGTAGAGCCGGGACTGAGGCCCATACTCATCTGACTGCTCTTATAGTCCATTGGTTGCTCCAGGGACAGCAGGTCGGCCACCGACTCAGTGACAGGCTCATTGCTGTGCTCATGCTGCGTCACCTTGGTATTCTTTGGCATGGCTACAACACAGGAGCTCCTTCAGTTTGAGGGTGCTGCAGGAAAGGAGATGAGCCTAAGGAGGATTACTGCAGCGAAATGTTGGGGAAGCACTGAAAGACAGTTGTGCTTTTTTTTTTGTTAAATCTGTGAAGAGAAAAGAGAGAAACAAGAAATGTTGTTCGCGTGGGAAAAATTGAGGTACCTTTTTCTGCTTAAACTGAAAATGTGTGATCAATGACTAGCATTTCTCAAAGGTAACTGAGAAGAAGTATAGTGAAAAAGTGACTGATAATTTGTTTTTCCTTTGAGCACTGAAGGCAAGGGCTTTTAAATTCATTAAAAAAAAATACCTAAAATACACTGTGAATATTTGGTAGTTTTTGTAACTTGAACCAAGTTTTGCAGGTTTGAAGTGCTGCTTGGACATTCATTAATGTATCCTGAAGAAAGCAGTCAGATTAACTGATATTCAGATACAGCCCAGACTTATGACAAGTTATTTTAAACAGAATGGTTAAATCATAATTAAAACAAAAGTTTTTTATATTTGCTAGTTAGTGCAGTATTCTAAAATTTTGGTAAATCTCCAGCACCGTATAGCCATAAATCACTTCATTATGGTAAATGAGACCAAAAGACTGAATTCCAATTCATATCAGAGAAGCCCATTGTGCTAAAGTTGAGTCATGTAAGCAGCAGTGTGTCTGTCTGTGTATCTGCTGGCCTACAGAATAATAATAATAATAATACATTTAATTTATAATGCACTTTACATTTGGATCAAATCTCAAAGTGCTACAAGGCAAAAGCAGATAAAAGCATCAATAAAAAAATAAAATAAAATAATAACTATACAAAAACGTGACCAAAAGCATTAATGTTAATTACAGTTATAGGTTCTGCTAAAAAGGAAAGTTTTAAGTCCTTTTTTAAATGTGTCAGTCATCTGTGGAGCCCTGAGATGGTCAGGGAGGCACTATTAGTCCAGCCTCCAAGCATAGATCTCACTAGTTATGAGTGTCTGCATTTGTTTCTCATCAAGCAGCTGAAATATTTTGTCTGCAACTTGTTTTAAGATTTCAGAGGCTGCGTGAAGCCTTTTTATGCTCCTGAAATGACGCTCTTAAGAAAAATTATGTCTGCAAAGTCAGCTTCTCTAAGTTCTTATGGCAGGCCACCTTTTAAAAAGCCATCCGCAAAGTCCCACAAATGAATCTTAGGATGTGGTGTGTGCCTCCCTCAAGGGAAAGCTGAGTTGAAAACAATAGCATTTAAGAGCTACTATTTTAAGGAATTATAGGTTTGGTTCTCCTGCATGAGTTAGTTTACTCTTATGTTCCAGCTGATGGGGTAAGCCACCAAGATCCCAACAGATCTGGTTTCTTGATCACTTTGGAAAGTTGAAACTGGACATGAATGCTGCTATTCACGTGTGATATGCTGGTACTAAAGTGGAGCTGGAGTTTCTCTAGCTCTTCTTAAACATATTTATTTCATTTAACAATATGTAGTCTTCCGGAAATGCATTTGATTTTGTGAAATTGATTTGGTGGCACAAAATGATTTTCCAACATATAGGTCAAGCTTACGTAAATGTGTAAAAAGAGGCGAGTTCCCAATACATATGCAGCCACCCACCTCCTCTATAAATCATTTCAAAATCCTGTATACATGGAGACATATCCATTAGCAGCTACTGTAAATTAACTAATTAACTAAAGGTCAGCTTAACAGTGAATGATGGAGACAGCCTTTGTAAAATGCCCCAAAGAAAAGCAGCAGCGGAAATCTAAAGAAACCAGACTTTGTGAACAGATTTGCGGTGAGCTACTGTGGCAAAAGCAGCAAAAAGTCAGAGGTGTTCGATCTGAGGACAAGGCACCTAATCTGAAAGCAGATGGAAATCAGAGCAGGGCTTTTATTTATAGTGATTACTTAAAAACCGTTACCAGCCAGCAGGACTTTAAACCCAAGTAGAGGCGGCAGCAGCAGCACGCACATCACATTCCTCAACAGGGTCAATAAGCCCCCACAGTCACGATATGCAGCAGCTCCGAGGCTGAGAGCTCCACACGGATCCCGTATCAGCGCTGAGGTTTCCACAGCAGTGTAAAACTACACAATACTGAGTCATCAATGAACACTTTCAGAGCAAGGTGTGAACCACTGACACGCATGTTTGCAAACATAAAATGAATTTCTGTCAAAGTTCTGAGTTTTAAAGGTGTGAAGATCAGATGGGATTTAGAGACGCGTAGAGCAGAGGTCGGTTCCTACAATGTTTTGCTTTTATTTAATAAATGTTAAAGCTTCGAGCCCGGGTGATGATGATCAGCTAAACAAATATGGATTATAGGTTTGATTTGCCATTACGAGGCTGATAATGAAATTCACAGATGACACATTACAGAGACAGCAGGACAGGATACACAGTGCAAGACACTCTTTTAGAATATGACTGGGACTTGAATCTCCATTTGAGGGAAGAACAATGAAGAACACTCAGAAAACAAAGAGAAAAAAAAAGGTTCAATTTTGGATTAAGACCCACAGATTTCTTGAGGTCTATATTCGTGATTCTCCACAGTTTAGCATTGACGGTGTAACGGCTTGGTTCTCTGTTTCCCAGGCAAAGACAGACCCTTACTTTTATCCAGAATGGTTGCTAAGCAATGGCTCTTCCTGCAAAAATGAAACCTCATCCCGGAAAATCACTAGGTTCCTATTTCTCCTAGCTGTTACCATCTCAAAGGCCAGTGATGATATTCCTGTGGCTCGACTGTAAACAACATGGAGCTGCTGTGGCAGGAAAATCTGTGATGATGGGATTTATTGCAGTGTCAATCAGACAGCCATCACAGAGAAACTGATTTCTAGAAAATGGTGTCCGTATGAATAACAATGCTTGAACAGATAGACATCAGTGGTGGAGAACCACTTTGTCTTTGGGTGGTATTTGATTGAGAACATCACAGTGGTTCTGACAGGTAAAGAGCTGCACCTGAGTAGCCGTGCGCACCCATCTTACAGAGATGTGACACTCAGGCAATGTAGCAGCGCTTGATGAGGGCTTATCTCAGTGGATATAACCTTTGATGTCTTCACAAGGTCATATGGATGACTAAATGAAAGCATTCGTGAAGATGCAAACAATGCAGACATCAGTAGGTGATTAGTGCCTCCAGAATTTGTCTGATCGGAATAAATGTGGACACATATGGGGCAATAGCGTCAATAATGATGATAAATGCGTGCAGCTTGCTGTCAATTTTGCCAAATAACCATGTCAGGTGAAGAAGTGAACACTTCCCTGCGCCTCCATCAAGTCATTTCAAGAGGAGGAGTCATATTTTAGGGGAGGCAGGGGGAAGAGAAGGGGGTTTATTCACAGTAATATTTATAGATCACTCACAGAAAAACCACATATTTAAATGCATTAAATGACATGAATGTTAAGCAGAGCGCCGTCCTTACCTTATGTACTGTGCGGATCACGTTGTAACGTCCGAGTCGTCGCAAAATCTACCCAAAGCAATGTTGTATATCTTCATCCAGGCTAAGTCTTGGTGTGCAGCGTCTCTGCGCGCAAAGATAAGAATCCCCAGCTTCCAGTCAAACAGGACGCATGGTGCGTAAAATTCGACGCATGTAAGTTTGATCCCTATAATGAGAAGAGACTGTGCTTGTAAAGGCTCCTGTAAAGGCAGCTGTTTATTTCACCTATGGGTGACTAAACGAGGCTCCGCATCTGCGCTAAAGACGCTTCCCTGGCGTTCACGTGGGTGTGCTGGCCGTGCACAGGGATAAATCAGCTCCACTGAGGATAGAGAGATTACTATGGAAAAACACGACGACGTCTGACGCAGGTTTGACTCACCCGCTCTCGCGCACGTCAGCAGTAGGAAAAAAAGCCAAACATCTGCAGTGTTCACAGGACGGTGTGGTGAGCATCACTCAGGTGACCTGCACTCCACTCAATTCAGAGAACATGCTGATAAAGGAAAATATGTTTGGGTTGGGAAATAACATTGCCTCCAATCTTAATTAGAAATGGAATGACAATTGCTGTGGTTTATTCTTTATTTATTTTGACGCCTATTAGTTGCTCAGGTAAAAGATACTGTTCCTGTTCTGGTCACACACGTTTTTTAAATCTGTGATTAGCAGTTAGGTACAATAGGACTGAATGACTGAATGACTGAATGAGCAAAAGTCTATTATGCCCCAGGTTCTATCAACCACATACACTCATCTTTCCTTCACTCACTCCCAATGATTTTTAAATTCTTTTATTTATGTTATATTTGCAAAATTGACATGTGATAAGTTAGGTCTTGAATGTAAAACTTAATTTGCATTCAAGACCCTACTATTTGCTGTTTTGTATGTAACTGTTTATGTGTTTCAGATACCATTTCTGCGCAGATGACTCACAAATGTACCTGCAACTGAAAAGAAATGATGCCAGTTCTGTAAATGCACTGTAAATGCACTGCTGGTGTGTCTGAAGGACATCAAAGCCTGGATGGCCCTTAACTTTTTACATTTTAATGATAGCAGAACGGAAGTCGGTGTGTTTGGACCTAGTGGTATCATTGATGCCTCTGCTATGGACCTGGGCTCTCTGTAGCCATTTTTATATCCACTGTTTCAAACCTTGGCGTCAAAATGGACAGTGGTTTTAAACTTGATGAACAGATGAACGCTGTTGTTAAATCCGTTTTTTATCAGTTGAGGCTTTTATCTAATGTGAAGACCTTTTTAACTCTTAATGATACTGAAAAGCTTATTCATGCTTTATTGCAACCTGCCTGATTTTAAATCCTTAAATGGGTCGACACCCGCGTACATGTCGGACCTCTTACAGACTTATACTCCTTCAAGGTCACTGAGGTCAGCTGACCAGTTGTCGGTTGTCGTCCCTAAATTGAAACTGAAAATGAGGGGCTTTCTCTGTTGCAGCCCCTAAACTGTTGAATGGGCTGCCCCTCATTTCAGGGCAGCCCCCACTCTGTTTGTTTTTTAAACTTGCCTTAAGACATATTTTTATTCCTTGGCTTTCAATCCAGGGTGACTTGATGGACAAGTCACCCTGGATTTCTGGTCTTATTGTTTTCCTTTGATGTAAACCTTGTGTTTTTAATCATGGGCCTATGCTTTTATTGACTGTACAGCACTTTGGACAACTCTGTTGTTTTTTAAATGTGCTTATAAATAAAGTTGAGTTGAGTTGAGTGGAGATCAGAGCTTGTGGCAACATCCTGCGTCCCTGACTGTAGGGGGAAACTGAGAAGAAGTTGCGAATCAGATGCTGATTAAGGCATTCGAGTGTTCAGAGATGGAATGTGCTACTAGTTTTTTAGACACTGAAGGCCATTTTTATAGTGAGCTGGCTCTTATAATATATTATTTAATTTATTTTCTGCTTCTGAATTCTAAGCTTTTAAGGGTTTTGATCCTTCTATAAAGCCATTTGAATTGAATTTGACTTGTATCAATGGTGCTATACAAATAAAGGTCTCTTTCCTTGCTCTTCCTCTCCCTCACTACCGACCAAAGTGTTTCTAGTGAAGGAGTTTGGTGAGTGCACCTGGCCTTACTGTACTCCAAGTTCCCCTCTATGGCTAGTAAGGCTTTTGAAAATACAAATCCCAAACTAGCTGTATTTACATGTTAACCCAGGGCAATTCTTCCATCTCAAGACCCTCCCACACCTCTCTCACGGACTGCCTCCTCACACATGGAAGCGCAGTACTGCATCAACTGACAGCATGTATGCACAGTGTGTATTCTTTTCTCCTTCAAATCTCTCATGTGACTCACTTTCAAGGACAGACTGCTGGGATCAGTTGCCATGGAAACCTCCGATCCTATGATGGTCATTCACTCAGTGAAGATTTTATGTTTTTCCCTATCCCCTCACTATCACCTACTCCAAACTTGTGATCGGGCTACTGAACCCCCACCTCTACTGAACACAACCAACACAGTCGGTTTTCCTGCCTTTGATTCATCACTTTTGAAGTGGTGACTCATAACAGTTCATCACAACTTAAAGTCATGCAGCAAGAGACGCTGTCTAATTTCACTTAAATCTTCATGGATAAACAGAGACAATAATTATCAGACAGGTATTACCAGATTAATGAGAATGGCACTGTTGATATAAGATGAAAAAAACCCAACACATTTCACATCTGACTAATGAAAGTAATGTAACCCAAGTAACACCAATACGTCTCTCCGCCATTCCTGCTCTGCTCCAGACATCTTGACCTTGAGCTGGATGATTTTATTTTATTCCTCTCATACAGCATAGAGGGAAGGAGATCCTGCAGTGAGGCTATTGGATTCGGCCTCAACATTTCCCTTGTTGTGAAAGTGAAGCACAGAATGAAGCCATCAGACTGAGTTGTGATTAAAATGGCATTCAAGAACCTCTATAGGGGTTTAGTTCTGTGGAGTTGGACTGAATAGACAACAGACACCCAGCCCTCCCTCACAGACTGCTGAGTGCATGATCAAATATTTATTCTGGATTTGAAACAAAATACTGGAACAGGTTGGAGATTCTTTTATCATCGCATAGCTCAATATCAATCATGGCTATGATTGAAATTGAGGGATATTCACATACAAAATAATATTGTGAGCCTCCCATTCATCATTGGCGGGGAGCATCCGCCCTTAGCTCCAAACCTCAGGAGAGCCAGGTTGCCAGGTCACAAAATATACGAGTGACGAACACCAGCAGCCTAACCCTGTGCCCGAGGGGTGTTTGTGAAAAGCTAAGCCTCATCAGCATTTACCATCTAACTTCATCTCACTGTTCCCCCCTTCGTCTGCTATTAATGGTGTAGTCTCATCTCTATCAGTGCACTGTTACCTTTGCTGACATCCCTCTGGGTGTGAAAGAGATAAAGAAAATAGAGGGAAGGGATGCTCCACCTAGTCCACTCACTAACCCTTGTTATTTTTCTTTTCATGAGTGCGGACGAAGGCGAGGCTGCTACACAGCTGTGTTCTGTTGTACATCTCTCTTACTCCCAGAAATGATGGTGAAAAGGTGTTTTTTCCAAATCCTTCTCTCATATGCTATTATGTTTAGAGACAGAAATGTAATTGTTTATTCCTCACCTGCCATTTGCTTATTACTACCTCTTTGCTGCCCAACATATTAGAGAGGCTTATTTACACCCTGCCAAATGTTCACCCCTCTTCCCTCAACAAAGGAAATTACAAAGAAGTCACGGTCATGACTGGAGAGATGGGAGTGCAGACACCCGTAATGAATGAGCAGCCGCAAAATCAATGACAAATATTTGGCCTTGAAATGGTTTATTACTGTCAAATTCTTCTGTGGCTCGTCCAAAACTTCCATCACAGCCCTGATCAACACACAAGACTATTATGAATTACTTTCTTATACTTTTTTTTTCATAAAACAGAATGTTAATATGAGTCTACATATCAAGAATTAATCCTCATACCAAAAAGAAATTAAGTGCAGATAGTGGATTGATCCACATCTTTTTTAAAAAGTCATTTGAAAGTAACATTAGGCACCATTAACACCTGCATATGTTTCAACACATGCACTCTGCTGCTTTTATCACAGTCCGTCACATATGCGCTCAATTCTGCTCTCTATATATAAAAAACAGTGCATTGATTTATCAAAAACATACATGAGCACATATTATTACACTTGACATTAAACACTCAATTAAGAAGTGATTAAGATGAGTAGGTTGTACCCGCAGGAGAGGGAAATTGGAATGGAAAAAAAAAAAGACTAACAGATTGTTGCTTTAAAACACCAAACTGTGTATTACAAGATATATGAAAGATATGTAGGCGTGAATGGAAGTAAGGCCGATGGAGTAGTGAGGATGCAAGGAGTAGAGGTGAAGACGGTTCAGGTGTTTAAGTACTTGGGGTCAACTGTTCAGAGTAATGGGGAGTGAGTAAAAGAGGTGAAGAAGTGAGTGTAAGAAGGGCGGAGTGGTTGGAGAACAGTGTCAGGAGTTATCTATGAGGTAAGATAGCAGCAAGAATGAAGGGAACAGTTTACAAGGTGGAAGTGAAACCAGACCTGCTGTTTGGTTTAGAGATGGCGGGTCTGACCAAAACAGGAGGCAGAGCTGGATGGACAGCATAAGAAATGGACAGATCAGAGGGACAGATCAGAGGGACAGCCCAGGTTGGACGTCTTGGATACAAAGAGGGGCCAGAGTTAGATAGCTTGGACACCTGAAGAGGAGGGATAGCGGATTGTCATTTTTCATCTATTGGCAGAAAGACAGAACAACATGTTATAGATGGCATTATGTTGTACTGTAGTCAACTTTGAAAATGATCCCGGATAGATTATTTTTACTGAAGTTATGGCCTTTGATTCAAATTTTTGCACGTAGCAGACGTGGCAATGTTACTCATGTGACCATGCTCTCACAATAACCTATGAGGAAGAACAAGCCTCTCTGATACTGATAGTTGCACACTCTTATCCATACATAACACAAATAAATGACATTGAAAGCCTCCACAAGTGAACAATTCTCAGATGGCTCTCTGCACAATGAGATTCGAGGGAGAACACAGGTCTGTATGCTTCTTTAGGTGTGCACTCAGCCAGTGTAAACTATTGGCAGGGCCGAGTGATCCGACATGTTATTATGGTGTTAGCTAGGGTTTTTTATAGCACCACAATCATAGAATAATCAGTAATGTCGACCCAGATTGAGGTTTCTGGTGTGTGTTGGTCTGCCAGCAGAGGCTGCTGTTTACACAAAATAATTAATCTACTGAGAATGATCACAAAACTTGTTATCTGGATCAATTACTGATTGTGTTGCATTTCTAAATGTTTTGAGGGGACATGAGCTCTACAGATACCGTTAAGATCTGAAACTGTGGAATGATTAGGAAAACTGAAGGTCAGACAGGCTAAAAGTCAATATAGACATTATACTTTACTTTAGCTTCTCCATTGTTTGATATTTGAGATTATCATCAATCTAATAATGTAATGTGTTTTTAATAATTTATCAGTCACTATACCATTTTTCAGTAGAAAGAAGGTAAGCTTAATTCTACTATTGATTATTTACATTTAATACTTGTTTCACTCAAATGATGAATTTCAAGATCGAACCAGATTTGTATTTCTATTACCATGACCATCAGGTGCAAATTACTATCCGTCCGTCACTGAGGACTGCTTCTTAAAAAATATGTAGATAACACAAAAAAACACTGCAAAACCCATCAGCATTCACAACACACACTCAAAGCAATACAAATATCCAAAGAAGTTAGTTTCAGTCACTGTCATGGAAACTAAATAGAGAGTACGGTTCTGTGTTCAGAACTGATTTATTTATTTATTTATGCAGATTTTTCAAAAATAATCACACAGAGTGGAAGATCTACGTACATTGATGTTTATTTTGAACTCTCATTAGAATCTCAGTAACATAAGTTATTCTTTTATATTAGATGGACTAAATATGAGTCACACAGAATTTATCAAGGGGTCATTTTCATTTTTGTTCTTTTCATACCTAAATAACTACGAATTATACACTAATAATAGTTCAGGTTTGTACAAATACTTAACTCTATGACTAACTCTCACAACATAGGCAGCACACTTGTTCGGCTGATCTCTTGGACCTGGAAGGGGTTCAGTGGTCCAATTAATTGGATGAGGATTTTTTTTCCCCCACATTTGAAGGGGCTGCAGACAGATATAACATTTATGCATTAAACACATCTATGTGACTCAGACCAAAACTAACTCCATAAATTGTGGGCGGTTCAGTCTTTCACTTCAACATCAATATTGAGTCTAGAGGTATAGTCATATTAATCTATAAGGAAGTCCCCTTTTCACCCGCTCACATCCTTTCTGACTCTCAAGAACATTATATTGTAGTACCTGGGTCTCTGTCCTGCCATGTCCACGTATGTGAGTTAATCTGAATGTGGGAATATCCATGGATTCCCACATTCACAAAATATGGAATCTACATTATTATCATATGTGCACCAAAACACCAGAATAGATCAACTTCTAATTTTACAAAGCAATGCTTTCTTTAGTTAAGTGAGTAGAAAATAAAGCCATTGTAATCTCCGGCCATTCCTGCCTTTTGTTAGAATTTGTCTTTTCATCATCTGCACCCAGCACTACGCAAGGAGGCTATTTTCCTATCTACTATCCAATGAATCATTTTGTGATTCAGTCTTAGTCAATTGAATTATGGTTTTTGGTTTTTCTCTCTTTGATGCTCAAAAAGCTTAGGGTGGAATGGGGATAATTATTTGCTGTCTTAAAAAAAACCCAAACAACAGGTATGTGTTTATCAATAACCTGCACCCTCCATATTGGTCAACACTTTTGATCAACTTCAACTTTTGATCAACTATAGGAGTCCAGAGTATCAACTTTTGATAAACTGTGACTTTGCTTTATACATAAAATGCCATTGTCATTGCAATTTTGTTATAAGACAATGTCAAATGAGATAAGAGCAGTGAAGCTGTTGTAACTCTTGCAGGGAGAGTGAATTTACTCCTGAAGTAGCTTACACAAGCTCAGAGAGGGTTGGCCTGTTTACACCGGAGACAAATATAGACTCTTTCACTAAACTTTTCATTTCATCATTAATACGTTTCTGTGGAACGCACCCTTTTTATATTATTCTTTCATCAAAAATGCGGGGATTCATTTTAGTTGAGTTCTTTGATTATTCAGAGAAGCCACATCTAATTCACATAATGAGACAATGTCAAAATGAGAATGAAAACTTCAATGCAAAATGTGATGAAGGATGACCTCAAGAGACAGTTTGACTAACTGTACTAGGAGCAGTAAGTAAATACATTCACAGCCTGTAGGAGAAAAAATAAATGTGGTGAGTGTACAGCACCCAGTCTGCAGGGCAGAGAGAGAAATCCCCCCAGCAGCAGCAATATACACAGCAGACTGACAAACTTCATCGGCCCATGTCACGCCCCCCCACCTGTGCAAGTTAGTGGTCAGACGCTGCATTCGTATGACGATGATGACTGGCCACTCCCTCCACTATCTCTACCAGATAATTTTTTGAATCTACCCTCACCTTATCAGGATCTGGTGGATGAGATCAAAATACTACTAAGAGACATGAGTTTGAAGGAGCGCCCACGATTCCCAGAGCCAGGATACTAACCCCAGAGTACTGTGTACCCTATACTCCACCCAGAAGTGAGTCACCGCCTGACAGAACACTTCCCCCTACCCCAACACACACATTACTTCTTTGACCAGTGTACAAACTTTACACAGCTAACAATAGGCCAGGGAACAGTTTGGATCAAGATGAAAGAAAGGTGATGGCGTTGTGGTCGGCTGCACCAGGCGGCACAGTGTCGTCTAAAGATTGCCCGTCAAAAATGAAAGGGAAAACACTTGCAAGCTCTGCTGCATGATGTAAATATAAAACATGCTGCTGCCTTGTAACACAACCAATGAGGTTCTCTACCCGCACAGGTGGTCCAGGTGTAGCCTGGTTCTGCTCAAAGTAATTAAGGTGCTGTTACTTATAAAGGAGACACCCTCAATGAGTAGCTGTTGCCAGGCCCACCCTTAATGTCCAGTCTCAGGGGTGTCCTGCGTTTTAAAGAACATGGAATGTCTGTCAGTATTGATATCAAGGGCATGTTTCATCAAATGAGGCTCAAATTTTTTTCCCCCTCAAATGAGGGGAAAAGCCCTTCTTTGAAGAAACCTGATAACAAAGGAGCCACCCAATATATACACCTGGCAAGTCTTCCCTACGGTGGCCGACAGGAGCAAACAAAGTGCAACCATCAATTTCACAACACACGCAGGCTGCAAAAGCCACAACACATGTTGAAAAACTTTCTGCAAAAAACAGTAAGTAAATACATGCACAGCGACCTCTGCCTGTATACAATATAATTGCATGTGGTGAGTGTTAGTCACAGAGTCTGCTGGCAGAATGAGGCAGCTGAAGTGTTTGGACATAGGTAGGTCTACATGTATGTTAATAGCTGTTTGCCAGAGCACCTGAAAAAAGTTATTCAGTCCTTACCAGTCACCATTACACAAACAACTGTCCCCAGAATTATGCTAGGGTCTGTATTGATCTAGCAAATGTACTGGACCACCACTAAGAATAAATAAGAACTTATTTTGTCAACAGGATTATTTCAACTCTGCTTGTTCATTTCCCTTTATGTTAATATGTGATTGTGATGTGCCCTTAGGGCAAATAGATGTATAGAAAACATATGGGTTGTTTCTGTAATTTCCTAAAACTCAGAAACTCTGAATTTAATGAATGAATGAACATTCATTTCCTAGGAACAACATCAACAAACTGTGAAATTAAACAAATGACACAATACTTGTTTTTGTTATGCAATCAAATTATGGGTTAATTGATCTTTGAACAGTGCAACACGCTTTAGAGGCCTACGGGTAAGGTGAGGGTTAAACTTATTAAGATTTTGAAGCTATGGTGTGAATATTAATCTTCCTTGTCCTACCCTTCTGTACAACCGATGGCCTTTGAGAGTTAGTTCCATCTTTTACAATTACAATTGTTTTTCTTTACTTAGTTCTTGTTCACTAAATATAGACCCATAAAAAAAACTTCATGTGCCACTGTGACTAGATCGCCATTTTAAAGACACTGGAAAATGATGCATAAAACTCAACCGACCCAGTCAGTGGCTTGTGAAAATTCTTTGGACATTTCTCTGCCTCGTCACAATGACTAAGCCACAGTGACTGGTGCCATGAGGATGACACCCGTGTGCTAAAAGAAGCAGCATCCACTACCTTTATGTCATGACACAGAAGACTGTGAACAAATCTTTGCTCCCAGTTGTGAAACTGTGAATCTGCTCTGCCTGGGGGGTGATTGGGATATGTTCATGTTGAGGGTTGGCATTTGTGTTTATGTATTTGTACTACTGTATTAAACTCTATGTATGCACATGCCCTGTCTGTTAACCATAGTTGAACACAGCTGATTCTTTAATGCAATTAAGAATGCATGAATGTTATTTAATTTCCACAGTTAACACCTGCTGTGCTGAGAACAATTAATGTTTACTGGAGTTTAAATAATCCGATATGTCCATATCTATAGCAGTTGGAAGAACAATAAGATTGAGACGGGGGTAAACATGCCCAGAGACGGTGAGATGAGGAAAGGCAGCAGAGGGGGGGTGAAGATAGGAACTTTGAATCTTGACACACGACAGGTAAAGGTAGAGAGCCAGATGATATGATAGAGGTAGGAAGTTAGAAATAATTTGTGTCCAAGAGCTCAAGTGGAAACTTAGCAAGACTAGAAGCATTGGAGGAGGGTACAAACGTTTTTATCATGGTGTGTATGGGAGGAGAAATGGGGCAGACTGCAAGTAGGTGACAGATGAGAACACAGTCAGACAGAATGGTAGTATGTAGGAGACTCTGGTGGTACAACAGTGCGAAAGAGCAAAGGTAGAGCAGAGGATAAAAGAGTGAAAGCTGAGACAGGAACGCTGCTGTGTGAACTTCTGGGAGGATTTGAGTGGGGTTCTTGGTGCAAGTGAATAATTGCCAGATGACTAAGCAACAACAGAAAAAGTGAAAAGGAAAAAAAGGTAGGAGGGTGCTTGGTTTGCCATCTGGACACAGGAAAGAAGATAATGAGACTTAGTGGTGTATAAGTAGTTTCATGAGAGTATATTCAGGAAAAGGTCAGCAAAGAAGAAGTGTTATAGCACCAGAGATAAAGAAAGTAGGCAGGAACACAAGGAAAGGCAGTGTAAGGCTAAGAATCAGGTAACAATGGCTAAACGAGAGGCCTATGACAAGCTGTATGAGAGGTTAGATGCTAAGTCAGGAATATTAACCTGGAATGAGTGGCAAGGCAGATGGGAAGGATGCGCAGCACGTTGGGGCGATAAATTGATATTTGGAAATATATTAACAAGTGAGGAGAGTTTGAGATGGAATATGGAAGGATTATTTTGAAGAAGTGAAGAATGAAGAAAATGAGATATAGACAAGGGTAGAAGATGTGTGAATTGTAAATCAAAATGTTCAAAGGATTAGTGAGTATGAAAAGAGAGCAGCCTTGAAGAGGATGAAGAACGGGAAGGCAGTTAGTCCTGATGACTTACCAGTGGAGGTATGGTGGTGCCTAGTAGAGTAGGGAGTGAAGTATTTAACCAAATTGTTCATCGCTGTCTTGGAGAATCAGAGGATGCCTGATGAATGGATGAGAAGTGTACTAGTGCCGTTTTTCAAGAACGAGGGTGATGTTCAGAGCTGTAGCAGCTACAGAGGTATAAAACTGAAGAGCCACACAATGAAGATCTGGCAAAGGGTAGTGGAGGCTAGGTTAAGAAAAGAGGTGATAATTTATGAGCAGTAGTATGGTTCCATGCCAATAAAGAGCACAATAGATGTGATGTTTGCTTTGAAAGTGCTGATTGAGACGTATGGAAAGTATGTTAGAGTTGTACAGGATATGTAGGAGAGAATCATGACAGTGGTGAGGTGTGCAGTAGGAGAGACAGCTGGATTCAAGGTGGACATGGGACTGCACCAAGCATCAGCCCTAAACCCCTTCTTGTTTGCAGAGGGGATACACAAGCTGACAGATGATGTCAGGCAGGAATCTCCGAGGAATATGATGTTCACGGACGACACTGTGATCTGTATAGAGAGCAAAGATTAGGTGGAGCAAAGCATGGAGATGTGGAGGTGTGCGCTGGAGAGAAGAGGAATGAAGGTCAGTCGCACCAAGATAGAATGTGAAGCGAGGGCAGGCCGGATGGAGTGTTTGAAGAAGACTGTCAGGAGTTATCTAAGACAGAAAGGAAGCAGCAAGATTGAAGGCAAAGGTTTTCAGGATGTTAATGAGAGCAGGAGGCAGGGCTGAAGATTAGATCTTAAGATTTTCTTCTTGCAGTTGGTTAGTGTGCGAGAGGAAGATGAAGAAGACTAGGCAAGATGGAAACAGATGATCCACTGTGATGACCAATTAAGGAAATAGCTAAAAGAAGATTCAAATCTGCAGCATTCCAGTCTCAGATAACTTAAAACCCCCTCAGGTATATAAAACAACAACAACAACCTATGAACTGAAGCTTATTTAATCACGGATGAAACATATAAATGCACTGATATGATTCGAAGGCTGCTGCTTACAAATAGACCACTGGGTGACTCATAACTCGGCGAGTGCTCTGTAAGGACTTAAGCGCTAAAAATAGGCTTAAGAAAAAGAAAATTGTATATTGTCACATACAATAATACAATTTAAGGGCCCAAATCAAGGAACAGATTTGAAATGAAATTCGGGAAAAAGTATTTTTTTCAGTATTCCTTTAACTGTTAGATGAGGCGCTCAAATACTGTGCTGTAACAAAAATTCATAGTCCTTAGGTTGTTTCATTCAATATTTTCTATACTTGCTTTGTAACTTTCTTTGCTGTTAATTCATGGTTTCTGCATCTAAATAACTTACACACAGCAAAATTATTAAATGATGCAGTTTCAAAGTATCACGGAAAGAATGTTAAAACTTACCTCCAAATACACCTTTGGGTGTATTTCATGCATTACTGTTTCCTGTTTGCATCCTATGGACACTATAGTGGGTACATCTATACAATTTAATATTAAACCCGTTAAAAATACAATAGCCCTTTGAAGCCTGTACTGTCCAGTTCTCACATATGTAATAGCAACTGTGTGTTTAGGACAAAGTTAGAACATATGTAAAACCTGTCACTGTAGTGCTACAGTATTAATTCAGTGCTTCACCACTGAACTGCAACTACAGGTTGCAGAGGTCCACGGCAACATCAATGATAACATTCATTCATCCATTATCTGTACCCGCTTACCCTGATCATGGTTGACGGGGGTTGGAGCCTATCCCAACACAATAAAGTATAGTTAATTGTCCTAAATTAACTATTTTCTGAACCTTTATTTTGAAACTGAGCTGTATCATCTTTGTACAGTCAGAATCATTGAGTGTGCTTTTGGACTGGATTGAAAGATGTAAGATGTACCTGATGAAGTATCCAGTGAATGTCTTCTTAACCTCAAAGGGATTGATAAAAATGGTTTCTCCTCTCTGATTCAATATAATCCCATAGTCCATCTACAGGTAACATTGTAATACCATTATGTGAAGTGAATTTTAAGACTAATTACTTCTGAGAGATATTCTACAGAACATTTGACTGTAGTGTAAATATGAATGGTCAGGTGGTCAAAGAAAGCCTTCAGTATTGGTCTTCATTGTTCTTATATTATGAAAAGGTTTGAGAACAGTAATTAAGAAATATTGATTGCTGACACAGGATTGCTGAGACTTCTGCTGAGGGGAGAGGTCATTGCCATCTAGCCTTAAACAGGAGTGGCTGGGGGGCATCAAGCACCAGACAAACTTGCAACCTTTATGGATTGTTGGCAGGAAAAAATAAGAGCTTCTTTTAAAAATCTCCAGAGGTTCTAAATGAACAAAGATCATGGTAATTTAAGCTAGGTGTTAATATAGATAAAATGCCCCCAAAACGCTCACAGCTACAAGAAAAGAGAAACCTTATATGTCGTACAGAACTGCCCTGCTTTGCAGGGTATTTTGCTACAAAGTGTGTTGTGAATTATTCTGGGCAGACATCACGCTGTATCTAAAAATAAGCCTCATGTTATTTTAAGAACATCAAGCAAAAAGCTACTTTCCACTGTGTCTGAACATCTTGGATCTGTCTATGAGATGACAAGTGAGGTGGGGGTGTAAACTTCTCAATGGATAAACAGCAGACAATTGTGCTCTCTTTTCAAACATAAGAGGATCGAATGGTTTGTGCCATTAAAACCATGACGTATGAATTTAATAACATGGCTGCAGGGACGCCCCATATGGCCGACGGTACTGAATGTGTGCATACAAAGGATTATGTATATATAGAGTACAGTATGGCTCAGTAATTGATTCCTGAACGCCTTCTCTGGAGTTGTGAGCTGAGAACTTGATTGATGTATTTGTCCTGCTCTCCCACCTGTTTTCCTCTCCGTGTTCAGATTCATTTCTTCATCAGTAACAAGGCTGGCAGTCAGAGTGATAAATTCTGCTGTGGCTGAGACGTTCTCTTTTGGTCTGGCTGGGAGCCAGCTCCATCAGCAGACAACTCTTTCCTGATACCTCCTCTCTCTCTCTCTCTCTCTCTCTCTCTCTCTGTCTCGCTCTCCCTCTCTCGTTGCTGAGGACAAAAAAGCCATCAGTTGCCCCTGTTTGCTGGCTCATTCTCTCGTTGCCCATCCACCACCCCTCCCCTACAACCTCTGGTCTAGTTTCTTGTTTTCTTCAAACACATTTGCGTAATTTATTGAAATGCAGGGTGACAAGGGGTCTGTGCCTCTTTTCCTGTGAGCTCTTTTTAAAGGCAGCACACACTCCTGCAGGCTTAAAGCAAATACACTAACAGCAATCGGCTATTAGATTAACATCCTTTTCACAAGCTGTTGATTTTACAGGAAGGCTCAAATGATTAAGCAGGAGTTTCATTCTTGCTGTAGCTAAAGATGCTTAACTCGGGGTCAACAGCATGTTGCATGAGTTAATATCAGCCACTGCAGCCATGAAAGCTGGCAACAGTCTGCCATTAAACCCATAAACTACAGAGTAAAGGGTGAAATGACATGGTCATAAAATCTGGCTAGTCACTGGGTTTGATGTACAGTTCTGGGCTCAATGAAAACGGCCTTTGCTCTGACGTCCAGGCATGACCATTAGCTGGAATGATTATCGCCATTTATTTCAACCTGTAGTCGCCTACACAAGTTTTTGTAATAGCAACTCTACATTCTTGGTTGTGACAAACAAATGATTATTATATGAGAGTTAAGGTAATTGGCCATAATTCACAAAGCTCACATAGCAGTTTCTGGCCATAATGAAACAGGTTTCCATATTGAAGGTGCCTTTTTGACAGGCTGTTTGTCTGGCTGCATGAAGTTATTACACTCTCAGCACTCCAGATATGTGCTTTAAGAGGAAGGTGAGTTTTAATGGGTGATTTTGATAAGATTATTTTTTTTTAAATAATCTTAGAACACTTTAAATTCAAGACTTTTTTCTACATATTTAGACGATATTAATGTAAATGTAATGTGGGAGGGCATGTCATCAATGTAAAAAAAATAAATCTAAAGAAAAGTCTGAGGGAAATAAAAGGAGGACCAAAGAAACCTTCAGATACACCTTATTCTCTTCAGTAGATTATCTATGTTTGCAGTTTTTTATTTATTTATAATTATCTATGAGATTAAAGCGGACATCAAGATTAGACTTCTGAATTTATTCTAGTATACATTTGTTTTTATTTGTTAGTTATTTACTTTATTTTCAGACTAAAATGACCATTGATGTAATCAGGGCCACGTGTTTTAATCACACTGACACCCCACAGCTGGATGGCTCAGTGGGTTACACCGCTGTCTTTGGACGGGGGTTCGAGGCAGAAATCCGGTGTGGATTTATAGGGAATGTCCTTAGTTTTACCAGCCTACCCACATCTAGTACCTGACCCAAGCCCGGATAAATGGGAGGATTGTGTCAGGAAGTGCATCTGAAGTAAAGACCTATGCCAAATAAATATGCAGAACGAGACGATCTGTTGTGGCGACCCCTCCCCCTCAAAGGAGGGGGGAAAGAGCCGAAAGAAGCAGAAAAAAAAAGGTATTTCAGAAATCACACATGACGGACAAAATAATCCAAATAATCACACAAACACCCCGCGATATATTTACACGCATGTTAGAGAACCAGCGTCATAGTCCATAAAAATGCAGCGTTAAAGAAGCAGAGTAAAACATTTATTATGAATCAGGTAGCATGTTGGTGTAATGGGCGGCACTGTTGCCTCACACAAGATTAAATTCTGGGTGATACAACCATTAATCACCACTAGATGGTACCATTAATGTCACTGCGCTCCAGGTCGTCTTCCCGCATCTTGGAAAGTCCATCCACATCACAAATGCCACTCTGTTACTGATCACTTAGAGCTGCACACAAACACAAGCCACATGTTACATTGTGGGATATGTTTTTCATTCTATTCATACCACAGACACATCTTAAACTGAATCTTTAAAGTATGCTCTAGCTGACGGTAAAGAGAAATTGTGTGTATAATAATGTGGTAATTTTGGAAGGAAACACTCATATTGACATTGGACACTAGTTGCCAAAAACTTAATTAGGAGACCAGAAACGACAACCAATAGTCTAATTATAGATAAGAAAACACAATTAGTCATTTAAATTTTAGTGCCAATAATGAATGTATTCTAATTTCATTTTAAAACATTAGAAAAATGAAAAACGAAAGCAATCAAATATTTTGCTGCAAGAGAGACATTGATAACTGACTGTTTTCCCTTTTGTTTTGACACATGAACACACATATACATTCACAGACTTAAAGGGGCATGGTTCCCTGTTAGATACAAAAAGGTCAATGCTACTCTCTAGTTTTCTTTTTCAGGGGTCAAAGGTAATGACTTGCCCCGGCGAGGCCAACATGCCCTTGTTAATGAAACAACAAAAACAGCAGTCTTCTCTCAGTGACCTCCAAGAAAGTGCTCACCAGCAGGGTCCTCTCTCTGAAATCGGCACTTTCATTCCCTTTCCAGATTAAGCTAGCATACAGGCATGCAAAGGTACATGCACTACTGCATGCGTGCTTTTGTTTGCCATTCCAACCATGCTTTTAGAAGGCAGCCCTCGATGATGATCGGGATGTAAGATTAATCCTGTTTATGCATGAGTATTCAAAGAGAGATTATTAAGGCTTTATTTATTCTTGGCCAACATATTTGATGTTCCCGAGTGTTTGAAATTTAAGATCAGTCACCAAGGGGGGCTCCCAGGACACCTAATACTCTGCGTGCTCCAGGGCCAGTTAGAAAAAAAAGAGCACAATTGGATTAGATACCAAAATAGGGTCAGTGTTTGTTTTAATCAGTCTGGTGACACAGCAAGCCCTTGAAAGCACTGGGTTAGGAGAGCATGGAGAGAGAGTGAAAACGAGGGGAAGGAGGAGAGAGTGAGGGAGACAGACAGTGAAAGAGAAGGAGAACGGGAAAAAGAGAGACAGGGAGGGCAGCCGGGGTGATTGCTCCCCAGGCTATAACTGGATAATGGAGACTAGAGGCTGGAGGGGAAGCAGACTGGGAGGTGGCTGGCCTTTCAGAGTTCACTGTAAGGTCTCCAAACCAAGGTTCTAGTGGTCACTTCCACTATACTGAAATTTGACTAATTTGTGGTACAGATGGTTTGTTTTCCACACAAAATCATCAAATCATCTGACAAAGAGCGCCTCTGAAGAATTGAGCATCCATGAAATTGATGAAGATCCACATGAACCAATGCTTTTCTGGCTTTGAGCTAACTGGGATTACTTTGATGAAAAGAATTTGAAATCTGAGGTTTAGGCTGATCTTTAAAAGTTATTGGCTAATCAAACAGATTTCCAATATTGGGCCGCCTTGTAAAGGAATTTAAATAGTGAGATGGCCAAATCTTTTAAATGTGACAGTAAGTGGAAAAATGTTGGTTCTAGACTTTGCTTTTTTCCATTAAGGTTATTATAGTATTACACACCCTAAAAAGTCAGTGACTTGGGACTGTTGTGGAATGACTCATGTTCACAGCTGACAAGACTTTTCATGATAGGACTTATACTCATTACCGGGATAAACCACTGAATTTCAGGCGGTTGGAATTTCTCCTGGGAAAAAAATTCAGTCGGCATCAAATTTCTGAAAGGACAAAAAAGACAGCATCACATTTTGTGATTCATTATTAACCTCAAAAGTCGGTTTCCAGTTTCCAGTCACTGGAGTCACTCCAGACAGCGGACCTGAGTGGGATTAAAGGATAATGTTTATGCAGTCTGTTTGTGGATGCTCGTTGCATCTTCACTTCAAAAATACACATGGAGACATGACTTACAGTATAGAAGCACTCGAATGCGGGATATTTGTCTTTCATTTACATTCTTATACAATCCACGGACCTATGTTTGCAGTTGAACATATAAAAGTGAAGGAAAACACAATAGATCAAAATAGTGGAAAATGCAAATCTTCATACCATAACTCCAAAGTAATTATAATTTCATATCATTTTGTCTTTGGTCGTGTTTGTGTGCGTGATTCTATGACATACAGTATATTTTTTGGGTTGCAAAGAGGCAATGGAGCAATGGCGAGACCGTCCAGAAATTGCAGATCCATCAGTCTTCTCCGTGGTGTTTGGTAATGGAATCCCCTGGTCGGAAGTGAAAATCCAGCTGCTGTGAAGTGCGCATAAATTAGATTTTCTGAAATTTGGTGCAGACGGGGTCTCCAGTGGGTAGTTTACTGGAGCGTTTAAGCGCCTTTGGCCCAGTGAAGCTTTCATTATTATTACCTTAAACCCTTCAACTTGACTGATCAATTGTTGCATACCTGAAATGATGTCAGTTGTGCATCAGCTCTTTCATTTGCTACAGGGCGGTTTTTCTCTGGGTCAACGAAAAAAATTTAGTTTCAATTTAACTTGAAGCTCCAACAGTGCAATTTATCTTTTGTAAAAAAAGAAAAAGAGAGAGAAAGACATGTTTAAAACATTACGATCCATGCTTTTGCTCTCCAAGCCTAGAGGTTAGTGTGATATGCTGAAAGCTTGTCCAAATCGCAGAGAAATCAACTGAATATGTTCAGATTTTTGCAGCTGCTTTCTATTCCTCAATGTGCAGAGTAATTCCAAACAGTTTATTTTCTATCCAGCCACTTCAGCCCCCAAGGTCATTCGCTTTTTCTCTTTCAAAACAGGCTAAATTCTCACATGTCCTTCCTTGGTGGAACGCCACTTAGTTTAATTCGCTATGCTGGTCTGTTCATCCCCAGCAGACTTATGACAGCCTCATTCAGATGTGTCAGAGTTCTTTTAATTTACAGAGCTCACCTCCTGCAAGACCTTCAGATAAAGTTTCAACGTTTCTGTGAAATGCTTTCGTAAAATAGGTTAATACCCGAGGAATAAAATTGGCAATTCTCTCACAATCTAAACAAAGTGTAGGCTGATATATTTTTGAGGTCAAAAAATATGAGAAAATGTCTTTTTTTTTTTTTTTTGATTAATAGCATATAATGGAATATGTCGTGTTTGCGGTGTGAGTTTTTGTGTATAATTACCATGATGGACCGGTTGCTTTAATATGCTACATTAGATAGTTCAGAGGCGTTTAAGGATTCAAGAATCAGGTCCTTCCATTGCGCATGCTGGCCCACGCTAATCGTTACTGGGACACCTAATGGGATAGAGACAGTTTTTTTTGGTTTTATTTTGTCATTAATTCCACTTGTTTTGTTTTTGCTGTGTCATGTAAAATATCTGCGGGGGAACCTGACCATAGCAGCTATGTCCTGCATGGTAGAGACACATTTGGAAGTTGAGGATGGGTCAGGTCAGAGACAAAACACTGGACACTATATAAGCTCATGTGAGCTGTGGGTAAATAGGGATGGGGTGCATAGTGGCCGGTGTCTGGGTGTCTGTTGTGAGGGTCATGCTCTGTGCCCAGGCCCTCAGGCCACCAGTAGTAGGATGGGTCTGAGCATCCGCTGAGAGGATGACCCCAGCTATCCCTGTGGAGTTTGGCTTGTACAGCTGTATCGGATTGGACAGGAACAAAGGAATACACGGCACCAGGGGGTTTGGCATTCAGCAGATCTAAGAACTAGTTCTCTTAGTCCAGAATCCCTAATATTATTTTTGTGTTTTTGTCTTTTTTCATTTTCACTCATACACTGTGATTTGTGTAGACACTGTGGATGATTGGAAAACCTTCATAAGGAACATCTTGTTATTTTTACAGGACATGTTTTTCGGCTTCTAAAAATATTGTAGTAAGAGTAAGTAATCTTGGCATTTTATGAGTAGCATTGTTCCCCATTGTTCCAGTCTTTATTGTAATTGTAATCCTGGAAAACAAGAGAGCTCATTCTTAGTGTGTGAGTTTGTTCAGACAGAATTCATACTTGTCTGTCGGAGTTAGGATTTAGCTCTATTTTCATATACTATTATCTGATCTGTCTGAAGTATCACATGAACTTGTATTTTTTTATCCTGCAAGTCGAATTTATCAATCTAAACTTGAGTAATAAGTATTTAAGTGAACTTAAAAAAAAGGAAAATATATTTCCACATAATTGCCTGGTTTTCAGGATAAAGCAATTATGTTGGTCTAACTTTAGGTAATTGGATTTGGTCAATCTAATGTATTAGGGTTGATTTCACTTAATTACTTGCAATAGGTGAAACTTCATTTAATATGGTTGGTCCAACAAATTTAGCATCAGTAAAATGACCTGACTAAATGGACTTTATCTAAACCACATAAATTAAGTTAGCCCAACAGAATTGCTCAGTACTGATGAAACCAAATAAAATTAACAAATACCCATTCACATCACTTTGGTTTCCCTTTTAACACAGTTTTACATCACGTGTCTACAAACAAACACAGAAACTGTTCGGATCCATTCATTTCAGCTCGATTTAATATTATTATTATAAGATCTATCTATCTATCTATCTATCTATCTATCTATCTATCTATCTATCTATCTATCTATCTATCTATCTATCTATCTATCTATCTATCTATCTATCTATCTATCTATCTATCTATCTATCTATCTATCTATCTATCTATCTATCTATCTAATGGTCATTTCTAAAAGTGGTATTTACTTGCCTAAATGATTGCTGTTCTTGCGTTGACGTTTAGAATCATCGCTCCGGCATAAGTGATCATTTCCTTCCCACAAACCGTGAGGATGCTGCTCTGCTCGGCATCGAAGACTCCTGCGTACGTCGGGAGTTTTGCCACAGACGGAGGCCGCCGTCAGAGGCTTGAACACCGTCGGTCTTTCGGTCTGTCAGTCCTGATATGGGAGCGTCACACACACGGACACGATGAGCGCACAGGTCCGTGTGTGTGAGACAGGTCCGTGTGTGTGAGACAGCAGACTCCTCACTCAGAGGAGGCGGGAGGCCGTTAGCTCTCCCGAGGCCGAATCACGCAGGTGGTGTATTTTTAATACTTTAACACGAGGTCGTCAAAAAACGTTTATCTATATTAACAAATATTTGTATATCTTGATTTGAAGTTTTCATTCCGTGAAATAGATTAAAGAGTCGAGGAAAAAATAGAAGAGGTACTTTCCTACGTCTTTAAACAGATGATCGTTATTCATTATTTTTACTGAATGCTGTTTGTGTTACGTTTAGCTCCGGTTTTCTCATTTATTCCAAAACGAATTCTGCATTGCATATCAGAGTGAAAACCTCCAGAGTGAGAATTAGAATAGGCTTCAGATGAGACGTTTTAAAACAACCAACACAACTTTGATTCTTTGTTTTCTTTTCCCTAATTTATTAGTATATAGTTTGATCAACGCAGTACGGACGCTATGGTAGGAAAATCAGACAATATGTGACTTTCAGATATTGAGGTTAGAAAAAATAAATAAATCCTGAGAAAGGAAAGATGGTGATGAAATCAATTAGCGATGTTTGAGTAGAACGGTATTCAACGAAATAGAGAAAAATATAAAAACTTAAAAATGAAAAGGATCAATTTTATCTGTTCATTCTTTTTCAATTTAATCAGATTCAATTGTGAGATTATGTGTGAGTAGTTTATCTTAATTGCTCAGATGATCTGCTTCAATCATGTGATTACAGTCTTCTGTTAATTGCATAGATAAATAAATACATGGTAATAATTAGGCTATCATAAATTAATACTTCCATTCGATTTTTGTTTATTTATGTTTTCATTTGTTGTAATTGCACAATTTTTCTCTTGTCGGAGAGGTGGTCAGATTTAACCATAATTTCAATCCTACCTTATTATGAGCAGGAGGGTCAACAGGGCAGTTTTAATCTGCTGGAAAACTGATGTGTCTGCCGGACAACAGGAGGATGTTTCCTGTCCGCCGCTTATGGATAATAAAAATCGAATGAACTTCAAAAAATCTAAATATCATGGATAAGAATATAATAAAGCAATCCAACAGTCTGTTCAGCGTTCAAGTACATACTTAGGCCTACAACCTCCATTCAAATATACAAGTTCCATTCACAAATGTATTTATTACCTTCATTTTAAAGCTTTGAAAATAAATGTTAAAGACAAACAAATACATGCTGTTATAATTTTACCAAAGAAATATGGGCCATGTTTCCACATCGAGGAAGTCCTCTTAATTGACCATTTCAAATGAATTATTGACTTTTCCCTTCAAGGGGGATCCCCATTAACTAATGCAAGCCCCTTATTTGATTTTAGGTCTTAGGCGCAAGAATCAAAGTTGGTTGTGAGAGGTGTGCAGTTATTTAAAAATGTGATATGTACCAATCTGTTTTGTCATTTTTCCGTCTTTCCTTCACTTATGCTTCTCCTCTTCATCAATGGTTCCCTGTCTGGCAAATCCATCTGGATGGATTTGCCAAGGTGCATGTTTACAGATTCATTGGGGATTTTGAATAAGGAGTAAGGCCGTAAGTTACAGGTCTGTCCTTCATTAAGAGCCAGTCACAGTACGGATTCATTCATCAGTCTGAGCCTTCATAGAACACACTCACACACACACACACACACACGCACACACACACACACAAACACCCACACACACGCACACACACAGCATCTCCCTCTTATAGTTGCTGTGTCAAAAAAACCTCCTTCAGCTCTTTTTAACGACTAAAATGTTGAACTAGTGAATAACATACAGATAATTATTCATTGTAGCAGATAAAGTGTAATGATTAATTTACCGACAGTTTTTTGTGCTTTAAATCTTCAATCAAATGGTGATTGGAGGGCTATTCCTTGAAGCGGAATGGATCCATGTCTGGATTTATCTTGCTGTAGAGACCAGCAAGAAAAAATCCAGACCTGGTGTCCAGGAACTGGAGGTGACAGTGGCTGATGATTCTGCTGAGACTCATGACGTTGACTCTGTATTGAGATGACAGTAGGACGATGATTGGCATTTCTCTGTGTCATGGTGCTGTTGGGTAGACTTTAGCAGCCGACGACAACCGCTGATATCTCAACCATCTGCCCACAGCAGCAAATGAAGACTGATCATGACTGAGAGGACTTGTGAATGACAGGATGGTATGATAAATCAACTAAGCATGCAAGGAAAAAGCCTTCTGGACTGAGCTTTTGCAGAAGCTTGATTACATTGCTAAAACACCTGTTATGGCAATTCCAGTCAATGCAATCCATTATTCTAGAGCAGTTAGTTAGTACAAAGTGACTTTTTTTTAAATATGCAAAACAGTTTTATAGGGTTACACATCCACACTTACACTGAAAAAATAAAATGTACAGGGTAAAAAAAAAAAGATCAGAGTATTGAAAGTATTCATTACTGTAAGTGGTCTGTTGTGGCCCTTGGCGGTCTTTGGGGTTCTGTGTTGGATTTGAACAAGTGCTCCTAATTTCTTAAGCTGCAGTATGAACACACACCATGTGTTGTAGCAAAAAAAAAACTTCATAATAAATCAACCCGAGGAGAACTATTGCCAAATTTAAATTAACAAAGGGTGCAGGACTTGTCATTGTTAGTTTGTGTACACTGTCAGACTTCAAGCGTCTTTGGTTTGAAGATCACCAGGGGGGTAAATTTAGTTGCCTTGATGTATATCACAAGCTCTCCAACAGGAAAATGAATGGAAAACTTTTTCTTTTCATTCTTCTTCTGCTCTTGCGAAACAGCGTGGAAAAATAATCAAGCAAAACTATTCCATCCAACATCTATTATGTGAGTCTTTGGACTTTTATGACATGTTCGTCCTCAGCTCATCTGCATGTAGAAGCTCGGGAATCTGACTTGCTGTGAACACTGACTTGGATCCAAGACGCCTTATATGAGGTCAGATAGAGGACAGTAACCCCTCTTCCCATTCTCCTTCGACACCATAACCCCCATCACTACACTACAGCATATTGGCTCAAGATTCCCAGAATGCACCTCTCCAGCCCAGCCGGCTGACCCGCAGGTCGGCACCTGTCAATCACATCCTCAACTGGCTCTCCTGCTTCTGGACATAGACCAGAGGATGTGAGGGAGGCCTCTGAGAGGAATCCTGGCTCTGCATATGGGATCATCTCTGTGCATTCATGGCGGGTAATTAAATTAGCTATCCTTCTCCTATTCTAATGCAAACCTCAGGTTGAATCGCCACCCTGTACGTGTGAGAGGAAGGGCCCGAGGCCGTGATCGCCAGACAAAGACAGCCAGCTTGCATGAAGTGCAGGGTTGTACTTCATACAAGTTGGATGTCTGTGTTCATCTGGCAGGTCGGTCTGGCAACTTCTCCAACTCTAGGCTGTTGGACAATCACATAGATTGTCACGGAAAAGCTCATATCTTTCTTTACTCTCCATACCAATAACCATTCTCTATTATAACACCACTGAATTACTAACACTAGATAGACACTTTTCTTTTTTGTTTTTATTTCATAATGATGATTTATTACCAGTAATGTATTGTCTGTGCACCCAAGCGTGAGTGTGTGTGTGCGGTTTATGGTTGTGTAAGGTGTAGCACGGAGTGATGAAGCCTGACTGACAGTCAGGCCGAGGATGTAGCGGAGGGGGAAGTTGAGGGGTCTCTCTGGCCCGAGGGCTGCAGGGTGTGCGGTGAGAGTGCAGGGTCACCTTTATCCACGCTGTTTGTACCCAGAGCCAGGAGGCTGTGGCGGGGTGGGGTGAGGGAGTTGAGGGGGTGGTGGTTACTCCCAACAGGCTGAACTGATTTCCTGTGCAGGGTCATGCCCAGGACAGGCTTGAGGGACAGAGGCTTAGGACCACAGGGAGCAGCAAGTGGAGCTTGGGCAACGTTTTGTTACCATTTTCTGCCATTTTTGCTTTTAATGATGAACCGCTACATTCTCCACGACTGGGTTGAGATAAAATGCCCACTTCTTGGTCCGACGTAGGATTGAGTTATAATTACCGACTGTTTCCCGAAAGACACTGTTCTTTATTGTTTGAGGTGGTGCCAGTTATCAATGTCTATTTTATGCTGCGAGTTGTACTTCTATTTGCATGAACGTATTGATTCTCCCAACATGTATAATGGAGGAAAACACAGCACACAGACATCTACGCAGACTTTGATTCATCAGCAAATAGCATACCCATAATTCCTCACATCTATTGCTCTCTTGATGCAGTATTCACATAAACAAAGTTACCTGCGTCTGCTCTGAGATCATAGCGTAGACGTTCTTCCTCTTGCCCACATTTCTGGAATGCATTTACTCAGCTGGGATTGAGAATACAAGAGTGTTCTCCTGCCTCGGGGTCCACAGGACATGCTTGTCACGAGTTGTGGGAAACATATCCATGTCCCCCCATGCATAGGTCTAGAAAACCTATTTTGCTCTCCACCAGAATTATGAGGTTTTTAATTGTGGTCAGCCAGACAGTTTGAAAAATGTTGGCAGCTACACCTAAGCTGAAGATCACTCAGTACGTCCAAGACCATTGGAGGGTAAAAAGTTTGACTGAGGTTGTGATTAACATAACAGGACTGTTTTTGAATTGTTTTGTTTTTTTAAATCTCATTCACTCCACTGACCCTAATATGTTGATCTAAGTCATGTTATGCATAAATGTCATTAGGTCTGATGCCCGAGGTCACTAATCATGTTTAAGTTAAAGGAGCTCCGCCTTTCCATGCAAGCAGCCATGTCTTTGCAATTTGTGTCCACATGAAGACTGGAATTTTCATTTTGTTCGTGACTACAGTTTTATGAGTCTATTGGTTAAGAGAGGAATGTAGAGCATCATATGCACATTTGAAATTAAATAAGATTGTCTTAAGAATTTATATAGTTTCCCCCATACTTTTATTTATGTCTGTTTATTTTTTTCCACAATAAATTAGTCCTTGTTCCCTCTCCTCCATTACAATATTCAATTCTGATGCGTATTAGAATTCGCAAAAAGATAACGATTAACGGAAGAATTTGGACTTAGTTTGAGCAATCTGTATTACTTTCTTTCTGCACTGATATGTAACGTACACTGTGGATACTTTGATATTTCAGTGCTCAAAATGGATTCAAATCGGGCTTACGAGGCCTCTCAGCCCAAATGGACTTCATGTTTACACACTTGTCCATCAGCTGAGCAGCGTGCAGCCTCAGGTATCCAGAGAGATGTTGAGATGTCCTCAAAACCAACGGCACCACGTCTGAACCTGGTAAGTGCACTGTGTTTAGACAAGGTTTGTCTAGATTGGAGATAACATGTCAGTATCAAAAGCCTTTTATCTTACTGCTGAGTCTAACATTCACTTTTGAGCCGTGTGGAAAAACAACATGTGTGTCACGAAAAAAATATTATTATTATTTTTTGCTTCTACATGGATAATATTACATTTATATGCACCCCTATAATATTTATATAATCAAATGAGTTCAGGCAGGCTAAAATCCAACAAACCTTTAGGAATTGTACCGCATTGATAAAATGTAGTTTGCTAATGACAATCATAACTATTGTTTGGGTTTCCATCATTTCACAGTGGCATTCAGTATTTTTCAGTGGGGCACAGGAAATCCCCATAGTTCAGAAATGACCAACAAAGAGACCATAGAATTTTATTTCTGTAGCTTAAGTGCAGGTAGAGGTGTAAGGACACTGCAAAACTTTGATGTGAATCCACTATTCTAATGTATAAATGACGTACAGTGACATGCTGTAGACGGCAATGCAACCTGGGAAAAATAATGTGAAAGCAATACTTTTAGAGGATGCTGATATTTAAAGGAACATACTGTCGGAACAGCACTGGAAGGTGAAAGAAAAGTGTGGGGACTAAATTTTGAGCATTAAGAGACACTCTGTGACGCTTTCAGACTTATGTCAGATACGTCCAGAGCTCCATTCAGAAAACGTCCTCTACTGAAGAATGTAAGTACCGATTGTTTACTCATAGTGTCAAAATGTAAGGAAATTACCAAACATTATGAGTGTCAAAACTCTAAAAACAATTAGTGAGGCTTTCTGCAGTTTAATTTTAGATAAGAACAAAACAGTTCCTATAAACAATAGCACTGAAATAGAACAATAGGAAAACATAATGTTTTCTCATATTTTGTAGCTCAGAGTAGTGTATGTGGGGAAGTTTACATTAACATGAACACAACATTGTTGCTTTTACTGGAAGATAATTTAACAATATTGTATAATAAAGTGAAGTTGTCTGTCGCTTTGTGTTTATACACTTTAGGAAAAACTTGACCATATCTGATTTTTTTCTTTCTTTAGAAGTCAGGGTTTAAGTCCTGTGAGCCAAATTGTTGCAGAGTCAAATAATCTAAATTCAATCACCCAAACTAATTCGAGATTTTCTCAAACCTCAGTGATATCAAATTTTCTCTTTGCATTAGACTTTATATTATTCTAAAATTACATTTAGTTCAGTAATAACCTGTTTATAAATTATGGGGTATCACACTCTATGTTTACAAAGTGGCTGTCTAAAACTGCAGATTAGACAAATGGAAATTTGACAATTTTGACATTTTTCTACCGGATCCCCTCGTATTTGACTCATACCACTTTCTGTTAACATTTCCTCAAATCCAATCGAATATAAAAAGCCAAAGAAAAGTGCAAGTGTGTTTGTTATTGAGTTTACTTAAAAATAAATCAATTTTTCATGTGAAAAGAACAATATTTTGCTGGTCTAATGCGGAAAATGCATTAGACCAGCAATCCATTCATCAGTCAAATGCATTAATTCTTATTTACTTAATGACTTATGTAATAATAATAGTAATAATAATACATTAACACAAACTAGACATCTAACAATTTGATGCTCCCTCCCAACAAAAATAAAAATTGTTATCGTGACTCACCAAACATAACATGTGCTGTTATTTTTATTTTAAAATGTCTATGTGACAAAAGAATCAGGCAGGTTCATTCAGGTCCAGCTATGCTTGTGTCACACGTATTGCTGTTTGTATTCTAATAAATAAATGAATATGAAAATGAACTACAAAATGAACATTGTCAAATGACAAATAAAAATAATAATCATACTAATCTGATATTATTCCTACAATATAATTATATATTTGTGACATTAGCTTATAAAATGCACGTGTCAAGATCATAGTGCAAATTAAAACGCATTTTATTTTCAGATATTTTCCGTCCCGTCGTAGATATACTTGAACTGTACATTAATTTCTGGTAATGCATTGTGAAACAATGTTTCGAGAAAGGTTTAACAGTGTAACGTAGCTTATAAAGTAACAAAAAAAAACGGCGTTTGCCGGGGTTCTATTTGCGTTTAATCTATTTGCGTTCAATCTGCGTCTAATCTACTTCATCAATAAAATCTATAGCTGTAACTCGGCCTACCTTTGCGTGAGTGGAGTTACTTTATATTTGAATTCTTCTCAAGATTTCCGATTGATAAACTGTTGTCTATCAATAATAAATGATGCCACCGTGTTGGAGCTCCCAGATGATGAACACATACACATGGAAAATATTTTTGATAGACTTTACTCCGGCTTATAGGTTTTCTACTTTACATTTTGACACCAAACCAACGAAAATTGTAGGCGTTTACGCCGAATCGGTTGAAGAATTAACAAGAAGTATCGCATTGAGGCGACCTTTCCAAATGTTCTAAAGGTAATTCATGTTTATTCATATTAACTTGAGTTTTTACGGAGGATCTCAGTGCATGTTTCTGAGTCAATAAGTTAATATCCTTATTGACTCAGAAACACACAAGGCACTCTTTTAAACGGATCTTTTTCTTTCGTCTACACTTTATCCAATGTTAACTTTAATCATTTGTTAGGGTTTCCTTTAGAAAACTAAACAAGTCCTTTTAATATTTGTTTCAAAAAGTTAGTTTGGACATTTTTTTGTGACGTGTCTGTTGATTGTCCGGGGATTTAGCAGCCTATATAGAAAAACGCATCAAAACAAAACCATTACATTTATTCTATTGAACAATTTACTGTGCGTGTAGAAATTCTCTGACTGGCTTGAGGTAAAAGAGGAAAGTCTCGATCTGCCAATTAAAGATTTAAATCCATTCCATTTTGTATATAAGTATAGAAGTGAATTAAATTAAATCAAATGAAACCGTTTAGCTACATGGAGAAAGTAAAATAAATGAAACAAATAAACGACGTTGTCCTGTTGGTGCTCAGTCCAAACGTGTTGTTTTAAAGTCAGATTTCTGTGTTGTTTTTGTGTGTGTGTGTGTGTGTGTGTGTGTGTGTGTGTGTGTGTGTGTGTGTGTGTGTGTGATGTCTGCTTCTGCTGTCCTGTTGCATTTGGAGATAAAGAAACATTATAACAATACCAGAAATAGGGATTAAATGGTTAATTGGAGGGACTGAAACCACACGCGATCGCATTTTTGGCGGACTGTTGGTTGCTGCAGTAAACACCCCACTGCACGCACAAACGCCTACGCGTGCACACACACAATCCCGGTTTCACGGGTCTTTGTTTCTGATCTGTTAAATCCCACCCACTTGACATGGACACGGAGGAAAAAAAATCTCTCACTCCTGCGCGCTCTCTGTCAGCGCCCAGTCACTGTTGTCTCTGCTGCCGGCTGGAGCGCTGAGATGGACACGGACAGCTGTTTGCCTTTCTCCTCGCAAAGCAGCAGGAGGACGCCGGAGAGCTCCCCTAGACTGGAGCACAGCGGCTCCGGCTCCTTCCTCTCCTGCGATGAGCTGCAGAAACCCTCGCACCTTCCTCCCACTCTTCCTCACCGCCTCGGTCTGCGTGGAGATCTGTACACGGGCGTCATGGGCCGCTTTGGGGATGCTGCAGTGGAATTTACGCACGGAGGCGCGCCGACCAACCTTCCCGCCTCTGCGTCCAAACACAGCAAGTTCTTGGAGAGTATAAACCAGGGTCAGAAGGGGACGGCGACCACCGGAAAGCCCACGTTTTTTGAGAACAACTCGGAAGGTAAGCTAGGGAGAAGCTATCCAAAAGTTATGGAAAAAAAGCTTGAAATGAAAAAGTAAAAGCACAAAGGATGACTTCTATAATAACAAGAATGATCATTTATTTTTATGCCTGAACAACCCGTGCAGGAAAGCAAAATACCTTTTTTTTATAATCCACTGCTTATTTTTTAATTACACTTCTGAAAAAAAAAAAAAGGGATTTCCGTTTGTGTAGCGATGAAGACGCTCCTGAGAATATTTTATTATAATTTTTGGAATTTAAAAAAGGAAATAATAAACTTCCCGTGCAGGAATTTTCTGTTTTCATCGGCTTGTCAGACTTTTTATTTATTTTGTCATTTTAACTAGTAACTATGTAAAACGTGTTGTTTTTTACGATGTATGCAAATGAGGGATATATTGGTGATAAAAATGTCCGCAAGTTTGCTCTCCCTTCATGTTTGATGTAATGTGAGAGAGGTTAAAGGTCAGTCTAGAAGAAAGTTGGGTGAGTCATCGGGCTACTAGTCAGCCATTAACCTCTAAGGCCGATATGCTGCTTCATATTTTTTATATTGTAGCCGTTTGACGTTCTCTCCCATTTAGTTGTCTCTTAATCTTCTCACGCGAACGTGTTCGGTCCTGGGAAACATTCAAAGCAGAGCTGACGAACCACAACCCCAAGACTATCCTACAAATTAGCCTTTAGACGTCATCTTGGGACAAAAAACAATTCATCAGACGTGATGTGGTCTTTCTCTTTGTTTGTTGGTGTTGATGATTCTGAAAAGCAGCACAGGATATGAGTGCTGATAGATCTTTGTGATATCAGTGTCCAGAATAATATACAAAAGCTCGTCTCATGTCGCTGCCAAAAACAGAGGGAGAGAATTTATCTCACAATTAGTTTTGGTAATAATATCTGCCTGCCTGGCTTTAATAACTCTTCTTTTGTGGAAAGGCATGTTTGGTTTCCCATTCCTGTCGCATTTGCGCGCGCGCACGCACGCACACACACACACACACACACACACACACACACACACACACACACACACACACACACACACACACACACACACACACACACACACACACACAATGTTTCACTATTAGTTTGATTGATTTTCTAAATGACAGCCTTATCTCCGTCAGTGATGAGGGCTTCGCCTGTGCAGGATGAGTAAGTTGGGAGTGCGTGTGCACCAATATATTCTCCTTTCCTGAGTTTGGTTGCGTACATCTTTGAAAGCGGAGACGTTTTCCTGTTTGGTCTACAGTGGGAGGAAAGTTGGGTGCCGGTGGGACAAGTCAACACATTTTAAACAGCTTGATAATTTTTGAACAGTTTGTTTGCTCGATTGTTTGCGCTAGGAAACTATGTAGCACAGAGTGAAACATTAAAATGGATGAGTAGAGTTTTATAAAATGGCTATAAATGGCTTTCTTATGATGGAAACTTTTAAACAAATAGTCAAGAGGGTTTCTCTAAAACCAGTGAAAAGTGTTTACTCAGAATCTATTTATCGAGCAATTTGAAACTTGAATATTTTTCAATAATGTACTTTCTAAATTAGAATTTATTATACATGTATGACATGGTTTAATTATTTTTCATCTCTATATGACACGTCTCCCACAATAATAGATTGCAGACATCATTTATAATAGGGACTAATTCCTTTTTATAATTCATAATTTCCGACATTGAAATATGCTACACATAACTAAATTCTGCATGAAAGGAAAATAATCCTTTGTGACTTAAATATATTGTGCATGCTTCATAACTTATATTTCAAAACTTGCTATTAAATGTTGAGCTTGTACCATTTAACATCCATAGCAAATTTTAAATAAGTGAATGTTCTAATATATATTCCCTCTTATTCTCTCATTTCTATTCCCTTGGTTCCCTTATTTTTCACACTGAAGTACAACTTTGCAGATATTAGAAAATCTTAACTCACAGAGGAGATTTAATATATTACTATTTACGTGTGGTGGAGTAGATCTCAAAATGTGTTATTATTACTATTATTATTATTATTATTATAATCTCAGTACCAACAGCGTGACACTCATACCCACACATTTTAACTTTATCCTATTTTTGCCCATTCCCCTATTTTGAATACATTTCCTGTACATCTCCAGTTGCACAGGAATGGAGGCAGAGTTGATTCTGGGTGTTTGACAGGGTTAAAAGCTACAATGTCACGCAGCCCCAGTTTGCAATGTTGACAGAGAATATATTCAACATGAACTGCGATGTGAGGTGGGATCTGATGGACATGAAGAAATAAATGTTGCAATGAAAAGTGCTCTCTGTTTGGCTCCATATTGAATTAGGAGTTGTACCTCAGTTGCCTGATTGAGTTCTAGCAAATTGATCGTGAGTGAAGTTTTTTCCTCTTTTTTTTTTGGAGGCCAGGGTTAAACATAATGAACTCGGACAACATCAAAACACTACAGGAGGGAGCAGCACTTGCCTTGCTCAGGGAGAGACAATGCGTTCAGATTTCCCTGTACTGCTTCACGGAGAGGACAGAATGTATATTATTTACTCAAACAAAGACATAAACGTATTCACATAATTCGGTGCTTTATCCTTGTTAGTTCCTAGTTTCATAGTTTATCTTATTTAATAGAAATATTTTGACATCAGGTAAGTGATCCGAAACATTTTTTTAATTTATTTATAACTGTAACAAATCAAATTTTATTTTTTTAACTATTACCTTTTGGGTTTAATCAAAACAACTAAATTTGTGTCCTCTCCGTAAACACACGGAGTCGGACATTTTCATATGAATATACTTTTTGGCTGAATCAAAATTGTGTGTTATACTCTCACATTTCAACTATTTTTGGCAATTTCATTTTCTGTATGAATTAAATTGAGAGGAAAAATATTTACCAAGAAATTGGTGTTATTTCAATGATAACCCACAAACAAAATGTTTGATGTAATATCCTGTTTAGTTTAATCTTTAATCCAATCATAATATTTTGACCAATGGGTGCCTGAACCAAATCCCAGTCAGTGTGCTGGTCGAGGGGCTTAAAACAAACAGTGATGATTCTGATTTTGAAAGGTAGCCTGTCTAAGCTGGCACTAGTTTTGGTTGATCATCTGTGAATGATTTTCTGTGAATGATTATTTATAAATCATTCTTTGTAAAAGGCTGCCGATTTGTCACCCGAGTTCCTATCTTTTTCAATCCTTCAGAATAAGGTGGAAAAATTCCTTTTATTTTACATTGTATTTAATTAAAAAGGGTTAAATTGACATAAAAAAAAAATTTCTTCTCAATAGTGGCAGCAAAACTGGCCCCCACACCAAGAACCATGGAAAACAGATTATACAAATTATTAAGATTGAACGGAAACAATGTCAAAATCTTGTTGTTTTTTTAATTCAAATTTCAAATACCTTGAAAAACTATCCAATCTCTCACATAATAAATTCACAGTGATTGATTCAAAATGAATGGTACTGGAATTTTTATGATTAATCTGAACTATAAACTATGGTGTATTTTTCTGTATGTCCTCCATGCCTCAGTCAGGGATAAAGGCGCTCCAAAGACCATGGCCTATCCCGGTATCGGCACGGACTGTTGTGGCAAGCTAAAAGAGCCCAGCAGCAGTTTACATTCAGATTCTATTGCTGATTCCATTGACCTATCGGGCAAGAACAAGAAGCGACGCAATCGCACCACCTTCAGCACCTTTCAGCTGGAGGAGCTGGAGAAAGTGTTTCAGAAGACGCACTACCCTGATGTTTACGCCCGGGAGCAGCTGGCCCTTAGGACCGAGCTCACCGAGGCCCGGGTTCAGGTGTGTGTTTGGGTTACAGTCTTGTATTTTATATCTTATAATAACCTGGACTAGAACCTCGGCTGACAAAGCATGCCTGTTCTATTATATTTTTCTATTTGGAAGGTTTGGTTCCAGAATCGTAGAGCCAAGTGGAGAAAACGGGAACGCTATGGGAAGATCCAGGAGGTCCGCAACCACTTTGCTACATATGATATCTCTCTTCTGCCTCGCCATGACACATATCAGGTAGGTCACTGGAGATCTAAAATGTTTGATAAGTAGGATATTCATATCCTTATCTGGTTTTCATGTTCATTCCACCTTAACCCAAATGTGTCCTGTCTCCATCCAGATGCAGAGCAACCTGTGGCCGGGGGCAGCCTCCGGAGGAGGCGGTGGTTCAGGTGCTGGCTGTGTCCTAGGAGCTGACTCCATTCCCTCATCCTGCATGAGTCCATACCCTCACTCCCATGGTAACCTGCAGGGCTTCATGGGCATGCCTCCATCCTCCAGCCATCCCCACCATCACCACCCACCCCACCACCCGGGCATCAACGGCCTCTACTCTCTCCACAGCTTCCCAGGAGGCCTTGGGTCCCCTTCCATTGAGGGGCCCGAAACTGAATACAAGCCGACGGGTCTGGTGGCATTGCGGATGAAAGCCAAAGAGCCTGGCAGCATCCTCTCCTGGCCGACATGACCACACCTATACTGCCTATAATGCACTGATTGAGCCAACGTTTATTACATTGCTTAGCCACAGACAGTCCCCAGTGATCACACCCACCTCTGCATAGCCACAAACTTTTTCCTAACATTTATATAAGCCAATCCGAAAGCCTTTTTAAATCAGAAGACCTTGCAATAGGTACTTCATGAACACTGAGGGCATTTTGAGCCTCTTGCAAGGAGTGTCCTTTGATATTAATACTCCATTGTGTTGACATTAGTTTGATATCACCATGCTGAGCCTAAAGAGGAAAAATTATTTAAGCATGTAAAAATTGTAATTATCATATTAATCATTGTTTTTATCTGTTGTTCTTTACAGTGTGACAAGTAATAAAGGCCTCCATCTAAAGCATTTGTTCTCTTCAGTAAGAAACTATTTTGGGGAGGAAAGAGAGGATGAAAACAAATATCAACCCAAATTATTTGAGCCTTACCATATTTTTTTGGGGAAAAAAAGAGAACGTCTGCCTAAAGTGTCACGCGAATGTAACAAGGAAAATGGTTTTGCGGCAAAATCGTTCCACAGGTTGTGATTTCCAAACATACAAAGATTTCTGTTGTGTAGAAATTGAGCATCTTTGTGTTTAGGAAGTGCAGTGAGAGACAATTCTACCGTGTTAGCCTCACTTCAAGAAGCCTTCAGATGGCACCTCATGCATCAGCAGAAAGGAGCAGATTCATTCATGGAAAGCCAACACAGCAACCACACTTCAACAGTGATGAGAATTAGAGCCTCTCACAGACGTCTAGCTTCACAGTGAGACAGACATTCTCTCTCACATTTGGGGTCAGCGGTAAGGCTGACTAACTGGGGAATGAGTTACAGTATAACTGAAGACGATGCAGTTCCCACTTGTTTGTCAATATTTTATTCCTTGAAGCCGGTTCATTTGCTCCCTGCTTTCTTTATAAATACACATGCAACCATGTATTGTGTTTATGTGTAAGAACATGACTTGAAGATGTTACGGTGGCATACCTTGTCCGACATGTACTGTGAATCATTACTGATACTTGTTCTCCAGAAATCTCTTTCTTTGTGCGTTACGCCAATAATTTACTTCATTATCTAATAAGCCCTGAATTGCATGGTACCATGCCATCTAGCATTGATCCCTAAATATTAACTTATTCATGTCAAATGTGCAAACATTTCAATCTGTCTGAGATTTAGAATGCAACTTGAGCAGAGAAAAAGGAGTTCCATTAGTGTGCAGAGCCCTTCCAAGCTGCACTTACTCCCCAGGAGTGTTCCCAGTTTAGGGCAGAATACATTGGTTCTTCTTTCCCTTTGCCTGCTTAACCATAACAGCCATGCTGGGCAGATTAACTGCCATTCCCTTAGTCTGTGCCGGGGTTTTGGGTGAGGTACTAACATGTGGTTCCAATAAAAGAATGCACAAACCCATCAGAAACACTTTCCACACCCACAGCTTCAAATTCCAGCCAGGCCCTGGGAGACAGCAGCCCGTACTGCAGTTACATAGCCCCCCTGATTGAATCCCAGATTAAGTGGAGAAGATAAGAAGACCTGTCAGTAAGGATAAGGGATTGGGGTGATGGCCATCTTTAGGACTGCAGAAGAAACAGCAGATGGTGGATCGATGCTCAATTTTAATATGCATTTGTAGATAGGGAGCGGGTTACACACAAAATTCATTGTCTCCGACCAAAAGCAAACGAGGAAACTCAATGGCTCGGTGATTTTGATCATTTAACTCAACAAATAAATACATTATGGGCTGTTTTTCTTCTTTTAAAATAGCCAGTTGTTATCCTTTTAATAGACAGTTCTGTTTTAGTAGCCGCTGAAGTTATAACGGTCTAGCCTATGCTTTGATCAATATTGAGTCAATATATCAGACAAATGTTAGGTTAAAAGACAGCACAATACTGGGGCGGGTATTAACTGAGCATCATTCTTTGTGTCAGGGTCATTGGGTGAAGACTGTCACCAGAGTTTAGAAATGACTCTACCCCTGGCCTCATTAATGGACAAAAAATATGATTTAATGCTCATTAAAATCTGGAAAGCCGTCCACTGCCTACTGTTCTGAGCTTTGATCATATCGAGATTTATCTCGCCCTTGGAGTGCAGCTACAGTATTGTGTCAAGACATATTCTTGTATTTGAACAGTGCGATAACCCAAACACTAGAATGAGGCAAGCTCAGCACAGTCTGTCATTACGTTTGTGGCTGCTACCAGACATTAGTCAGTTTATTATAGCTTAAGTTTATCTTATGATTCAGAGCTGAAGAAGCTTATTGAATGAGGGATGAAACATCTTTAAATGTTAAAAAGAATTCAAGTTGCTTCTCATTCCTTCAAGGATTAACATGTGCCACCATGTGCATATTTTCTACTAGAATTTCAATTCTACAGTGCACAGATAATGTTTTTTCATAAATATCCAGAATTGCAAAATGTGCCTGATGGAAACGACTAAGTGCTGTTTTACCATTTGAACTCATGGCAGAAATAAGAAAGTAAAAAGTCTCAAAAAAGAAAAAGAAAAGGAAAAAGCTGAACCGTTAGTGACAAACTCCGACACCGGATCACAAGAGGTTCTGCATTAACCTTCATGAATTGTTAGCAAATACTGTGAAAGTCATTTGTAATGACTAGTAATATAGTGATATATCTAAACAAACACTTATTTAAAAAAACATTGTTGATGCTTTACGCTGCCCTCTAGCTAAATACGGACAGAAGTATTGGGTCAGTTCAGAGCTATGTAGATCAGCTTATAGCTAACATTAAACTTACCAACTCGGTTCAGCAAGCTAATCCAAAAGAAACATTTTCTGGAGCCAGTAATGCAATTCATCTTACCTGCCAGATACACAAGTTCTGTTTTTTTTTCATGTTGGCTCCTTGGAGTCTTCATGAAAACAATGATTCTCCGAATTCCTGACTTCTTACATTTCCAGTGGTTTAGTAGTAGGATCATTAGCTCCATGTTAGTGTGTCTGGCCAGAGGCTTTCCTACATCTACAGATGACCGGTTAAATACCTACTTAGCATTTACCTGGGTCTGAACTGTCTGAACTTGGTCTGAGTTCATTTTTTTTTATCATTTATCAAACACAATCCACATGTTGTCGACAAAACTTTATAATAACACCTTTTTCAAAGTGATAATGCAAATGGGAACATATCAATCCAACTTAGATCTCCTCTATGCGCTTTTAGTTTTTGATACAGTCCATTAAAATCTATTTTTAAAAAACATAGTAAACCAAACCATAAAAAACCAAACCATAACGAATCATACTCTTCCAAACATGTACGACAAATTGCACTACTTGTTTCATGACCATAAACCTGTTTGTTGGGCTTAACTCTGACTATGAGTTTGGATCGGGTTTTCAACAAACAAAATAAGAAAATCATGTTTTCAAGAACAAATTTATAAATCTTGCAATTGTGTCTACATTCAATACATTCAGTTCAGTCATGTTTTTACAGCAGTATTCTTTGTATTCTTTGCTTTACTTTGTCAAGTTTTACAAGTTCAGCCAGCAAACAAAGTTGCATATAGAACCTCAATGCCTGTCTTGCAGTGCTTTTATAAATGTTGGATTAATCCTGGCAAGAAACAATCATCAAGTCTCCCTGGTACAAGGCAGTCGACATCATCCTCTGGCAAGAGGGTAAAAGCTCCAGGACCTCATTCTGTCCCCTCAATTCAAAGCATTTTCTCCATTCTTGAATTAGCTGCTAACTGCTACTAGCTGCTTTCATGTCTCCTACACTTTGTGTGGGCCGCACACGTAATACGTTGTCAAAACCTTCCAGCCCCATCCTACCTTTTTGACTTGCGTTTATACAGATGTCCGATAAACCTCTGTTACGATACAGGCCTGAAAATCCTGCATTGAACAGAAAGTGTAAATGGGGCATTTGTTGAAATGGAAAATTGTTAGCCTTTGCAATGCCTACCTCTGCTAGAGACAACATGTATCACGATACTGTTGACACATGACAATTCTTATGACTCTTAAAACTTCAAAAAACACATTAAACTTTTACTTCTAAAAAAACAAAAACTTTTGTATGAAAAACTAACCAATGTTTTAAAAGTAAAAACATTAATAAGTATAGTGGCCCACAATTGATCCAATTAATTCGACCTGGCTTACTAACTACTTATTAACAATTGCATTTTACGTCTTGCAGTCATGATTTTAGTTTTTCAACCAGATACATAGATAAACTACATACAAATAGAAAACAAATCACAGAGGTTTCATCAGCAAACTAGTCTGCACAATTAAGGGAGGAAGGCCATGTGTCTGTTCATGGTCATTGTAGTTTCAAGGTTTATGAACTTCTTTGTGACTGATGTGGTGTGTAAATACTGCAATCTAGTGGTTTTAAATATGTACTGTGAGGGCTGCACATAGCAGTGAAGTCATTTGACTATAAGTAGACAGAAACTATCAGTGGTGTAGGAAGTATTCAGATAGGACATTAATGAACGACAATCTAGAGTCTGTAACTCCTGATTAACCAGAGATTTATCGGACTATGGAAGAGTTCGACCAGGCAAGGTAGAGGGTCTCTCAAGATTCCTGGTTTTATCCTCAATTGATGTCACCAAACATGAAACCTCTTAGTAAGACAGACTTATTCTTAACTTCTTTTGGAAAAATAAGCCTCCAAAATAAGTCAGCTATATTGAAGGGCCTTAGTGTTCTGGATTTTTCCTCGTTCAGCCTGATTATTAAAATAAATTAGAATAAAGGATGATGTGAAATATCATCCCAAGCTTCTGTTCTAAAAAGTGTTTTTTTTCTCAATTTTTACTAATCTGCCCTTTTACTGTTGGTACGCTTCCTATATCAAACTGTCCAATTTCCATAGACAAGCGTTATGTGCTGGTGTAACATGTCTCAGACTGAGATTCCTTTGACGCATGAGATTTCTGTGTACATACTCAGTTTACCCATTTGCTATTAAAACAATTCCAGCTCTTGACATTTATAAACAAACAACGCCCTTTGCCTTAACAACCCAGGATTCAGTCTATTAATTGAGTCAGTTATTAGCAAGTGCAAGTTGCAGTTGCAGTAAGTGCAGTGCACCTTGTACAATTATATTTTTTTCCAACATCTTGTTTTCTTATCAATTGGCCCTATTTGACAATATTAGCTATTTAAAATATACAGAAATACTTTTCACAAAAATTAACAAGAATAAAAATTACTCCCAATGTTACCATAAATTTTGTGCAAATCACACTTGTCCCTTGTATAAACATAACCATTCTCCTCGAAATTATTTATATGGAACAATGTCAACATCACACACAGAAGAAAAACGTTCTTTTGAAAAAAGAAAAATGGTTTATTAACATTTCTACTGTCAAACTGTTTTGTTTAGAAATACAGCAGGAATATAATACCATGATCAATGCACCATCCTCTGGTATCATTTGTTGAACATGCTATAGCACATATATATTCAACACTGTAGCATCGGTCAACTACAACATTAATTTGTATGGAATTTCCTTTTTTTTAAATAGAATTCTTCATCAGGAACTCAATTATCCTAAGTGGAACAATGTCATGCAGCATGCATGTACATGGTCATGCTAGCCTTTTGATTGTAGAATGTGTAATGCTGTATTTACCCTCCTGTACACATATGCAGTATAAAAACAAAATCAAAGAAAGGTTATTTAAAATCATACATAGATATTACCCCCTGAACACCCAACATAGAAGACATATAGAAGACATAATGTCTTTTGGTAACCAGCTGCGGGAAACACTGGAGCTTGTGTGAACAGTGTGGACATGGTTCAGCATTTTGAGCAGACTTTATGCTAGACCTTAAAAAATATTTGGATATAAAATATTTCTCCTCAAGGAAAATTGTATACTTTTAATATACACCTATCCTAAATTCTCCGTTAATGTTTCATTACTAGTCTGCTTTACATTTAAATTGTAGCCAAATTTTTACCCATAAAATTATTAAAAATAATAAATAAAAAAATCCTTTCTACTCTATTTTCAAATCTGACATAGTCAAACATTATTAAATTTAAACACCTTTATTAGAAAATTATCCAAAACAATTCAATTATGCAAAACTTTAAAAATCCTGTCAATGAACGAATCCTCTTGTAGATCATCTTTTTCGGTTTGTCTTTCATTACGTTATCCCTTTTCTTTAATTATAAATATTTTTGTTTAATTTTCTCAATGTACTATAAATGATACATCACCACAGTGTTTTTCAATTATCTGTTGTAAAGGATATATGACCGCATGTCGTATGTACACTATAATTTGTATCCCCAAGATTCTTCAATAAAGAAAAAAAAGTAATTACATAAAAAGTATTGCAATCCTCTACTTCAATAAGTTCTAATACCACACTGTAAAAATTCTCCACTGCAAGTTAAAGACCTGTAGTCAAAACATTACTGAAGTTAAGTATGTAGCTGCATTTAAAAAATGTAGCAGCTTTTTAAAAATACTTCTCTCTGAGATACAGTCCAGTAGAAGTAGAAAGTAGCATAGAGCAGAAATACGACAGTAAAGTATAAGTCCCTCAAACTTGTACTTAAGTGCAATTCTTGAGTAAAGGTAGCCTAGTTACTATCCACCACTGGAAAACAGTAGCGTTTTTGAAAGTTACGTTCTCATGAGCCCCATTAGTTTCAAATCTCTGAATTAATTGACTATTATTAAGAACTGCAATCAAAGTTGGCAAAGTGCGTTTTCAAGGGGATGTATAGATATTAATTTGCCTGAGAATCTCTTTTTTTCGTTATTGACTAGGAGATTTTGTCCACCGTTATGATAAAGATTTATACGTTTTAACGTAAACGTCACAGCTGATGGCTGACATGCGCTTCAAAGATTTCCACCCACTTTTCGACCAATGAGATTGAAGAGGCGGGACTTAGGACTAATCCTTAGAAAATGGCGACTGTTGTCGTTTTACTGTAAGGCCACTGATTACAGCGCATCACTTTTTAATAATCTTCAACACGGAACTGCACAGACGTATATAGCAACGGTCAGGTATTCCACCTGTTGGCTTGTTGTTGACTGAAATGAAAGGTAAAGAGCGGTCGCCGATTAAAAAACGCTCCCGGGCCTTGGAAGATATTCGAGACAGAGGAGGATGTCACCCGACCAGCAAGAAAATGGGGGCTCTCCCCGTCTCCAGTGGGAGTAATAACGGTAACAGTTCCACTAAAAGCGATGGCGGCTCAACGAGGAGAAGTTTGCTCAGCGAAAAAAGAGACAGAGATTTCGATGGTCACGGTCGCATTGGAAATAACCACAGTTTTTCTGCTGCTGCAGCAGCTAGCTCAGTCGGTAAAAACCACAATCTGAGCCTGACGCTGGATTTAGCCCCACCAAGGACCGCTTCACGGGGGGAGCAGCGCGTTCAGCCGCCCACCGCAGAAAGTGAGTACAAAACTCTGAAAATAAGCGACCTGGGAACTCAACTAAGCGATGAAGACATAGAGGATGGACTCTTTCATGAATTTAAAAAATTCGGAGACGTGAGCGTGAAAATTAGCCGAAGCAATGACGAGCGGATCGCGTTCGTCAATTTCAGAAAGCCGGAGGATGCCAGAGCCGCCAAGCACGCCAGAGGCCGGCTGGTGCTGTATGACCGTCCGCTGAAAATCGAAGCTGTGTACATCAACAGGAGGAGAAGCCGTTCCCCGGTGGAGAGAGACGTTTATGGAGCAACACAGAGACATCTGCAGAGACCGCTCTCTCCTACCGGGCTCGGATACAGAGACTACCGGCTGCAGCAGTTGGCCCTGGGTAGGCTTCCACCTCCGCCCCCGCCGCCCTTACCAAGGGAACTGGAACGCGATAGGGAGTTCGCCCTGTTTGAAGCCAGGGCAAGACCAGCTTTCATTGCAGAGCGAGCCACTTTTCGTGAGGAGGATTTCATATCACCAGAGGATGACCAAAGAGCCAACAGGACGTTGTTCCTCGGAAATCTTGACACAACAGTCACAGAGGCAGATCTGAGGAGAGCTTTTGACAGGTTTGGAGTCATTACAGAAGTGGACATTAAAAGACCCACACGGGGACAAATCAGCACATATGGATTTTTGAAATTTGAGAATCTTGACATGGCTCACCGTGCCAAGCTTAGTATGTCTGGCAAAGTAGTGGGCCGTAACTCCATAAAGATAGGTTATGGGAAAGCAACACCTTCCACGCGTCTTTGGGTGGGTGGACTTGGACCCTGGGTTCCTTTAGCTGCCCTGGCAAGGGAATTTGATCGTTTTGGCACTATAAGAACCATTGACTACAGAAAGGGGGACACTTGGGCCTACATACAGTATGAAAGTTTGGATGCTGCACAAGCAGCATGCACACATATGAGGGGATTCCCGTTGGGAGGGCCAGAGAGGAGACTTAGAGTCGACTTTGCTGAGACTGAGCATCGCTATCAGCAGCAGTTCCTGCAGCCTCTCCCAATACCACCATTTGACATGGTAGCTGAGTCTTTTGTCCACCGTGTCACACCTGAACCTCTGAGGGTCAGGGAACGGACTCCACCGCCACTTCATTTTAGGGAGAGAGAACTTTTTCCTGGAACTGAGTGGCCCAACTCTGCTATTCGTGATCGATTGCGGGCCACACCTTTTGAGCCTCTGGAACACTTAGAACGTGAACGACGGGCACGGGAGCCTTGGTCTTTGGAGCGAGAACTACAAGCACGAGAACCTGTACGCAAGCGGCGTGTAATGGAGGACGGACGCCATATAGACCACTCCCCTGACAGCACTGAGAGGACAGTAAGACGCAGGCGTGCATCTCCAGATGGCAGTCCTGGAGGTAGCAGCAGAGATGGAGGTCGCTTCAGTGACTCCGAGCGCCCTCTGCGAGGAGAGAGACCCTCCCCCACACGAGAACATCAGACTGGACTGGAAAGAGGTGGGACTGGGGATGAGAGGAGACTCAAAAGCCAGGCTCTCTCTGACAAGAGCAATTCCAGCAGCAGTGTTTCTGCTATTGGAGAGCGGAAGCGTAAAGCAGGTGATGATGGCAAGGGGCCGGCCAAAAGAGAACGTTCTGAGAGTAGTACCAAGGGAGGCCAGCCACCCAAATCAGATGGCACCAAGCTGGGGTTGGCCTGGACTGGCATGCTGTTGCTTAAGAATAGCAACTTCCCAGCCAACATGCACCTGCTGGAGGGCGATCACAAGGTAGCCAGCGAACTCCTGGTTGACAGCACGACAGGGAGGCAGGTGAGCGAGCTGAAGATCACCCAGCGTCTTCGTCTGGACCAGCCCAAGCTTGATGAGGTGTCTCGGCGCATCAAGGTGGCGGGCCCTGGTGGGTACGCTATCCTGCTGGCGGTTCCTGGTACCACAGAGGATGCAGGTTCATCCGACCCGGCAGACTCAACTCAGCGGCCGCTTCGCAACCTGGTGTCCTACCTCAACCAAAAACAGGCAGCTGGAGTCATCAGCCTACCTGTGGGGGGGAGCAGAGATAAAGACAACACAGGAGTTCTTCATGCTTTCCCTCCCTGTGATTTCTCCCAGCAGTTCCTGGATTCCTCAGCCAAAGCTTTGGCTAAAAGTGAAGAGGACTACCTGGTCATGATTGTAGTTCGTGGAGCATCTTAAGAATTTCCGAACACACTAAGTTCAAAAAATGTTTAAAACAATCTGCTGTATGTCAGTAATTATTGCATGCTGTGTGTTCTGCATTATGAGGTACACTAGTATGGTTCTTGGCTGTTTGTATGTCGCAGTGTAATCCACTAACTATGCTCTCCTACGAAACAAAAGGATGTGTGTTTTAGAAATTGCTTTAAAATCGTTAATGGATGTCTCTCAGACAGTCAGTCAGAATATTGTGAAGGTGTAAAATATGATGAGCATTTGTTAATAAATTTTAATTTCGTTTAAAAAGAGAGAAGTCAGATAAAAATTGGTTTTGAAATCTTGGCTACCTGAAATATTGGCCAATGAAACTAGTGGACACAATAATATCTCTTTTACAGTATAACCATCAACAATGATGTCACCAGCTAAAATAGTACTGAAGCCAAATATTTCTGTTAACAAAGCATAATAAAGGTCAAGTTTGTTCATAGGCTTTTATTCTTTATTGCCTGTGATTGCTGGGGTGTTATTATTGTGCCCACTACCCGTACAAGTCATTTAAAGGATTCAGAAATATCCCTTTTCAAAGCTTTGAATTTTAGTGCAATAATATTTCTAGAACAATCAATTTTTGATGGATGGAGACAAACATGTGCATTTCATTTTTTATTCTAAATTGAAGGCTTTTACTAAATGTGCAACAGATTTGATTCGGTAGTTACACTTTTTTTCTGCAGGAATAAATCTGGTAACATTTTGAGTGTTAAAGCCGGCCACACTACTCTTCATCAGCACACCAAACTCCTTTCACTAATTAGCTTTTTAGCTCCTGCACTCCTCAGGTCTCCATAAAACATTTGATGAATGGCTTTTGGTGCACTGAAGACGAGCTGTGTGATCTTGGAGTTTTAATGGATTTTGAGTATGTCCATTATGCTCATGTTAAAGTTTTGTATTTTTTTCCTCAATGTTGTGAAACCAAATTGAAGAATAGTTAAAACACTCAGTTTGTGTCCACTGAGAAAACTAAATTATTTCCATTCTATGTGGGTTGCTGAACGTTAAGGAATAGAGAACTTGCTCAGTGAACAACCTTGAAGATAATACTCATAGCAATGTAAAGCAAGTACTAACATGCTTTCATGTTTTTCCCTGTGTTATTTTGTGCATAATTAAGTTAGGGCTGTATTCTGTGAAAAGCTACAGTAGGAATGGATGTTAATCTTAGTTTTATGTGGTTTCACTTACTGCTCTGAAACCAGTAGGACCTCCAAACACAATAATATTGATTATTAGTAAAATCTTGGTACAGAGTAAGAAAAATATTTGATCAGTGAGTAAGTTTAATGTCATTTAAAAGTTGGAGATACTTTTAAACAGTTGATGTTTGAATTTAAAGTTTAGAGGTCTAATTCAGACTATATTATTCTCATGCCTGCAAACATGTTCCCAAGGCCTACTCATTGTATTTTGTTTTGCCATTTTATGTTTGTTATGCAGTAGTTACCCTCTTTGAATTTTGGTTTGGTGAGTTTGGTTTAGTATGTAAAACATGAATATGTGATCATGGCCTCGTCAACGCTGGGACTCCTGAGGAGACGAGTGCAGTCGAAAACCTCTGCAGAAAAGGAGACCTTGTGTTTGAGAGTCCTCACTAATGAGGCAGCTTTTTAAGTTTTGTGTCCCATCATCTGCACCTGTGATGACTTCTGTTTAAAATGGAAAATTGAGCAATGTACACTTTGATGTCATGGGGAAAGGAAAATCGGTAGAGCCCATGCAAAACTGTTCACATACCTGCAAGTGCATTTGGGACTTACTGTGACCGATTATTAATAAATTGTTCATTTGAAGGGAAACGTGTTTCTTCGATGGAAGTGAATTGGAGAAACAAGCTGCCATGCCTTATTGTGTTTCGGAGGAGTTATTGCTTGAAATTTTTTGTCTGCACACGAAAAAGGGAGACAGTCTGTTTAGCAGCGGTGATGAGAGACCACTGTACCATGTGAGGAGCGACACTTGCTTGCAGGCCTGTTCCGAGCTCCCAATTTGCTCATCTTAAATTACTCACCCCTGATTCCTGTTAAATCCTCAACTGTTCCTGTTGGCATGTGAACATATGATAAGGATCGAGGAGCGTCTGCTGGCACTTGTTTACAACCAGAATCCAGTTTGCAGTGTGAAACCGTGATGGAGGCAGGCAGCGGTGCGGTTCGGAAGTACAGAGCCGGAGCAAACAGCGGCACGTGACAGCATCCACACTCCACTCAGGAGACTGTGGAGTACACTGCTTTGAAATTTCCATAGCATCTACAGTTCAGGCTGACTCACTGCAGAGGCCAAGCTGAACAACTGGGCTGATTTCTCCCTATTATATTTTGCCCAGTTATGATTTGATTTGACTTAATCATTCTCTCAGGGAAGAGGATTGGCCCAGACCTCAGCTAGGAATATTGTTTGCTTCCAACTTTCTTTTGTGTGATTGAACCCTGACCGATGACACCACTGAAGACATGTTGGTGCTGAAGCTGTCTTCCGCTGTCGTCTGAGTTCTGCTACAGCGAGGAAATGAAATTGGAAAAGGGCAAATGCTTTACCCTTTTTTGACACCACTGGAAGGAATCCACGTAGTGGACCCCACCCACTTCCCTAAATCCTCCTAGGAGACCTGTTTACCAGTATTTGAGTTTATGGCCACTTACACAGGAAAGAACATTTTCCTTTTTATCTCCTACCATCCATTTTAGTCTAATGAGTGAAAAAACAAACACTGTGTTCCGAGAAGGACTCCCTTACATCGGTAGAGAAACTTTGCCATCCTATGGACCATGGACCTCTTGCTTTGCCCTCTCATGTTTTACATGAGAAATCAGACGTGAACAGAAGATATGGAGGACAGAGGTGGTATCACCGTGCGACTGTTGTGTAGAAACAGCGTGAGGGTGAGTAAAGACGTAAAGTGCTGCTTGCCAGGTCTGTGTCGGTGGCAAAGGCAGCAGCGGTGAGTATAAAGTGTCTACACCACATTTTACTACAACAAATGCAATATGACACAATGATTTCCGGCCAAATACTGTTGAGCTTAACTTGTAGTCCATGTCAATCTCATTGAGTAATATACGCTCAGAATAACCAAAAGCTTAAACAAATATGATGTTCAGCTTAAGGATAACGAAAACACGAGGTCTCAATTGTTTGAATTGTCTCAAATATTGATTATTAATATTTTTGAGAAAGTACTAAGGCAAAGGTTTTTTTTTATACTTTCATTTGTGAAATTCCAAATTGATTTTGAGTGGCTGCTGAAGTCCTCATTTATATTATATTATAAATGCATTACGGTTGTTACAATCTCAGAGATTTAGTACCAAATTGGGCATCTTAGAATCATTTGCTTAAGTTTCAGATGAAAACTAATCCCAGATTTAGTTAATATAATGATGTGGTCAGTGAGAAAACTGGACTTAATTGTTTCATGGCCAACTCACAGCTGCATTAAACAGCTTTCTTCTGCGCGATGACACTTAAATTCATGATGAACATTGTCAATTAGCAATTTTTAGATCAGAGATAATGTCATCGACCCTCCCAAAACAAACCTTGGTTTGATTTGTTCTTGTTGAAAGCTCAAGAGTCATCATCAGCAACTGTTATAGAAAATGTAATATAAAGGTTTACTTAAATTATAATAATTTAATTAAACCACTTCTGCTTTAAAACTAGGTCACATTTGGAGATGTTAGCATTTATGGGCCATAAAAAAACCTCTAGTTCATGAAGTCAAGAATATAAAGTTGAAATTTAAAGGGTCCACCCATCACATTCCACCAGCTGTCAATCAAAATATAACTTATGAAAATGAAATAATAACTGGGTCAACACTTGAATTTTATCTGCCAGCTGCCACTTCTCTTCCACCAGGCTGCTGTTAACCGTGCTCCTGAGGCTGTGTGAGCAAGAGTTAGTTGTGTTAGTTGTCATAGGGGCTGTGTCAAACCGTGCAGAGTTAATTATAAGCACACACATATTATCTCATCTATGTGCCGAGCAGCGTTAGTGTCAGTGTGTGACAAGATGATTTACAAAATTACGTAGTTCCATTTTGAAAATTTTCATTAAAAAAAAAAATGTCACATGGTTATTTTTTTATTTTTGCAATGGATGTAAGTTAGCCTTTTACTAATCCACACTGTCATGAAAACAAGATTGTTTTTAATACATCAAAATTAAGAATTATACGATTTCATGACAGCTTCTTTGTGAAATCAATATTTCCTAAATTCTAAGAAATACACTACAAAGTGTCCCCGATGTTCCAAAAAGGGTTAATACCTATAATTCTCAGCAAATGCACCATAATATAATTTTGTTCCAGTGTTGCTATGCGTTAGCATGTGTTTGTTCAATCAACACATCTCATTATATTTTCTCATGCATCAATGATCCCTTAGTTCGCTGAACAGTGATTTATTAAAGCTACTAATAACATTTTTACACTTGTTTTAGGTTTTCCATGTGAGCTGTTGTTGAGTTATTGTAACAAGAAGCACTCACTTGGACAGTGTGTCAGTCAGCATTTAGATCTCTGGAACGTACCTTCACTTACTATCAAAGCATTTCAGGTCCCACAAGTTAGTACTTAATCCTTTCAAGATTAAAACTTGTTGACATGTTTTCATTACAGCGGTCCAGTCAATGGGTGCAGTGGTTTGTTTCCAGTTTGCCCGTAAGCAGCCATGAACGTGTCATCAACTGTAAGTAACCTGTTTGATTTGATGACAGTACTTAAACAATGTGTAGAGGCAAAGTGAGATCATATCAAGAATTTCTTGGGTATACTTTTATACCCCAAATGAGAATTATTGTAATATGTTGAATGAGAAATTGTATTTATTTGTGTCAATAAAAGACATTAATGATGATGTAAGCTGTGGGTGATTGTTTTGTTTGCAGACAGATAGAGGTCTGGTGTCAGTGCATATACAGCAGTTATCTGAATCACACAAGAACAGATTGAGTCACATGTCAGTTTATTACAGCTGACTGTTACAAAGTTTAAAAGGGATTATTGGTATAGTATATTTCCTAACCTATCAGTCCGCAAATCTAGAGGTTTAAGTAGCGACAAACCAGTGAATTACTCATAAATGCATTTTTAGCGGGAAAAACAAATGCCAAAAGAACTCAGTTCCTCTTTAGTGTTGTTTGAGAAATTACCAAATTAACATAAAAATAATTTCAATACATCTGAAAAACATACAGTTCTTTAAAAATATCTGGATGGCTAACACATAGTAACACAATACCAAACCAAAATCTACCTTTAAACCATGAAGTACATTTCATAAAAGATTAATTATGGTACAAAAAATTCAGTGGTCCTTGATCACAAAAGCACTCTGATGGTGAATGCAACTCGTGAGCCAAAAGAGCTTTTGTGCATGACTGTCGTTATTGAAACACTACAAATAGCCTTGCAGTGTTGTGAAAGTGAGTTGAGGGAGAATAATGTGTTACTAATTGAGGCCGAATTCTTTGAGTAGGAGTGCTCTTCTGCCACAAGGGGGTGGCCTTACACTAGATTCTGCACTCCAGGCTGGAAATAAACTACAAGAAGAGGTTATAGTGGTTTATATCAACTGTACGAATTATTTTCTTAAGTTATCACAATTTTTAAGTTGTTGGTAGGTATCTGATGTGTATTAGGTTGACATAACAGGAAAGTTAATAAGATACTAAACAGTACCTTTGTAAGGCAAATTGGTGAAAACACAAAATCCCCCATCACAAAAGAATAGATTGAATAAAAATAATAATGCGTGTATATATAATGTGTTGCATCACCATTTATTGGCTGCCTGAGAGAGAGTATCCTTCCAGTCTAGTTGTGGCACTGTTTATCTACACGTATACACACAACATTAGCAAAGCTTATTTGTAAAGCAAGTTGGTCTGGTGATTTACAGACAAACGATGTTGGCAACATTTCACTTAATCACATGGAATCACACAGAAGTTCTGCTAAACAGCAGAAGGAGCTCATAATAGTTAGAAAACATATTGCAGTCATTTCTTCTTTTAGATGTTACTGTTATTGCTACACAAAGAAGGTTATGTTCAAGGTAGCTAAAATGACAGGAAAATGTCTGTAGGCACTTGCATAGGTCATCTCAGAGATGACAAGCCACACACGATTGTTGGTGCACATAGGAGCTGCTTAGCAGAGAAGAATCAACACTGACCAACAGAATCTGAAAGGCATTGAAAAGTTTCAATAAAATAGATGAACACATGTACAGTGTCTTCAGACATGTCTCAACATGTGTGTGTGTCTTAAGTTGGAGTGTAAGTAAGGAGTAAAGGTGGCTCCTTCAAAGTTAGTCTGTTGGATGCAGTAATTTTAGTTTAACTGCAAACAATGAGGCAAAGATAAGTACTAATTTCACAACGTAGTCGCAAGAGAGCAGCGCAGTCAGATGAAGATGAAGCATCAGTTGGAGTGTCAGAATTATAATCAGTTGGAGTGTCACTGGATATGTTGAATAAGGAAAGTAGATGAATCTTCATTTGTTGAAATGGTTTGATTGAAGCAGTTGCTATGTGAACACTAATGATGACAATAGTCAAAGCTTAAAAAAGATCAAATCAGATAAAAGCAGCTGAGATGTAAATATCTTAAAATGCTGAAATGTCCATTTCATCTCCTTTGAAAAAAGTCTATGTCAGAAGCATGTTCCATACACAGAGTATATCTTCTGAAATGGGTGAACAGAAGAACTGACCTTCATTCCTTACATAAAAAAGGGTAGCATGTACATATAACAATGAATGAGTATGAAAAGGTTTAATAGGAAAAGGGCGATATTTTATAACTATTCATTTATGGGTGGAAAAAGCCCTAAATGTGCACTTTGAAGTTTGAATTGGTTAGTCTGTGTGCATTCGGAAGTAGTTAACAGAATAAAATTCCCACAATATTAAAAATAAGGACAAATATGAGACTATGAGTGGGTATCACTGAAAGCAAAAATCTTACATTCAAATGCAAATACATGCCTTATAATATACCAAATTTTTTGGGGCTAGAGCTACATCTTCTTTATGAAATTACTGACAGAGTCGCTGCTTTTTGGCTTTGAGGAGCAGATAACACAGAAGCACGCTGCAATATATCTCAACCACCTGGCAATTAAAAGTCTGAATAAATGTCATGCAGCATTATGAAACAGTTCGGCCCAAAAGTGCATAACAGTGACTAGAGGTTTGCAGATACAAGTAAAGGCTTGTGAAGGAATCAGGAAGGTCTGGGGATATAGGCTCCCAATAACGTCACAGGGAGAAATAGTTGAAGACCGGATTCCGAGCTTAACTGCATAGCTTAGTTTCCGGCAATGAAACGTCTCTACAAAGTGAGCTCAGTTTTATTGCTGCATTGGAAAAAGATGTTGTTGCCTTGTTTTAAGAAGATGTGGTGGCAAAGCCAGCAATATTCATATGTGCTGGATGATGAATGTTAGGGGTTATCATCTCTACTTCTGGTAATAAGAAGAGTAGGGGATAAAATGTTTTGCTGAACAATATTTTGGCTGCTTAAAAAGTTCAGCAAGATCATCAAGTCAACAATGTCAGGAATACTGTATGTTTATAGACATCTTAAGCAGGTCATACAGTTCGCCCCCAGCCAGGATTATATCCCTCTGAAACTTTGGCCCTGACTTAAAGCTGGAGTTCAAGGTACAAGGTATGCAGGCATATGGCAAGTTCTGAGCATGCTGGTTCAAGATCGAGGCTTTCCCTGGGTGTCATTCCTACACAGCGCCGTTCTGTAGGCGGTCAGAGGCGAAGCAGCCGTTGGTCCTACAGCTGCTTTCTGCTCTTTTGTCACTCGTCAATTTGTTCTTGGCTTTCCAGCGCTGAGCCAGCGGCTCCATGAACAGGGAGAGAGAAGAAAGCAGATAACAGAGCCCAGCCAGGTAGAAAGAACAGTCGTAGGTCTGAGTGTAGTCATATAGGAAGCCTGGAAAACAAACAACACAGGCACACTTCAGGAGTCTGTTTCATTTATAGTAACATAACTCTCTTAAAATATCATGTAGGCACAAGCCACAAGCTGAGGTTTACTCTGCAATTCCCGCCCAGCATAGAGTGCTGTCTAAGAAAAAGGTATGTGATGTGAGGAACGTTTAAAAGGTGCTAAAGAAAAAACCTTTGTTTATACATTGTCAGCAACATTTACGCAAAATGACAACAAAAAACAATCAGAATCCAGAGGAATAACACAGAAACACGTTTGTTTGTTTAAGATGCCTGCACCCCATAAGATCAGTGTAATGATTATTTTAGTAGTCAGGTTGAGAAAAACCTTTACCTTCAATTTTTGTTTTAATAACACATGATATAGCCTAGATCATTTGTTCACCTGGGAAACTTCAACAAAAGAGAGTCTGAACTTTGACCCAATGAGAAAGACATTTCAAGATGTCCAAACCAAAATAAATTGGTTAAAAACAAACAAACAAAGTATGACAAATGAAGATGTGGACTTAAATTGATTCATTGAATTAATGTGTAGACCGGTAGAAATGATGACTTATTAGGAAGTGAAAACCCATTCAGAATTATTTATGCATTATTATGCCCTTTGTAACTTTATATTTACAAAATATAAAAGAATGAACACCATCCTCAGATTTTTCATAACCTGGCAAGAAAATTCTTCTTGTTAATAGCTAATGGCTGTTTTACAGTGCATTAGGAAATGATGCAGACATTTACTGTTAATAAAGCAATTATTTGCCGCACAATATAAAGGGTCTCCTTATTAGAGGGTGTTAACAAAAAATGCACAACATGTATATCATATTTGACACAATCTCAGTATAGCATGGTGGGGGATCACAGTTTTAGCGTGCATGACCTCAGTGTAAGCCACATGATCCCGGTTGGCATTTATTTTCAGTCAAGCACAAAAGTAAAGAGACACGAGCCCCGGATCCCGATGAAAAACCGATATTTTTTCATCATATTATTGCGACCTGTGTGCTTAACAGAATTTCCCTATCGTCAGCTTACTACTTGACCCACAGGGATAGTAAACAGAACCACAAGCTATTTGCATGCCATCCTAAAGAGGGGTCAATGTCATATTGAAGCCCAGAAACACGTAAACTCTTCTACGGGGATTAGAAAAGGCAGGGACCATGTCAGTGAGTTCAAGGAAACCGCTAACCCCCGACCCACCATCCCCCGTCTTAACTGGGACCAAATGTTACCTATAAGGTAGGTTATTTTTTCTGGAAGTACCTCTCTCCTTTTTATAAAATATCTGCGTTCATCTCGATGGGGGCATACTGTTCAACTTTTGTGCCAGTGCAGATATTTATGTCTCTGTTTTTTTGGCAAGACTCATGTGAAGAAATGTGAACTCAATTTAACGAAAAAAACAAAAACAACAACTACGATATAAAACACACCACAGATTAGAAACAGCTCACTAAAACAAACAACAAAGTCAGTCACAGCCAGTCGTGAATGCAACACTATCAATCTAAGGTTAAGACTTGAGTCCTTGTCTGCATGATGAAATTTGACCTACTATCCCCTTTATGCATCTTTGTCGCATCGACCTGAAAGCAGTCTGGGAAGAGGGCAGCACTATCTAAAAGTTGTTTTTCTCCTGTGTGTTTCAGTTTTCATAGTCCCTAGAGATTGCAAGCACAGGCAAGAAAACACACTTGGAGACACATGCAAGGAATTCAGGGCCCCATGAAAATATGTGCAAAAACAAATACATTTATTAGAAAACCATTTTGCTTATTACCCCCTTTACTGACCTCCCCCGACGCAAACACATGTTCACCTCACTCACTGGGTAAGAAATCACTTTGTAGATTTTAGCTGCATTGTTACAGCTATAATCCCATGTATATGTAGCTTATGTCTTTAATTGTATGCATCTGGAAAAGTAGGTAAGCTCATGTATGGCTTCTGATAGTTTTCCATGACGTGATCCACTCACCTGCCAAAGGAGGCCCTGTGAGGCAACCCAGGCCTACAAAGAACATGGAGAAGCCCATGGAGTTGTTGACTCTCTCAGACCCCACGAGATCAACCTGCAGAGAACAACAACACCATCAGTCCAAAGCTCTCAACAAAGACTGGTGACTGCAATCTTTGCTTTTAGTATACATATCAAAGTGTAAATACAAAACTTATATTCATGAACAATCCAGATATACTCTACATTATTTCCACATTTTTAAGAACAAAAAGTGAAAGAAAGCTACCATGAAGCAGAAAATATTGAGTATGGAGTCTCATTCCCTGTTTCTCAAATCCTGTCCAACCCAAAAATCTGTCCCATCATAATAATAAGACAAAAATTTAGAACATACAGGCAGATTCATAATTGATTGGCAAGATAAGACGTTAAGGAACAGCATTTTTTGAAGTGGTTGGTTGGTTGATCAACTAGATTACCCAGGTTTAAATGCAGCTTGATTGGAACTACTCTGCATTCCATTTAGGTAACAATTCTCATAAGGTTTTTCGCAAAGTCCAGGTTCATACAGTGAAAAAGTCCAGGTTCATACAGTGAAACAGTCCAGGTTCATACAGTGAAACAACCAAGGTTTTTCTCAGTTAACATTTCTCACATATCATATACATAAATGCAAAAATAACAGAATAACTAATATATTCAGTTTTATTTTGATTTCAAATGTATCTTTTTTTTTCAACCTTTTACTTTACCCTCTCTATAGACGCACACTGCAGTTAGAAAATGAGTTAGCAGCAGAGTATTATGCCGCAAGATGCATTTTAAACTTCAACATATTTCCTCATCTTGCCACTGATTAATTGTCTGACATTATGCTAGAATATTGTCCTGGAGACAGTTTCAATCTTAGATTGCTTTCTGCACATAGTCCGTTCCTGTAGTTAGCATTCATCAAAATGAGAACTGATGAACACAGTCAGATGAAAGGAGAGTTTTTCAAAGAGCATCAACTTCTTAACAGTGCAATATGACAGTGCAGGATGCTCTGCACACAAGGCAATCCAGAAAATTGGCAGCGCTTTCTGGCTGAACTCAATTTTAATTGCTGTGTTCAGGCATGTCTCCCTGAGACTCTCCTGAAAGTAGATAGCATGACTCATGGGTAGAATAGGGATAACAAATACACTTAACTCTGTCATCTGCTTCAAAGAATTACCTCTGTATTTATCTGGCTGGCTGACGGGTGTTTTTCCTATGTCACATATGACACTGTCATCGTGCCGGGTTCATTCGCATACAGGCTATAATGCACGGATGGTTCCGGTTGACATAGGAACAATCCAAACCATGAATTTTAATTGCTGTTCAGATTCAGTTTTATCATCGTCAAACAGAAACCTCTTTAAAAAGGTTGAATGAAGACTCGTAGTGAGCCGTTTATGACCTGATGGTACAACTATAAAGGGTTGCCTGGAAAAACCTCCAATGTGTTACTTCAGGGATACATTTCCCTTTGAGTGCTTGACATATTGGAACACTTTGGTTTGGTGCAATACCCACATAATTATGGCAGTAGTGAACTCAGTAGATTGGAGAATTTGAAGATGCAGGGATCTTGCAACATAAATGAACAACAGACAATATGGTGAAACTGTCAAAACTCAAATTGAGCATGCTGTGGTACTATCTAAGGATAGCGCTGATTCTGCAACATTTAATCACCTTCACTAATTTAAAGTTCTCTACAAGGGATGTCTGAGAATCTGTCCTGAGAGGTCTGAGAGGAAGCAGTATAAAGTTAGTGGTTGGTATTTCATTAGAGAGACAGAGAGGGTTGAGAGTGGACTATTCAAAACCACACCCTACTGATTCTGTCATCAGAAAGCCCGATACATGCAATAAATCAGTAACCTCTAAAATCAATATCAAGACGATTGTGAAATTGAATCTGCTGATATAATGCAGAACAGAAGTAAATGAGTCTGCAAGTATCTATTAGTACAAGTGACTCTCAATGTGTCTGTTCACAGGTAATTAGTACTGTCTATTACTTCTCATTTGATTTAGTAAGTACTCAGACTCAGTTGAAGACAGGAGGACATATATTGACAAATCTACATCCTACAATTTGTAAAGTGCTGTACCAGAGCACAGAACCACCACACACGTCAATCCCACGTGTTTACTGTTTATTTAATCAGGTACAAATCTCATGTCGCGGCATATACATCTCAACATACATCAGATGTGTCCTTTTCAACTCCATATTGTTTAAGCGGGAGACATTGAATTATCAGGGCTCATTGATATCTGCATCTGTGGTTCATCATTTGCTCTTGAAGAACAATAGGAAATATGTTGCGCCGTTGTCCTGGAGAAGCAGCTTACCATTAGTCACATACATCAGTAACTTTGGTACAGCTGTTTATAGAGATAAAACCAGTTATCTGAAAGCACAATGCCGTTTTTTTTTTATCAAGAACCCCACCCTCTTGTCTACTGCTTCACTTCACTTCAGTCGGTCCTTTTAGCAGGTGCTCTTGGAGATGCCTATAAAACCATTGTTTGCTGGAGCAACAGCTTAACAACTTTTATCGTGCTTAAAGTAGAACTGGGTCTTTAGGCTTTGTTATTTATTATAGGAAAATTGAATTAGGTATAATTGTACGTTTGAAAACAGATATCAAATTTCAATGTTAGCAATTCACTGAAAAAATTGTTTAGCAGACGTCATTAAATGCTGTATCCACTTCCCTTCAATAGTTACCAAATAAGTCCACACAGTCCATAGAGGGACCCTTGAGTTACATATCAGTTATGTATCTCAGACATATTTTGGAAACTCTATAAAATTATAGGATATTGGAACCCTACTAGCTGGAGTTGCGTTATAGAGGGGTTATTTTCAATCTAGAAATTTGTGCAAAGGAATATTGCACAAATGTCTAGAGATATTTTGCACTATTTCTATTGCACGTGTGCATAGAAATATTTAGATAGAGTGGTTTCCTTACCAGAACAGGCAGCAGCAGAGCCATGTATCCACCACAGAAGACGGCAAAGAAGACAGCATAGACCATCAGCAGGATGTAGGACGTCGCCAATGGAGAGAGCAGGTTTACGAGACCACAGAGGATCAGGTAGGCCTTGTGATAGTGGTATTTATGGAACACATTCCTGTCAGTTACCCAGCCCGATGCCAACTGTGCAATGGTCTCAGTGATACCTGTAATGGAGACGGACAGGTGACGCTGAATCTGATGCAATGTTTGCAAAAGTGAGATTAAAAACACTTTACAGAAAGTAGAACTCTGAGATAAAGGAGTGTCTCAGCCTTCAGGGATTCAGGAAGACTGTTGAAAACTCTCAGCCTTGTCTCAGTAGTGATACCTGAGCACAAACCGGGGGAAATGTTCTGCCTTGGAGAGCAGTGCCGATACTTAAAGGATCCTCCCAATTAAATTCAGTACAGTAATTTCTTATATCTTGAAAGAAGGAATAAGAGAGCAGCAGATACTTTAAGTTTGTCTGATACTCTGATTTCCATTGATGCAAAAATAATAGCACTGTCAACCTCACCTGTACCCAGCGTTTAGTTATAATTAGCATACGTATGCTGTAATGCAGATCAGATATTTTGTAATAGTGTAATGTGATCCCTATAGTTCATGTCTTGAACTATACAGCCAAACAATTCTAATAAGGGTAAAATAAACATCTTTAAATATGTTTTACCAAAATGTTTAGCTAATCTTGTTAAAATGGACTGGATTATCCAAGAAATACAAAATGTCATCATGAAATGATTTTATATGTCTGACATGCTTGACCAAACAATGTGTCATTCTGTGGTAAATTTAGAGTGTCAAATAATTAATTTCATTTAATAATTAAATAATTTATATTAAATTAATAAATGTTCAAAGAAATAAAATATGAAAATATTTTTCGATAGTTTTTTCTTTCAATGCAAGAATGTATTTAAAATAACACAAATAAGTGTGATTCCAAATGTGTTACATAATTACTTAATTTCAATGTAAGTTTTTGTGGTCTATTAAGGTCTCTACAAACACCTGATATTATGCATATTAAATCCTGGTCCTTTAAGAATCCACAAAAGTTCCTGTTCGGTCTCTCCTGCTATGTGTTTGTGTGTGTGTGTGTGTGTGTGTGTGTGTGTGTGTGTGTGTGTGTGTGTGTGTGTGTGTGTGTGTGTGTGTGTGTGTGTGTGTGTGTGTGTGTGTCGGCGTGCGTGCGTGCGTTTGTGTGTGTGTGAGAGAGAGTTTCTGAGGGAAGAAAGCTGCAATACAACGCTTATATAACTATAACGTGCCTAAACAAGCCTACACTGTACATTTTTGGTAAATTTTGAATAGTTGGCTTTACTTTAGAAAAGTCAGGAAACTCAAAATTCCGAAGTAAAGCTGATACCTCAACCAAATGTTAATGCTATGTTTTCTTTTTAGCTTTATGCTAAATTAACTTCTTTACCTGGAATAGTTGAAGCAACTGGTTTCTTGACTTTCTTTTTTATGTAAAGTCAACTTATTACAATTTACTGTGCTTTTCAAAAATAATGTTTCCAGAAACAGGTGACATCAAATCAATATGTTAACATTTATAATAAACCATAGACAACCAGGGATACTACTGATTATGCTTTGTTTCTATCTGATTGACCTTCTACTCCAGTAAGGTATGATGACTGGGCAGTAATGTCCTGCGTTCTACTGAGGTCAACTGGAATGTTGTAAGTGGTCAGGAACTGCAGTGGTGTATCGACTGTTGCAGGAATAGCTACAAGCAGGCGACACTGAGCCACTGATCAATGAAACAAACTGGTTCTATGTAGATCAGTGTTACCCAACATTTGCTGAATCTCTGCACCACAACTGCAGAGCCTGCTCCATTTCTGCTGAATACGGATGTGTTTGCATGCAGTGTATATACATCAAGTTTAATGTCCATACTGTATTGTGAATAAAGAACAAAAGCGACATTCTAAAGAGCCATTTTCCACCTTTGAGGCTAGAAAGATGACATGAGGCAGCTGTATAGTGTTTATGTGTCCTCCTGTAGTGACCCAAGACAGTGTCCTGGGGTGACTCCTGCTTGCATACAGATGAGATGCAAGCTTGTTTGTGTATTTTAATCTCAGTAGGTTCCTTCAGGCTTGCAGCTGTTCTTGATCAAACTCAGCACAGTGCAGTTTAAATATGGTGTCTCCAAGTAGCACTTCAAGGCAACGGTATGGCGGTCATTATTAATTATATCTATTTCTCTCAATGGTGTTGACAGTTATAAAAGTGTATGTGAATACCTCTGGGCGTTATCGAACCACTGAGTGGTTTGCATTACATGGAGAGATGCCATTCCTCTTCCCGGGTGTAATGGCATCTCTCCACGCCACTTAAAGAGCAATATTTGGTTGCAATAAAACAAAATGTTTATTAAAAGCAGATTGGTTTCCTCTGCTTTTCTGAGGTTGAAGTTGACTTGCCATGCTTCCACCTTTGCCGGTACTGTTGCCTGAGTGTTCTACCGCAAAGTATCAGCCACTTTAGAGCTGGACTTGGGGAGCCCCTTTTGTCACCAGTCCAGCAAATTTACACAGTTAGCTGTTGCTTAGCAACTTCAGCTAGCTCCAGTGTTGAAGGCTGATGAACGGACTGACTCAGACGATAGTGGCCTCCCACTCGCAGCCTAGTCAATGGACTTCTATACAAGCAATGAGTTGGGGAAAGATGACCAGTGGGACACTGGCACGGTAGCTTTGTTGTCTGGGTGACACCCTCTCTATCCAGCTCTGTCTCCCTGTCAGTCTCATTCTCGTGCACATGACCAGAGAAAGTGACGGAACAAACGTGCCTCAGTCAAAAGAAGCTGTCATCTTGCTGCTTATGGAACTGATCCCTGGCTCCAAACTCAAAAATAACTCCAAAGATGGTCTTTGTTTTGTCATACACCCACAGAAACACATAAATATTGGTAATTTGTCATTTTTGTTATTTGTACATTTATTCAGTAGTGTCGTTAGACCCCAGTCTTAGATCTTGCTTAATCCATCGCTGTTTTCATCCCAGTTTTTTTTCTTGTGCTGGTGTACAGCTGCATATCAATGCTGAAAATGAAACACTTATTTTTTCAGATAATCTATAAGCCATATTTTAAAATCACCCTTTTTCCCCCTCAAAATACTGAAATGAATCACCAAAACAGTTCTTTGGTCCATTTAGAAGACTTTCCTCAAAAGCAAGACTACTGGTGCAAAATGAAAACAAATATTACAAACATTAGGTCAACACTCATAACACACACTCTCACTTTACTACATCCCAAGGCATGTGATAGCAAATGTGTTTCAGACTAAAACGTAATTTTACTCTCCTATATGACACCTGGTTAGGACTGATTACCAAGTGATGGAGTACAAAGCAAAACCCTGCAGTTTATAAATGCACAGCCTCATCTGTAGCATTTCAATTATTCACAAAGCCTGAGCCAGCACTGTTAAATAATTACAGTGCATGCACGTGTGGTTGGTGGTCAAAATGCTCTTTCCCTGTTCCTATGGATTGCCCTGATCAATTGCATACCGCTAAACCCACCTGCTCTGGTCAGTGGACCGAAGTTCAGCTTTTATGTAAGCACATTCATTACATAAGACTGCAGAGTGTGAGCAGCTCACAAATAATTTATGTCTAGAAGTTAACTGAAGACTTTTCCATTGCTTCTTAAACCCACTCGTAAAGAAACCTGGTCCTTCCTCTCCGCAGTCACTGAGAAATCACCGATACACACTACATTCAAAGAGAAATCTCAAAAACCAACCGTGTTTTTCATTCAAAAACTGTGTGATTTTGAATTTAAGGGCCACCATGTTTGACCTGGGACTACCCACTAATCCCAAACAATCCCACAAGTGGACTGATTTGTCAAATGGCTTGATATCCCACACATTTACTCTAAAAATACACTTTCTACACATTCCCCTTGGAGTATCAGTTGTAAGAGGGCTCAGTTTAAAGTTATTTATTATGAGATATAATGCAATCGGAAGTGAATGTAATTACCAATGATATGCCCCGAACAAATGTAAGATATTAGAAACATTAAAAATATTCTTGACTTATAGGTTCCGTAGGTCAAACCTCGTCCTGTGTTGAGCCTGATGTTTAAGGGCTGTAAACCATAACCCGAAGCCCAAATAATCCTCAGAATGATGATGATGATGATGATAATAACATTAATACAACAAAAACTACAACTACTACTAATATTAATAATAATAACAATCAATCATAATAATCCTAACAACACAAAATTTAACCTCCTGAAATGATATATTAATGATACACTAATATTCATATATCATTAAGAGTGTTAACCAATTAAACTGTTACACAGCTCAGTTGACATCGTTCATTGTCTATACTCTGTTTTTAATGTGCATGGACCATGCATTTGCTTCAGTGCCTAGTAGGGCATGTGTTTTTTCTACTGTTATGCTCCACACAGCTTCTCAGCCAGTTGGTGACCCCTAAGGAAATGTTATAAAATGTAAGAGGATAGTGTGAAAGTAATAAAGAGAGTTCAGATTAATGAAATACATTGTTACATTTACATTTACCATTTCCTATGGTTCTCCCATAGGGAGATGTTACATCAGTGAGCATGGTTCCTACATCAGAAACAAGATTTACTTTTATCAGGTTTTATAAATAATAAGGTTTTTTCTGGGAGAAGACCCCGGGGTAGACCCAGAACTCTCTGGAGGGACTATGTATCTCCACATCTGGCCTGGGAACACCTCGGAATACCAAAGGATGAGCTGGAGAGCGTTGCTGGTGACAGTGAGGGATGGATGGATGGATGGATGGATGGATGGATGGATGGATGGATGGATGGATGATATTTAAGATATAGACTCTTTGTTAAAAGGCCAGTGTGCAGTTTTCCTACATTTAAATATGCATATATTATTTTATTCTGTATCTATGAAGCGACTTTGAGTATTTATGAAAAGCGCTCTATAAATAAAATGTATTATTATTATTATTGTTATTATTATTGTTATTATTATTGTTATTGTTATTATTAATATTATTATAATAACTGGTTCAGCTGTCAGGTTGCTGTTGATGCCTCACTTAGAAGATGTTTTGTCAACCCTGTCATTGGCTTTTGTGTCATGTATTCTATATATAACTGGCTGCTTTTTACCCTACACTTCTGTTAAATGATAACATTAATGATGGCTGGAAGCTATAAAAAAAATTAGTTTAATGATTTAAGAAAAAGAACCAATTTAATGGCCTAGCATGAAAATGAAAATCAGGGAGTCCGTCAGCTGGAATCATTTTATGTCCGGAGCATATATTGCAAACCATACACTTTAGATTCACCACACGTTGCCAAATATTAAACACAATAAGTAGAATTCCTTTACAGTTCTCGTATCTTGCTGTTTTCGTGGAAACAACAGGATATCAAATAGCAGTTTGCATCTAAAGGCAAGTCATTTTATGAGTTCTATAGCTCCCAAGCTATATATTCTTGTTTTAACAGCTTTGGCACAGATAATAATTGTGAAAATCGCTTCTACCTTTCAATACTTTGATTTTTCTAGAAATTTTAATTTTTTGAGTTGTCCTTAGAGAAAAGATTTTTTCTAGTATTAAAGAATGCGTTTAGTATTTGGAAACACACCTATTTTTGTTATTTCTACACATTTTGATGTTAAAATATGGATTTGTGTACCTATTCATCCTGTTTATTAATAAAATACTGTGTAGTGCCATTCATTTCAAGTATCCGAAATGTAACATGCCAACAAACAAGATCCATCCTTTTTTAATTATCGACCTTTAAAGTAGGAGCATTGTTTTACCTTTCAACAGAGCAACGCTGGCCATTTCCTTCTTTGTCCAGTCTAAACTAAGGAAGCTAACTGGCTGCTGGCTAGACCAATATTTGTTCTGTAAAGACCAAGGTTTGCCATCAAGCTTCTCATCTAACTACATCTATGATCTATTTCACATTTTCGTCCCTCAAATTGGATGGGAAAGTGGTTGTCGTTGGCAAATATGTGACTCACCTGCAACAGAGATGATAAATGATGCGTCCATGGCATCGATACCCAGGGTTCTGGCTCGGGCAGAGAGGTGGAAATAGGGTATGAAGTAGGCTAGCTGGCTGAAGACCACGGACCATGTATAGATGCAGAAAAATGGATCTTTCAGCAAAGAGAAATCCAGTACTTTGGTTTTTCTGACAGCCACCTCACTGGGCGTGCTGGCATGTGAGGCAGCTCCAACAACGATTGACCCATTCATGCTGCCACTGACCTCCACTGAGCTTTCTGGAGATGTAGGTTTACACTGACTCAAGTCATTGTGGGGCTCATGGCCATTCACACCATTGAGGAGACTTCTGGTCAGTTGAGGGTTCACTGACTGTTCTTTAAGTACCTGAGTGCATTGGCCGCCCAGGTCCTCAGTGTCCCTGTGAGGAGCTGGAGGAGGGGAGAGCAATGAGTCTGATTTGGAAACACCATTAGATAAGTTGGAGGAGCCATTTAAGCAGCTCTTAGTGTATTCCTTATCTGATGAGCTCTTAAGGGAAACTGTGGGGCTCTTTTGATTGGGAGAGGAGGTAGGGTTAGAAACTGGAGGTTTCACTTTAATGGGTCGCAGAAGCATGCCAGTGGCCACGAGATTCAGCATGAGACCGCCAAGAATCAGCATTGCTCCTGTGAGGCACAAACACAATATTACAGTGTGCACAAATCAAAAAAATGCATTAAGCTCTGATGCTGCCGGTTCAGTATTGGATCTGTCAAGCCTACCTTGCCAAGCATACTGTTCTAGGAGGAGCTGAGTGAATGGAGCAAGGGCAAAGGTCAAACCCATCCCAGACCGCGCAATTGCATATGCTGTTGCTAGCCTCTGTCTGAAATACAGCGCTGTCACAACTGAGAAAGATTGGTATAGTAGTGCAAAACCCATTCCTAAAAAGAGTAAAAAAGATGGATGAGCCTCAAACACAATGTCTTTTATAGAGTGGCAGAAAAAAAGAAAATTAAACTCATTAACAACCAATAAGCCCGTGCACAGAATGACGGTGGTCTTAGAATCGTCTGGGAGAAAGCAGATGTGAGTCTCACCTTTGCTCACCATTGATTTCAACTCACCAACTATGACACCCATGCTGATGTAGAGGAACGCCACGCTGTTGGCGAAAACACTCATGAGGAAGCCTCCACTGACCAAGATTGCTCCAGTGATGGAGGTTATCCTGACTCCCACCTTAGCACAGGCCACTGAGGCAATGGGTGCTACAGAGGATGGAGGAGAGGAAGCACACAATTAATGCTCAAAATCCTCCATTGATTACTTTTTCACAAAGATGCAGCATAGTTATTGCTCTGGATGCTGAAAGTTTTACTCTTGTTCTTACACTTTTGTTACAGACATGAAGGACAGAGAACACAATTATGCAAGAAAACGTCCTTAAATATGAGTATCTTCAGTCTACAGAGTTGTGTAGGAGAAGCAGAAGGAGATGGCTTCTCTCATGACGAACCTCCAGACAGACGCAGACTTGACATGATGGAACCAATCCAGCTGACGCTCTCTGCGGAGCCATCAAACTCATCTTGAAATGCTAAGAAGAATATCCCAAAGCTCTTCAGTGTTCCCATGACTAGGACATTTACCTGCACACACAAGCACATGAAATTCATGGCATAGAGCAGTGCTAGAAGAGACGACATGTGAGGAAAATCGATTTTAAGCTTTTTATGGCTGTGAAACAGAAATAAACTTAAATTAGTTGACAAATTATATCAGAGTCAGTGGCAAGTATTTTTAAGAACTGGTTAAGGTTTTTGTCTGCTCAATGCTACCAGTTGATTAGGAACTTTCTCAAAAATATCAGTAATCACAATATATTTGCATTTAGTTACGTTGGTTTAAGGAACCAGTTGTTGTAGAAACACTGTGTGACTAGGGATCATAAACAACTGAAGTAGACATACCAGGAAGCAGTGCAGCACCACCATCCAGCCCCAACCTCCATCTGGGGGGTCCTCATACTGAACCTCTTTTTCCTTCTCCTTCTTATTTGTCATGGCGTCCTTCCTGAACAGGTTCATGTCGGCCTTGGATTCACAGGGAGAGAAAAAAGGAAACATTATAACTCCTTAATCCTGCCCGCTGCTCCATTAAAAGTATTCACTGTATCGGGTCATATATATTCACATAGGTTACGAGACACTGAAAGCAGTCATTAGCATCAGACACCAATCAACCAAAACATTAAAACTCCTGCATCATATTGAGTGGATTGCTCTATGTTCTAGTTAAGCAATTTTTGTTACAATAGTTTTTCTGTGGGGTTGGACAACACAGGCTAGTTTTCCATCTCAATCAATCAATGAGCTTTTGGTGCCCATGACCCTGTCACTGGTTCACTGGTTGACTTGTAGACCCCTTTGGTAGGTACCAGTCGTCAAAGTCTATCAGATCCTTGCCCTTCCAACACATCAACTTTGAGGACAAAATGTACAATTTCTGTCTAATGTATCCCACCTGCTGACATGTGTCATTGTAATGAGATAATAAGTGTTATTCTGACTTCGACATCCACTGGTCAAATGTGTGGTCTGATTGGTGTAAGTACAGTTTTTCACAGGAATGCACAATAACCATACCAAACAATAAATACAGCTGAAAACAAAGTCAATAATGTGTATTTATTAATCTATTGAAGCACAAGATAAATTAATAGTAATGTCCTTCATTCATTTCGAGAAATAAGAGCAGCAGGTGTATAACAGTATGTGGCCTATTACACACTTCTGAGGCGAAAGAGGTAAACAAAATGCCCGATGTTTGAAACTGATATATTTATATTTTATTTTATTATAAGTAGTGTGTTGACGTAGTTTACATGGTCTCCTCATAGCAATAAGGTTGTGGGTTTGAATTCCAACCCAGGGCCTCTCTGTATGTAGAGTGCGTGTTCCCCTCCATGTTTGCATTACACTGGGGTACTCCAGTTTCGTCTCACACTCCATTAACATACATTATAGATGAATTGGTTACCTAAATTGACCGTTGGGGTGAATTTGAGTGTGAACGGTGGCCTTGCTTTATGTCGTGTACGCCATGTCTCACCCAGTGTCAGTTAAGAGTCATGCTGTATTAACGTGTCAAATCACTGAGCGTGAAGCACATCAGTTACTGTACAACTAAATCTGTTTAAATTTCCACCTCTTTTGCTCTTATTACAACAACTATACTAAAATGAATGTCTCAACGGTGTTTATATTTTGTCGGCCTTTGTGGTAGCAAGTGCAAATATTCAGTCATGTGTACCTCAAAGCTAACTCAAGTAACAGCATGTCCTGGCTTTGAAGTTTTAACCCAGATTAGATTCTGCTCTGTGCTGTTTTTGATCCCATGTAATGCAAGGATGAATATGTATAAGAGAGTCCCTGTTTCTTTAGCATTCTCACACCCAAAGACAAAAGTTCAGACAGGAGTAAAGGTCGGTGTCCTGGTGGTGGTTTCACATTTTCTGGGTGTAAGGTGTTAGGAAATGTAGCAATGCACCAGAAAAGGTAATTGACACTGCTTTAATATTGACAATGAAATGTTTTCCATCTAAATATCCTGTTTGCCACGTTCTGCTGTGCATGTGTGTCTCCATGTGTGTTTATTCTTTATGGTGGATGTGTTACTTAAGAAGTTAAAAGCTAACCTGTGAGACTGCAGTTTTATGATGGGAGTTTGTGCTGCTGCTGTCAGAGAATTCATAACAGAACTGGTCATGGCTCTAATGGGACCCAGTAGTGTTGCAATTCCACTTGGTATCCTAACAGCCAACATATGACCTTGAATAAATTTGAGATGCTATTGAAACAGGCAACAAAACCTGCAGATTACTATCTTCGTGTGGATGAGCTAGATTGATGTCAAACATCCATTAAAAGACCAAATACCTTATGGAAGCATGACTATGAACTCCATCTACTCTATGAACCGTGCATGTATGTACTGTATAAACTCTTCACACATCCTGGGCACCAGAAAGCCTTACTTTACCATCCAGTAACCTTAACGCTTAACCAAACCACAAACTGTCTTTTGTAAGCCCGCCATCCGGAATACTTGACTTTAACTCCAGTAAAGCATACATACTCAACCATAACATTATAACCAGTAGCAGGTGAAAACGGAATAACATTGATTATCTTTGAATGCTGGTTCTGATAAAAAGCTGTCAGAACACACAGATCATCGAAGAGCTGCTTTGGTGGCAAAAGGGAGACCAAACCAATATCAGGTAGATGGTTTTAATTTTATGGCTGATTAGTGTAAATTTGTGTATCTTTAGACAAATGAAAGTAGTAATTGGACATAATTCAAACCATGACCATGTTTCCCTCATTAACCTAGTTGTTAAGTCTACTTTAGCCTTCCTGAGTGATAGTGGCCAATGCCCCTGACCATGTTCCCTCCACCTCAGACAAAACAACAAAATGAAAACCGTAATCACGACATTCCACCAGCTGTCTATGACAGTCACCACTCCTACCACAAAATATCAACAAAATGTAATAAAAACCATAACCAGCACCAAAGTGAAGTACATATTATGGTTAATTTATTTAAATTAAGTGGGATAAATACTTAGAACAGTGAAAATAATTCCTAGAATAGTAGGCTAATATGCAATTGTAACCAAAAAAAATCAGTTAAGTTACTTTAAAAGAATTCCCTAGAGTTGAATAACACATTGGTTTCTGGGGCATGGGGTACAAATCTGTGTCTGGATGGACAAGTTGACCAATGCATGTCACAATACATAACACTTTAAATATAGACAGGGAAGAAAGCTGTGGATACTTTTCTTGTCCTTAATTGCGCCAAATCGCTCTCTGAGTTGAAAGTGAGTTTCGGCTGCGTTCAGAGTGATGATTCCACTATTCAATAAACACCAGACTGTGGGCAGCAACACAACATTGGTGCTGATGTATTCTGTGAAATCCCAGATGCTACAGAGACACATGCAGGGAAAGGTTATTGAGTCACAATAAGAGTGATAGCTATACTTTGGTGGATATGCTAATGAGGCATGGATGCGATGTGTACACTATTAGTGAATAAAGTCACGCAAACTGAAGCTTTTGTCCTCGCTGCAGTTTTCATTATGGACAAACCTCTGTACCGAAATGTGGAGAAAAACACTGGAGACAATTCCACATTCTGAAAAATAACTGCTGATTTTAAAAAAGCTAGTATATTCAGATATATTAATTAATTTATTTCAATATCAAGAGTAACATCAAGTTTCCCGGTGTAATTGATGGTATTTGATATGTGTGTGTTTGTATGTGTGTTTGTATGTGTGTGTGTGTGTGGGTGTGTGTGTGTGTGTGTGTGTGTGTGTGTGTGTGTGTGTGTGTGTGTGTGTGTGTGTGTGTGTGTGTGTGTGTGTGTGTGTGTGTGTGTATTAAAGACGGAGGAAGAGAGAGATAAGAATGGACGAATTATAACTTCCGCACAATTTATTTTATATGTGAATACTCTCATAGCTGAAGGGATACACACACGCACTCACACACACACACATTTTGCTGGTGATCCATTTCACAAAAAGCTTTCCATGCATTGTTCCCAATTCACCTACTGCTAAATGTGTTCATGAGGAAGAAAAATGAAGAAGAGCTGCACCTGCACTTCCTTAAAAAAAAAAGGACATTGTGGTGCCACAGGTAGATTGTATTGTGGCTGGAAATTGCATATTGAATCATAAAATTCATGCCACTCTCCAGCCTCCTTAGAAACACACACTGCAAGAGTCAGACGTTAAGACATAGTTTAATAAACTGGACACTCTCTCAACTAGTACTGTACACATAAATTCAGTTGCAAATGTCAGTTTTATTTGCCCGATAGGTTGGTGAAAATGTCCGCGAAAGAAAACTCTGGAGAGAGCATGAAAATTAAACATTTTGAAAAATGTTAAAGTTAAAAAATAAAATAAAATAATGAAAGCCTAAAAGTGTGTAATGCATGACTGTAGCCATGAAGCTCATGTGGTCAAATAAATAAAATTACTTAGGGATTAAATGGGGACATTTATGTCTGTCAAATATTGTTGCACAGTTAATTATAGACTCAGAGTTAGAGGGTGGAATGACAAATGTCTCAGAAATACGCTCCCTTGGCAATGTTTATGCCACATGACTTTACACAGTGAACATTGTCAAAACAAATAATGAAAGAACAAAATGTGCTGAGCGAAGAAACTGTTGTAAGAATCAAATCAAACGATGTCACGCTTTATTGATTTTGCTGGCTGCCAAACTCTCCGGATAGTTTGGCAGTTTGGGTTACAAAGTTGGTAAATAAATGATTATCTGATCCATTGCAACCAATACTGTTCACATAGAGGGGTAACCGTTTGCTCAGGGGAGTCCTCTGCCAGGTTTTCTTTAAAAAGTGTATTTCCATTTTATGATACGTCATGCTTTCTTTATCCTCCAAATGAACCATTAATCTATAGATTAAAGTAATCCGTCTACATTTAAATGACAGCCCATCCAGTTAAATATCTATATAGGATGTTGGGATAAGTAGGCAAGTAAGCAGTGTGAAAGCCAGACGACCAGATCAGAGCATCTCCAGAACTGCTGGACATATTGGGTGTTCCTGCTCTGCAGCAGTTAGTACCTACCAAAGTGCAATAGGGAGTTCATGTGCTTCAGGAGGGACGGCTAGTGTGTGTCGTCTGATGCTAAAGAAGAACAACTGTAGCATAAATCGAGTGTTAATACTAATTCTGATACATAGGGGTCAGAACAAAAGACGCATCACAGAGCTGTTTGGCTAAAAAAGGGAAACCTACACAATATGAGGCAAGTTGTTTTAATATTATGACTGACTGATGTATATTTGCCAATTTTTACTATTGGCAAACATTTGGCATGAAAACCATCAATATGGGTACGTTTTTGGTTGCAATGGCATTGGTGGACGTATTTTATAAAAATGGTTTGTTAATGTTTTGATTTGTTGTTTAAGTGGAAGTTATTTCATTTAATACTGATAATTTGCTATTTATGTAATTCTCTATTAGGTCTAATCTATTTCTTTGAGAGTGCTGTGGGTGATTTTTTCTGTCTATACTTTGTTGACTTTTCTGATATTAAAAAAACATTTAGCTCACAGTCCAAATCTCCCAGATGTAATGTGATTGGCTGATAAAGACCAAGGTTGCATACAAGACAGTGGTCTTGTTGACAATGCTTGTGTTGATCCAAAGGTTGGGAAAAATAATTTGCAACATGATAGGGTCTGAACCACGGGTATTTTGAATCATTGCAACCCACACAACAAGGAGATGGGGTTTGTTTAATAAAAAGGCCTCAGTGCAAATGAAAGAAAGTCGAATAATGAAAACCAAAATAATATGGAACATTTGTCGACTGTGGTTACTCGGAACAATCTACAGTGAATTAGCAGAAAAAATGAAATGGGAACATGAGGTTGTTTTGGTTCCATTAAACTTTTTATCACTCTGAATGCAAAAAAAAGGGAGAATCTGAACTAAAACTGCTTTGCTTCTTGGAAACTAAGTAGAAGGCACGGATGTAGTAAACTTGTGTTTATCACCAGCCTTTTGTTGCCTGCATCACTAACTCCATCTGACTTAGACATGCATAAGAAGCCATGGCCAATTTAGGCAGAGAGCACAGAGAGGATTAAAAGGGGAATGAATTGGGCCAGTGTACTGTGAGCAAAGTATTTCCTCACCATGTGCTGTTCACAAGTTGTCCTCAGAGTGTGCTTGAGTGCGTTTGTGAATGTGCCGGGGACTGAGGGATCTGAGTGATGGAGGATTGGAGCACTGCTTTGCACTCTGGTATTAACACTAGGTATTTTACACTTCTAACAGAAAATGGTCTTTTCAACTTCTCCTCTTCATCTAGTCTACATTTAAAGATTCTGTCTATGGAAAAGAAGGTTCACCACAAAAAAATGAAATAAACATTATCCGGATATTCTCATGTGCTGTGAGAAGGTTTTATGGGTCCAAAACTGGAATGTGCAAACGTAAAACATATGTCTTAAAGGGACCCTGTGTAATTTTTCTTGTAAATAAATAAATTTCTTTTTGCATTCTTTGTCACTAAAACACACTAGGTGTATTCTTGAGCTCGGACAAGTGCACTGAGGGCATTTGCGTCCTCATAAAACATGCCTAATTTGAAATCCAGCATTGTTTAGAGCGATCACTCCAGCATGCATTCAACCATTTCCCTTTGAATTACAAAGTTCAAACAAACTTTTTTTAATGCTCCAGATGTCTTAGTCAATAAAATCCATTGGCTATTTTCCAGGGCTTCAGCACACACTGCTCTACAACAACTGAACAATCATACACATTCTACAGGAAACACAGATACGAAATATAATACCAACAAGACTGGGTACGATCTCCGCACAAGGCACGGTATACATATCGTTGCTGATCTCTAACTGATGCTTTTTCAAGCCCTGCCCCCACATTGTGTAAGTTGTCAATGTATCTGTTGTCTTGCAACATCTATGCAGTTTCACCATGACTGCTAAACCAGAAAAACCAACACCTAGTATTTGGTGACACATATGTAGGTGTGCCGCAGGTTCTAGATCAGTAACGTCAAGAAAAAACAGGAAATTTGACACCTATCTGAATCAGCACAGCTTCAGCTGTTGACCTAGGTTGCAAGTCTGCAGCGTTATTATTATTTTTATCTCACAGTAGTGACTTTCCTTGGGTTCAAGAAATGTAAATGATCTGGCTTACCAGATCGATAATATTACTTAGATACAGATCATACGTTTATATTTTAACAATCTTTTGTGGATAATTTTTCAAACCAAAATCAACCTTTTCATTAAGCCTTCCAACTGACAAACGGACATTCTGATATTGTCAAAGACATAACCTCTTTGGAGGAGACAATAAAAACAACTTTGCTTGAAGGCGTAAATAAGGGAAGGCGTCTTTTCCGGATTGCTTGCATTTGGGCAGGCTCAGCCCACAGGAAAACCAAAAACTAGAGTTTACAAGTTGGCTCCTATAGCGAGTCTGGCACTATTAAACCCCAGGTAAAAATGCTCAACTCTGCTGCAACAACAAGCATTACTGCCTCAGGGAAAAAAACAAATGGAAGGCGCATACCTATGACAAGGGAGTTTATACATCCTATTGAGGCGACCTCTCTTTGGTTTAATATGACAATGACATTTCTCAAGTAGCCCAGCACTGAAAGGACTTCTACTTTCAGACACCATTGTCATATCGAGCCTATCAGAGGCATAGCAGGGTGAATCTAGGCATCGCCATAAAAAGATTCATGAAAGAAAAAAAACATCCAGGATCCAGATAATCTTATTAATGAACATTGTAATTGTATCCCCCATTCTTCTCCTCAGGGTGGAACGCTCCACAACTTTACACTGAAATCATTTCAAAGCGTTTTCAGTTGACCTGCTTATCTGATCTCATTGTGTCCTCCAAGGAGGTAACCAGAGTGCTTGCCTGGGGCTAAAGTGAACGCAGACAAACATGCTTGACAAAAATGCTAGATAAACATGCTCATTGTTTACTGTTCATTCATTTGCGCAGTAGAGTAAGTCTTTGGTCAAACCTGCACAGAACAACTATCTTTCTGGGGAACTTATCAAGTTTGTTAGCCTTAATTTGCTTTGCAACATCAAGCTAAACGGGCGCGCAAATTTCTGGATAAAGTCTGGGAGTTAGCTAGAACACGGTGGAACTGTTTTCATTGAACTTCAATCACATCTCTGCAGAAACTGACGTTTAACATGGTGGCTCCTTCCACCATTTATGACACAGCGTAGGCTATGGGCGGAAGAAAAACATCAAGTTCCTTCCGGGAATTACTTCAGAGCCTGTTACTCTCCAGCACTCACAGCACAGAAACAGAGACACAAAATTTGTGGAATATAACAACTTTTTCACATATAACAACAATATGATTACAGATTAGTGCGAGTGTTTGGAGTGTTTGTACATCCTATTTTTCTTCCTACATGAATTTGCTACAAAGAGGATTTCATGAAAGCAATCCTTTATCTTTGATTCCCCTGCATCTGAGAATTTCACAAGAATTAATAGAAATAACAAAACTTTGACAAAATTTCTAAAAAAATCCTTTCCTCACTACTTGAGTCGGTCTCATCGTGAGAGAATATTTGCTATTGGTCAGGTTTCCTATTAGGTTTTATCTTGTCCTTCAGCTGCTCTGAATTGTACAGACAGTGCTCTCCTGAAGTGCACTTAAGTGTTTGCATCTCAAAAAAAAAGGTTTCACGGCAGGGAGAAGATGTTCTCTGGCACCCTCAATAAATCAATAAATCAATAATTGAACTGAATTGCAGTTTCACTCCTTAGGTCCTATTTGGGCTGAACAGAAAGTTTACCCGGAGCAAGTTCAACATGCATTGATGACTTTATACAAATTGTTATCCCAGTTAACTGACTGGGTCAAGTCTTATGGTGTAATGGTCACGATCAGTTAAACTGTTGAATAAATAAACTTTTGCTACTTTCAGAGTTAGGGTATGGAGTCTGTAACAACGTATCCTTGCCAGGGTCATTGTAGGCTGGAGCCTATTTCAGCTGACACTGGGTGAGAGGTGGAGCCCACCTGAGACAAATCATTAGTTCGTCACAGGGCCGACACAGAGACAAAAACAAACATGCAGGCTCATAGTCAGAGGCAATTGTAGCTTCAATTTATATTAATACTTTATATTCAATTTATACTTTATATTACCTGTTTGTTGACTGTAGGAGGAAACTGCTGTATCTAAACTAAACCCATGCAAAACCCTGAACATGTAAACTCACCACAGATAGGCCGCAGGAATTGAACCCAGAACCTTCTTGCTGTGAGACAACCAGCGCTACCACTGTGCTAGTGATATCATAATTGATTAAAGTCCCTGAAAATACTCTGATTATTAGAGTTGCACATTTATAAAGCATCGGCACAGCATCACAGAACTAGGTGAGCAAGTCACATAAGTAAATATTTCTCAAAAAGGATTGTCAGTAAGATAATGTTCTGGGTCTTAAACCACACAAATTTAAAGTAAGGTTTTACTGTGTACATACAAAAATCCAAATAGATAAAATAATCTACAGTAAACCCACTGGACTGGAATTCCAGGTAGACTGTTTACCCAAAGAGTTTTAGACATGAAGATACACTCAGATAAAACAAAACGTTGGATTACCTTTGACACAATTTTCACCTTAATAATTCAACTTCATGGTGGTCATAGCAGATAAATCAGGGAAAACTGAAGATTAAGCATCTGGGAAGCCAAAGTGTCTGCACATAATCTGGTAACACTCCGTTTTATAGATGTCGAGCTCTCCGGATGAGTGAAAACTCCCGCCTGAGAAAATATTGCCGGAATAGTTTTCCGTACATCACAATGATTAATCTGTAACATTATATAATTATCAACCTGTTTTAAGATTTCCCCAGTATTATTTTTTTTATTTGATATTGATATTTTGTGAAATAGTCACAGATGACTGATGATTGTACAAGGTGTTGGATTTTTTGTTGATAAAGCAGACTTAAGTATAGCCACCAACTGGAATACAGACTTCAACACTCTGGCCTGCTAAGCACATGAAACCACCAGTGAGAGAAAGTAGTCGACAGCACCTCCATTCACAGCTGTGCTTTAAGTAACATATCCCACAGTTTCTACTGATTTGGAAGGTCAAAAACTTTTTCCGATAATGTGCTGAGACAAGAGTCAAAGGTTTGACTGGCACAAGATTGTGGTGCATGAGAGTGATTTGACAGGAGAACTCACTGACACTGCAGTATGAGCACATCCACTAATGGACAGATCAATGGCTCTTTTCACCTCCACCTCGGAGGTAAAGTTTATGTTGAGGCTGGTTTGTTTGTCATGAATGGATTCTAATAAAATAGTTTGGAGAAGTATGGTATGGTCAAAAAGGCAATTAGATTACATTTTGTTGGTGGTCATCATCTGTGTCCAGATTAAAAAAAATAAATTCTTAGCTAATAACTATTGAATTAATACTGACATCAGTGAGATCTTTATTTTGTGTTATCATGGTCAATGAGTCAAAACTTGAAGGTTAAACTATGGGATAATTGCTCACAGGTGCATTGCGATAATAGGGGAACTGAGCTGATTTGTGAAGGCTGTCACTGCACTACCTGCTGACTAGTTGTTCAGGTTTAAGATAACTGCTGATGCATTGAGATTGTCCAGCTGATTACCACATAATTCATTGATTCTTCAAATGGTCAATCCAAGCAGGCTTAGCACAAAGGCAAGCATTTGCCTCAATGCTGCAGAGAAACTGACAAGCTCAGATAAAGATCACAATTTTAAAAAAGGGTAGTTACACACATCTCCTCAAAAATAGAAAAAAAAACAACCTTACTTTGAATTGTTTAACAGAATGCAGAGAAAAGCGGTGATTTGGAAAGGCGTACCCTCACAAGTACTGACATCACTCTAACAGATTTATTAGATGCAGCACATACTATGTATACTATGACAACAGAGCAATACTGGTTTACATGGTGCTTCTACCTCTGCTGCAGCTGATTTACATTTTTTAAATACTTAATAGATGCTGCAGACAGTAAAGATTGGAGATGAATATAAATTTCAAAATTCTTGGTGAAGATCTGTCCATATGAATCTACTCATGGTGGTTTTGTCGGTTAAAGACATTCATACCTATGTAACAATATAAGGATACTTGGCAAAGCACAGCTCATTGTTGTCTGAGGAGACTATGGCTTTAGCAAGAAATTGTATTTCCTTTTCTTCGTTATTGCCCAACTATTTCACTCCAACAGGTAAATCTAATTCACAGCACTAGTTATGCTGTGAATTAGTTATCTGCGCTTCACAACACTTTTGCATCATGCCCCTCACTTCAGAATGCTGCGAAAGCAAAACGATGCAATAATTTGACATTTGAGCGATGAATTTTATGATGTCATCTGGTTTCACATCTGTCAAAAAGGGACACAAAAGTGTGCATTGATGCAAAAACAGTTTTAAAAAAAATCTGTTTTAAAATGATACTACTTTAGAGGTATGCACAGGACAACACTTTGGATAATTTGGGGCATGGAGAACATTTAACTAATAGAGAGACAAAGTTGATTAAATAGAAATTTAAATCAGTCATCTCATATATAGAAGAACTGTATTTAATTTTGCAAAAATAAACGGAGGCCTTACCTGAATGTCGTTCAACCCACGATGATCTTCTATTCCAATTACCAATCGTTTTAATTTGACTATTAATTAGGAGTCCGTCATGCGTCCCAAGAACCGTACGCGTCACCTGTGAGACACCCTTTTGGCACGGAGAATATACTGCGGGACCTTTCTCTCAGATGATGAACGTGCCATTACTTAGACTCGATAAGCAAGTCCTTCTGAGTTGCATCTCTACAGAGCCAACATCGCTGGTTGCTCTGAGAAGCCGGAGAGTCCAGAGCCCCACTGAGGAGAGTCACGTGACTGAGACGTCGCAGCACTGAACCTCATCGGAGGGCTCACACTGATGAGAAAAAAACGATGTGGTCAAAAACATCAGATCCATTGCAGACTGTGCTCCCAGCAACCAAACAGACAGTGATCCTCATAAACGCTGCGTAGCTCATCTATGCCGCAGATAGAGCTCCAAATGCAGGTTTGGGGATCGTGCGAGGGATTTCTCCTGCGGTCAAAGCATGAAACACTTGGCAGGCGGCTATTTTATCTATCTGCTATCTACTAATACAGTCAATATATATGCGCCAGATGTGACCAGTGGCTTCATAGCAGCTTTACTGGCGCGAAGGTTATATCTACATTATTATTTACTCTAGGATAACATTTTCTTACATGTGATGTTCAGTCCCTGTCTTCCCCTTCATGTTTACGCCTCGTGCACAATCCACACGTAACCTAAGAACACCTTTCTCCTCGATGAGTCCATGCGCTCGTTTGTGTGACTATTAAGCTTCTTTGAAGTCATTTATTTATAATGTCATCTTTTTTTAAGCCAGTGTCAGTTTGTTTGTTGGATTACTCAGAAACTGCTGAAGGGTTTTTGATTAAAACTGGGTGGTAAAAAAGTTTGGCCCATTAAACTCTGGTGCATTTGATTGAAGAATTGTATTCAACATTTAGAAAAAAAATTAAACACAGAGCATTAATTATTTTCTTTAAATTTTTCAGGGAATTTTGAATGGATCTTGATTTTTAAAAGTCGGCTACATGTAATGGATTGATATCTATGTGTAGGAGTATGTTTGGAATGGATCAAAATTATATTTGGATGACAGATTTAAATGGTGACATCTACCAAGATTAGACAGCTATGAGTAGTACTACTAGTACTGAGTAGTATATACACATACATGTATATAAACATATATATATATATATATGAATATATATATATATATATATACATATGTATATATACATATATATAAATATATACATACATATATGTATACATACATATATACATACATACATACATATATACATACATATATATACATACATATATATACATACATATACATACATATATACATACATATATATATACATATATATATACATATATATATACATATATATACACACATACATATATACACATATATATATACATACATATATACATACATATATACATACATATATATACATACATATATACATACATATATATATACATATATATATACACACACATACATATATACACATATATATACACATACATATATACATACATACGTATATACATACATATATACATACATATATATACATATATATATACATATATATATACACATACATACATATATACATACATATGTATATACATACATATATACATACATATATATATACATATATATATACATATATATATACACATACATACATATATACATACATACGTATATACATACATATATATATACATATATATATACATATATATATACACATACATATATATATACATACATATGTATATACATACATATATACATACATATATATATACATATATATATACATATATATATACACATACATACATATATACATACATATATATATACATACATATATATATACATACATACATACATATATATATACATACATACATATATATATATGTTCTAAATACATAGATACATACTGTGTTAACACTTGACAGATAATATAATTCTGCTTGCAGCTTACAGTGCTCGCATGTACCCACTTCAGAAAATTCCAAAATTGAGTTATTGATTTTTACAAATGTGTTTTTTTTATTTCTTGGATTAATTTCATACAACTGCTTGAAGTTAAATGTTTAACCATGAACCAATGAGCAAAGGACAAAAATAACAAATACTTATGATAATGGAGGTCAGAAATAGTTTAATTCAAGTTAAAGTTTATTGAAGTTGCCAACTATGCATGACTGTTTACAACAAAAACACAAACACACAAAGCCTCATCCGAATACAACATAAGTAAAATAGCATTATTGATTCTTTTTTTTACTCAGATTGGTGTGTGTATTTTAGATACAGGAGAGGAACTGCACCCACATTATTCTTAATTTATTAATCGTGTTCAGTTTGAATACGGGATCCGTATAAAGAGAAAAGACAACAGACATGTGAAAACTCCAGATTCTTCTTGCACTCTGAAGATTCTCTCTCAATGCTCGTTAAAATACTGTGTTTACACCAACATTTCTTAAAAATAAAATTCATCTGTGGGTCATATTTTCAGGATGCTATCTTGTGAACTGCTACTGTGATGGTCCCATGACTCCTCACCAGAATATTTCTAGAAATCAAACAGACAAACAATTCAGTAAGACAGCCATTCATCTGATTAACAGTTGAACAAAGAAATATTAGTATTAAACTAAGGGAACGGTTTATTGATAAATCATATAAAGTGCTGTGTCATTCACACTCAATATAAAGCATTTGATGGTGTCTGTTCAATAACTGTATGACTAATCAATACTGCACAGTTGGACCACAAAAGCGCTGCTGAAAAGCACTTGATCGTTGGACGAATTGCCAATAATGCTTCAAAGGCCTTCGCAAACATTCAAGAATAAAACTGCCTTATTTTTCAAAAGTTCAAATAAAGAATGAATTAACAACATTGATTGTAGCCTCTATCAGTCCATTTTAAGTATAAAATAAAACTTAATTATGGATTGGATGGACATTTTGTTTTTAAACTTGATAACTGTTCCAGTCCTCAGGTCCATGAGATACACTTTGTTGACGGAAACTGCAATCCAAGAACGTAGTCTTTCACAGAATAGGAACCTGCCCATAATAAAGGGAACAAATAAATCATAAAAGAGTAACTCCAAGTCAATCACACCTCCGGGTTATCAAGCTGTTCATCAGGAAGCAATAATGATTGTAAATCAATTTCACCTGCTGTTGTGCAAAATGGAACAGACAACATGTGGATAGGAGAGGCATTAGCGAGACAACCGCTATTAAGGAATGGTATTGCAGATGGTGGCCACAGATCATTTCCCTTTACTCATCCTTTCTGGCTGATTCTTGGCTAGTTTTGCATTTTTGGTAGCATGAATCGGTATCTGCAGCCCCCAGAAGTTGCTCAGGTAGTGCAGCTCCTATAGGATGCCACATCCATATGCGCCATGGACAGATTGTTCGCTTCCCCCAGCGAACTGTCAAGAGCGTGGATGAAGATGCCAGGAGACGGTACATCAGGAGAGGTGGAGGGGGCCATAGGAGGGAAACAACCAGGAGCAGCACCGCTAACTGCTCCTTTGTGTAAGGAGAAAGAGGAGGAGCACTGACAGAGCCCTACAAAATGACCTCCAGCAGGCCTATGATGTGCATGTTTCTGCCCAAACTGTCAGAGAAATACGCAATGAAGGTGGCATGACGGTCCAATGTCCACAGGTGGTGCCTGTGCTCACAGCCCAGCCCCTTTCAGCCAGATTGGCATTCATCAGAGAACACCAGAATTGGAAGATTCGCCATTGGCGTCCTGTTCTCTTGGCGGATGAGAGCAGGTTCACACTGAGAACATTTGACAGACGTGAGAGAGTCCGGAGACGCTGTGGAGAACATTCTACTGCCTGAAACATCCTCCAGCATGACCAGTTTGGCGGTGGGTCAGTGATGATCAGGGGAGGGCCGCACAGACCTCCATGTGCTAACCAGGGGTACCCTGGCTGCTGTCCGTAACTGGGATGAGATCCTCAGACCCATTGTCAGACCGTATGCCGGTGCAATGGGACCTCGGTTCCTTCTGGTACATGACAATGCCCGGCATCATGTGGCTGGAATGTGTCAGCGGTTCCTTGATGACAAAGGCATTGGTGCTATTGACTGACCCTCCGGTACCCCAGACCTGAAACAAATCGAGCACCTCTGGGACATCATGTAACGTTGCATCCATCGCCGGCACGTCGCACCACAGACTGTCCAGGAGCTGACTGACACCCTGATCCAGGTTTGGGGGGAGATCTCCCAGGAGAGTAGGGAGTGCATACAGGCAAGTGAAGGCCAGACACACTACTGAGCCACATGATGAGTGATTTCGAGGAAATTCACAAAAGTTGGATCAGCCTGGGATCTCATTTTTCCACTTGGATTTTGAGTATGATTCTGAATCCAGTCCTCATTGGGTTAATGATTTTGGTTTCCATTGATCGTTCTAACGTTATTTTGTTCTCAACAAATTACACTATGTAATCAATAAAGATTTTCAACTGGAATATTTTATTTATCCAGATCTGGGATGTGTGATTTAAGTGTTCCCTTTATTTTTCTAAGTGGGGACTTTCTAAGAATAACAAACACTGGTGAGAAATATATTAGTAATAACAATGCACCAGACATGTTTGGTCCAGAAGGGGGCAGCACAGTCGTACAAATGAAAACAAAATATTGCGCCTGGAGTTCTCCTTCAGGTATAAATAATTATGCTTCAGTTATATTTCTGGATTTATATAAACAGTCCATCTATATTTATTGTTTTCATTCAGTAAAACCTACAATCACACCTCTTCAAATCACAAACACAGAGGAAAAACAGTTCAACAAATAGATAAAGGTCATGTCAGCGCTCACCCTGACTCAGACTCCAGGCACACAGTCGGGCAGTCTGTTGGGTCTCTGCTGAGGGCTGCAGCTTGTTTGCCCAAAACTGACACAACTCCGCCATGTTCATCGGACAGGGAGCCACGACCTGGTTTTAGTGACATAAAGGTTAATGCTACAGAGAAAACTGTAAACCCTACTGCATTCATTCATCAATCACACTTGGAACTTTTCTCAGTAAAGTTGTGAGGATTAGACATTTGATTAAAAAGAAAAGTTTTTTTTCTTTTTTTTATAGTGATTAAATAGAAAATAAGTTTCTACTTACTTTGCAGTCATAACTTTAAAAACATGTAAAATTCAGTTTTCTCCGCAATAACTTCTCAAACAAATGTAATTATAACGCTATACTCAAAGGGAAAAATCAGATACACCAATCAGCAGAAACCAACAGATGAACTGAACCAAAATAGATCTGCTACTGTATTAAAGTGGGTGTTTTATATAAGACAGCAAGTGAGCACTGTCCTCAAAGTTGATGTATTGGAAGCAGGAAAATGGGCAGCATGATTATCTGATTACCAGAGCACCAATAGTGATGGCTAGACAAGTGGGTCAGAGCCCCCAAAGCAAAGTGGGCAGAGAAGGCTAGCTCATGTCGTCTGATACCACTGAAAAGCTCTAGTAGCAAAAATTGTAGAAAACATTAATGCTTATCCTGATAGACAGGTGTCAAGAAATTAAGTGAATCGCAGCCTACGGCCTATGGAGTTCTGTAGCTGCAGGACAGAAGGCCCATGCTGACCCTTTCAACGAGCAGGTTAGCATCAGACCTGGAGCATGAAGCAATTGACGAAGAGGGTGTGTGCATTGCTTTCCCATGCAGGGAAGAGAAAGCACCATTGTGGGATGTTGTGCTGGGTCCTGCTTTTCATGTGAATGTTACTTTGACATGTACCACTACCTAAACATTGTTTAAAATCAGATACATTCCTTCATGGTAACAAATGGCAATCCTTTTTCATCACACTGTAAAGGTAGTTCAAGAATGATTTGAGTAATGCAAGAATAAGCTCAAGATGTTGACTAGGACTGCAAATCCCCTGATCTCGTCAAATCAACCATCAGGGCAAATAAGTACTAACGAGGGAGGCCCAACCGTGAAACCTACAGTTCTTGGACCTTCAGAGGTCTTGTGGAGCTCATACCTCAATGAGTCAAAGCTTATTTGCTAGCAAGGGTAGCAAATAAGCCACCCTTTATTTTTTACGAAACTTAGAAAAGATATGACAGTATTAATAACAACCATGGTTGCATCAGTTATCTGTTTCATGGTATACCACTGTATAAAACTGGATTGTTATCATACCCTGTACATTTGTTTATTATCAGTTTAGGTACATAAAGGGTAATTGTTATGGCCTGTGTCATGAGATGTATTTGGTGTGGTTTTTATGTTCTCCCTCCCTGCCTCAAGGGGATGCTTCTCCATGGAGAAATCTCTTATGAGTGACAGGTGGAGGGAAGACCAATGAGAACACCTTTAATTTTGGCTTCTGTGGCTACCTGTATGCCCTTCTTGATTTCCCTGGCTTCCAACCTGGACTGTGTCGTTATTCTAAGATTGTGTGATGATTTTTGGTAATACCTTGTGTAATTTCTTTCCTTTTTCATTTGAGATATTTAACCTCTCTTTCACAAGACTCTATACGTATAGTCTTGTACATATATTCACATAGTATAAATTGTAAATAGTCGGATATAAAGCAGTCCAGAAGCTTGGTGGGGTGGGAAGCTCTTTTCTTTTGTCCAAACATTTTCCTCCTGTTTTGCTGATACAGAGACTATGGAAGTTCACCTGATTTTCTTTTTCTAATTTTGTTAAGTTATTAGTAGACCTGAAACTTTATTTGTTTGTTGTTTTGGGCCATGCCCACCCTGACACCTAAATAAATAAATAAAATAATTCTGTTTTGGACTGCAATTGATGGTGACACGGGGCCTCATTGGGAGACTGGGAAAGAAAGGACACTTCTTTAGACGATGTTGAGGTTCTGCCCTAGACATGACATAACAATAATTCTCATATGTACATCACCATTACTCTTTGACAGCCATCACAAGTTGACCAATTTTAAGTCACTCAGATCCTTGCTGTTTTTTTCTTGCTCCAACACATCGAACACTTGATGCTAAACATACCCACTGAAAAGAGCCATTATAACTAAATATTCTAACTAGTGTTAGTCTGACTTTATATTTTTTTTCCTGTAATATTTTTTGGAGACGGTTAAACTGAAAAAAATACCTGATGCTGTTTTAAACAAATTGCAGCACTGTTGGATTTGGCTAAAGTAAAACCAAAAATGGAGTTTACAGCTCAGATAACACAAATCAACATCTGCGGTATCTCTAAAACAAAAAATCTCCAGCTAGCACTAGCATGAAGTTATAATATATATCGAGCTCGGTTTCGTTTAAAACAACTGCTGCGGCTTCATTAATTTGTTGATTTGGTTAATCACAGGTAACACGTACTTTTATTATCTGAAAACAACTGTATTTTACACTTGGTTGATTTTTTTGTTGACGACTTGACATAAGTAGTGGTATATTATCTTACAGCCCAGGTTGTGTCCTTGCTGATCCGTGCACAGCACACCGACGACTGCTGGATTCTTCATGCTGCCAACAACGAAGAAGAAAAGCTACGATCAATCCTCTCTAAAGGTCCAGACATACACAAATACAGACCGGTATTCACTCACGTATCATCCAGATGTTGTTCTAGGGACGATTCCATAGCTAACAATCGGAAATAAAAGAAAGAATGTAACTGTTTTGTGGAAGTTGAATGTTTTGTTTGACAGCTTCCTCGAAGCTTCCGGGTAGCGTCAGCTGATGGTTACGTAACACGGGTCCTCATGAAGACCAAACCAAACGAAACGCGACAAAATTAGGAAAAACATTCCAAGTAACAGACATGTGAGTAGGAAATGCAAGTAATTAAGTAATAAAAGTAATAAATCAAGTAATAAAAGTATGTTAAAAGTCACTCGGCTTTATTATAGGTTGATTCTGATGTGAAGCTGGCCTCAGATATATAACAAGCTAAGAAAACAGTAATATATAAAAATAATTACTACAGTTTTGTTCATGGTACAAACTTGAATTCATGTCAGCCACAGTGATATAAAGTGTCAAACACAAGCTGGTGAAATTTTGAAATTTGATTTATTTACCAGCCGTAAGTTCTGAACTTTGCTGTCCCTGGCATTGCATTTTAAAGGACTTACTAAAAATAATTATGTAACTTCATTCAACCACAAAAAAGTCAAATATGGGTAAAATTGTTTTCTTAAAACATGCTATACCAAACGGTTAAGCTACAATAATTAAAATTCAAATCATAAGGCTTTCGTTTCTATTTAAAAACAAACTTGACCAAATTATTTATATATATATATGGAGGGTCTAAGATATTAAATAAATAAATGCCCCAAAGAAATAAAATATGCAAAGAAAATAACCTTTCAATATTATTTTCCTCGGTGAGGACCTCAAGGGGTTTTCATCACAGCAAGTGCCATGTATTTAACAATGGTCTTGTTTTATCTATATAAATTATATCTAATTTTTATTTTTGTCACACACATACATAGACACACACACACACACACACACACACACACACACACACACACACACACACACACACACACACAGAAAGACACACACACACACACACACACACACACACACACACACAAACAAACACATAGAAAGAGACAAACACATTTCTATGCATCATACAATCCCACAAAAGTCAGCGTCGACATATCCCCATGCTAATGGAAATCAAGTTTACTTGGTCCTCAAACGATTTCCTGAACTTGATGTTATACCAGTAATAAAAGCACATATCTTAATGGAGAATTGTTTTAAAATGTAAAATAAATTTGAGGTCTACAAGGATCCAATTTTAATTAACCATTTACTATTATGTATGTTGTTCCAAACTAAGTAAATCTAAATAGTGAACGAATGAAAAAACTAAAAAAGCACTGTTTCAGTTTTGATCCTAAACCCTAACTATATCCCTACATGAGTTTGTGCTATATACGTTAATGTAGTATACAAAAGCAAATAAATCATGGTTAGATCATTGAGTAGATGTTGTGCTTGATAAAAAGATACCAAATATTAACATGTTGAACATTAATTATGTGATATATAAATGCTAAGAGTTGGAGGTTAAGGGTTAATCCTAACATGACCTCAGACACCAAAAGCATATAAGTATTGAGCCACATATGACACCTTCTGAACACATTGTACTGATAGCTTGAAAATACAGCAAATTATACACCTGGTTACAAAAAGCTTGTGTGACAAACAATAACCTTCTAGCCCAAGGTCTGTCAGTTTGGATTAACTTGTGTTTTGCTAAAAGGTGACAACAGCTGTTGAAGTACATGGTCTCAGGACATATATGCCATGATACATAAGGTTTATTACTTTCCAGCCTATAATTGCTTTGGATGGATCCCCGTCCATAAGTCTGTCTGTTGGGATTTCAGTAAACGTGTTACATGGCATGGAGGTTTATTTTTTGTATTCTATGCCTTCTTCAGATGAACACATAACTTGATTTTATGTCTGTACTGTTTTTCTCTCTGAGAGGTATCAGGTTCATTTCAGCTCATATAAATATCATCAATTGTTGAGTATTGTTGAGTACTTTCGAATTAGCCAACTATCAGCCTCTGCTCTCAGCAGATGTTTTGGTCATGCCCTTAAAATCCATAGGCATCACCTATGACCCTAAATCAGCCTTCATCCTGATGAGTAAGATTACATAACTACTAAGGAGACAGGCAGAATGGGTGCAGATAGTTTTCAGACATGGAGAGAGAGGGAGTGTTGGATGGGGGTTAATAAAGAGAGTGAGAGAGTGTGTGTCACCCCATCCAAGGAGTTCTGGGACCCGCTGTGAATGACAGGAGAACGGTGAATCCAGTGCAAAGAGCCAGAGTAAGCTTTAGCTCAGTGTTCAGTTCTCCTGTTGCTGTCATGGATTTCAGGAAGCTGCTGCTTTCTTTCCTCCTCATGTCTCTGACCCGGTCCAGAGGAGCCATCATCACAGGGGTGAGTGACTGGTTTCCGGCTCTGCCGCACAATAAGCTCTTTAAAGCAGTTTATCAAATTCACTTTTTATCCCTGTTTCGGAGAGGTTTCTTATCACTATGAGCCGCAAATTGTGGTAGTCATTAAGTAATGTCGAATGAAAAATAACATTATATGTGGAAACTATCTGCTTTTTCTGTAATTGTACCACGTATCGAGACAGTACATTATTCAATGCAACTACCAGTAATGGTAAACTGACTTCATATATTTGTATTTTTTGATTATCTAATGATTAATTTCTGTCCATTACATGCAACATTTTGAGAAATGTTGTTCAGTTTTCTGAACTAAATGTAAAATAAAATGAACATTTTAAATGAGGCAAACAGTAAAAAAAAAAAAAAAAGAACTTTAAATTTATATTGAATTTATAAAACTATGAACACAATAAATCAGAGAAAAGTAGCAAAATTTCACATTTGAGGAGCAATATTTTCTTTGACTTAAAAAAAACGATACAATTATTAATTGAATTGAAATGAATTTAATTTAATTAATAAGATTGACCTGTATCAGTTCTCTGAGCCACTTATTTCCACGTTTTTGTTTCTTGATAATTGCTCTACATTTTAATTTCACATTGCTGATAGACCTTATCCTCATCCGCTTCATCCACTGGCTGGAAGAACAAGAGGAAATTATTTCAGTAGTGTGATTGGTATTGATTTGTAAATGGATTAAGGAGATGGCAAGCCATGAATGAAACTGTGTTCACGCAACAAACATGGGCGGGAATCTCTGTTTGCATAAATAATATAAAACTGATACATTGGGATCAAAAGAGCTCTCCTGATCGTCTGTCTCTTTCATTCTTTACAGTCTGTATCTTCCCATCCTCACCTCTCTCTATTTCCTGCAGGCCTGTGAGAGAGATGTGCAGTGTGGGTATGGTCACTGCTGTGCTGTGAGTCTCTGGCTGAGGGGTCTGAGGATGTGCATCCCTAGAGGAGTGGCAGGAGATGAATGCTACCCCTTTAGTCACAAGGTAGGTAGAAAGGAATGTCCGGAAACCTAATTCATGCACACACACACACACACACACACACACACACACACACACACACACACGCACACACACACGCACAGACACACACACACAAACACACACACACACACACGCACACAAACACACACACACACACACACACACACACACAGATACACGCACATGATAAGTGTGGTAATATTCTTATTTGTCTTAACCCCACCTGTTTTTTGCTTTAATGGAAATTCAGATGATATTGTGACGGCAGGTTGGCTGAGGCTTTAGAAAAGCTGCTGATACATGCAGAAGTTATTGATCTTCTGCACAGTAAACCAGGAAATCAGAGCAGTAGATCACCTTGCTCATCTGCAACTCGCAGCAATAAGTCCTGCTAACACCAAATCCATATCTTAATTCAAGCTTTGAAGGAGCAGCTTTTTAAGACCTGCAGTCCCACTTGTCAGTTGATGGAAGATTCAAACTGTCAGATTATGCCCCGTCATCCTTTTCCCACTTTCAGGTGCCCTACCCAGGGAAAAGGCTCCATCACACCTGCCCATGTCTGCCCCACTTGGGGTGCACCAGGTACGATGATAGCAAGTATAAATGTACTGATGATTTTAAAAAAACTTGGACTTTTAAAGACATCCAAACATTCAGATGAAGAAGTTTGCACAGGAAACAGCATTTCGTGGTGAGGAACAAACTCTGGATAAGGCAGAAATACCTCCTCGTCCCCGACTGTATTCTTTACTAGTGTATTTTATTGTGGACTGTTTGGATTCTATTAATCCCAACAACAAGGACAAAAAAAGAAAGAAGAGAAATGTCAGTGTAATCTTCTTCCCAGAGCCACAGTGGATATCAGATACACTTTCTCTCTCCGAAGAACAAGTTGTTATATATAAGTAATTGAAACTTTCCTGTTTTTGTTTTCATTCTCGCTTTATGTAAATTTATTAAGAACAATTAAAAGATATTCAAAAAATAATAAAGTTTTTGTGAAAGTTTTATTTGTCATGTTTCAAGTGGTTTAATCATGTGATTACGATGAAGGTCATAATCAGTGTCCTTTTTCTTCATAAGCGAGATCGAGACTTTGTTCCTCTGTGCAAATGAGCTTAGGTTTTGGTCAATGCAGAAGTCAATTAAAGGGCAACTCCACTGAAATGACTTCAACTGGCTATTTCACATCCTTTTTAAAAAAAAAATTTAAATACACACTTTGGTGACTTTTTATATTATATTAGGACCTTAACAAGCCTTGAATATAAAAAAAGCAGGTGATATCGCTTTACAATAAGACAACCATTCTAAATTGTTCATTAAGGGTTTATAACGAGTTCATTTAGTACGTTTTAAACACTGTATAAATCATTAATAAGCTGCGATAGGTCATTAGATTGAAAAGGTGACTGTGACCTGTTGCTTGCCAAATAGTGAACCTGTAATTGTGCTTGGTGAAACATGTGGTATAAATTGCTTATAATGATTTAATTATGCTCTATAATGCCTTTTAAACTTCATTAGTAACCTAATCATAAACCATTCATAAATCCTTTTTTAAAGGAGAGTCTTATTGTGAAGTTGTACCAGAATGTACCATCATGTGATTCAAAACAATGAATCACTATAGTCATTATTCATCACTGTTTGCTCACCTCAATGCATCCATTAATATTTGAAAACTATAATTATTTTACATAGTTATAATGTATAAAATCCTAGAATAGGCTTATTAAATAAAAAGCCTTGTTATAGATTAATCCTATGAATTGACCTGCCTGACAAAATGGTTTCATCTCAACCAGCTGATAACATTTCTTTGAGTCATTTAACCATGTCAAATTTTTCATTGATAAAATATAGGCAGTTTCATCAATATTTAATTCACTGAAATAATGTATATTTCCTAAAAAGGTGACTTGTTACTACATGTTAATGTTAAATCAGTCATATTCGGTGTAGGGCATTCACTTGTAGCGAGGTTCTTTTTACATTATTGAACTCTTTAAGGAGAGATTTTCAATCGTTTGCTCTGTTTTTGCAAAAACACATTTTGTGAAGCCAAATGTAACACAATTTCATGGTCATAGAAGCAACTCCGAATGAAGGATAATTCAGACATAAATGTCATATGACTTTGTGTGTGTGGCATAAAATACACCTACTATTTGTTGTGTGTATTTGGCTTTGATTAAAACTTCCTGAGATTAACAGTGTATTTATATATCCTTTGTTCACATCGAGGTCATATCCCTGTATTTCTGTTCTCTGTATTACGGTTAACAAACAAGCATGGATGTATAACCTCTGCTCATACCTTCAGAAATACCTGAAGAAAGTTTCCATGTCAATATTAAACAGCCGGACATGAACTGTGCTTATCTGCGTGTCAAGTGTGTGTACTACCTCGCCATTCTGAACACTTATCTTGTACATTTGGTAAATTTTCCGTGAGATAATAAAAGTCAAAACTGTTTTCCATATCAGGGAAAATTATTTAATATAAAAATAATCGTTAACAATTTCAACTGGGGCACAAATTGGTTCTAGTGACAAATTTACTTCAATATTTGCTCTTAGATATGAGGGGATAATAGTCATTTTGCAGATTTCTTATCTTTAACTAGCACAAGATATCAGGATATGTGGAAGGGCATTTCGGAGGCACAACTTTGACGTGCTGAATATAAAGGCTAGGCTCTGCAGCTTAAGCCTGAGACTGAGTCCAACAGTAAAGGAGCAACATGATGAAGTGGCTGGTTGTGCTGTCCGCCCTTGTAGCCTTCTCCGAATGTTTTCATAGGTGAGTCTGACCTGGCTGGTTAAAAGTACATCATTAATTTGACATTTTCACCTTCTGTGCCTGATCTGCTGAAAAACAATCTTTTCATGTGGTATTGCTTAAGACTAAACCCTGCTTTGAGCTAAAATGCCTGATTTCTGATATAAAACGCTGGACATCTGATCATTTCAGTGGTTATTAATGCACCTTTTCATGGCTAGGGTTCCCCTTACCAAGGGAAAGTCTGCAAAGCAAAACCTGAGGGAGAAAGGACTATGGGAGGAGTACAAGAATAAGTATCCTTGGAATCCAATGGCCAAGTTTATCCAATCCACAACTGAGCCCATGACAAATGATTTTGGTGTAAGTCCACACATGAGACCATTTATATGTATTTGTCTTGAGAAGCCTATGTTTGGAGGGAGAGCATGTAATAAATGTTGTGTAGAAGTAAAATAAATGTACTTATATGCTGTGGCACTATTTAGAACACAGACATAATCTACTCTTTAAATGAAGTCGATACCTGCATCTGTTAATTTCTGTGTGCCTCTAGCTGGAATACTATGGTGTGATCTCCATTGGCACCCCACCTCAGTCCTTCACTGTACTCTTTGACACCGGCTCCTCCAACTTGTGGGTGCCTTCCGTCTACTGTTCCAGCGAAGCCTGTGGTGAGTGCCGAAAAACCTTCTTCTTTAAAAAAAAGTGGTGTGTTTAAAACAACATTGGGGAATATTTACTGGAATAATTTATAAGTAAAAATGTAAGGTACTTTTATTTTTAATATTTCAAATTAATAATCTTAATTTGTTTGATTAACTCTGCTAATTATTTGCCAACGGATTTATAATTTTGCTGTTTGAAACTTTTTTACATAAAGCATGCAACTACCCTTATTATGGAATACAGTGCATTGATGAAGTTATGATGCTGTGACTGTTATGGATTAAATGATCTGACTGTGTTGTTGGTAAGCTAAACTAATACCTTTGCAGGTACGATATGAGATGTTGGTATTACACAAATAAATATTAAAAAAAAATGTGTTCATCTGCAGAGAACCACAGGAAATATAACCCATCCAAGTCTTCCACTTTCAAATGGGGTAACCAAGCTCTGTCTATTCAGTACGGCACAGGCAGCATGACTGGATATCTGGCAACTGACACTATTCAGGTGATCAAAAGGATCAAAATGCCTCCTTAGCCTTCAAACCGGCAGCATCTCCCCGCTGATGAGTTGTGACTGACAGATATCTTCTGTGTATAGGTGGGAGGCATAACTGTGCCCAACCAGGTATTTGGAATTAGCAGGACAGAGGCTCCCTTCATGTATGGCATGATTCCTGATGGCAATATGGGATTGGCCTTCCAGACCATTGCTGCTGACAATGTCATGCCTGTGTTTGACAACATGATCAAGCAGAACCTGGTGCCCCAGTCCTTGTTCTCTGTCTATCTGAGCAGGTACATGAATGAAATTGGATGGTTGAGAATGTGTGTAGTGGTTGAAATTAAGCTTATGTATATTTACAATTTTATAGAACTGGTGAGCAGGGAAGCGAGCTGGTCTTCGGTGGTATTGACAGCAACCACTACACTGGACCACTGACCTGGATCCCTCTGACTTCTGACACTTACTGGCAGATCAAAATGGACAGGTACAAATAAGACACAAACTAATCACAAATGTTGCGCACAGATCTTTAGGTTTGCTGTATTTTACCTTCTGATGTAACTCCTCACAGCATTACCATCAATGGACAGACTGTGGCCTGCTCCGGTGGCTGCCAGACCATCATTGACACTGGTACCTCTTTGATTGTTGGCCCAAACCGTGACATTTACAACATGAATGCTTGGGTTGGAGCAGGCAATAACCAAAATGGAGGAGTGAGTGAAATCATCATAACATGCAACATACAATTTTAAACTCCAAAATCAGAAATACAACAGTTATTGTTGAGGATTTGGTTACATGGTTCAACTGTAAACCTGTAATATAGCAATGAATACAGTTCAAACTGTATTCAACTCTGTGGGATGTTTTTCTTTCAGGGTATTGTTAACTGCCAAAACATCCCAAACATGCCAGACGTCACTTTCAATATCAATGGACATGCCTTCAGTCTCCCTGCGTCTGCCTACGTCACTCAGGTCAGTTAGCACCCACCCCTTGTTCCAAACCACTGCAACAGAGAATTTGTCACCACCACAATGACTGTTTCGGAAGAAATAAATCTGTTTTCTTCTCATTTTCTGTACTTAGGACAGGGATGATTGCTACACTGGCTTTGGACCGGGTGGCGGTATAGTATCAGGGCTCTGGATCCTGGGAGATGTCTTCATCAGGGAATATTATTCAATATTTGATGTCCAGGCTAAGCAAGTCGCTCTGGCCAAGTCCGCATGATCAAACAAATCATCTAATGGATGATGTCCAAGCATATATTTCCCTATATGGGGCTTGCCTAATTGAAAGTACAAATAGGAGGCTATGGAATGTATTGATATGAAGGCAATGTCGCTGTTTTTGAATTAAAAAGATGAGAGCAAACGAAAGACTTTCTGTGAATTCTTTTGTGAATGCGTCATTTTGACCGTGGTGACCACGGCAGAGATCCTATATCAGTAGGAGATATGTCTTCAGAACATCTTTTGTAACCTTAGTTTCGTGCTACAGTGCTGCACTATAATGTCACAGGAACAAGAGTTATCTGTGAAGACTTTTCTTTTAGACGCTCGAAGAGAAGCTTGACATTTAATAGAGGATACAAAAGAATCACAAACAGGCAAAGAAGAAGTCTATTCTCAGAATAGACCCGGGTTTCCTCTCAGACTTGAATAGAAAGGAAACCGATAAAGACAAACATTGATATCATAAAAGATAACCCGATGACATGTTTTGATAACTATCTCACAATTACAAAGTGCAAGTTAGAACTACATTCAGACTCTGACTGCTGTCACTGAATTTTGTTCAGATTATTCATGGAGACATAGCTAATTTCCTTAATGCCATTATTAGTATTCATTATCCACACACACACACAACATGCTGTACACAACTAATGGGGTAGTTCAGTTTTCCCTTTTTCACAAAGTTCCAGAGAACATTAATGACGATATTTGACTGATAAAATGAAATCAGGAGTCATTTAAGCAAAAAAAAAACCTTACTTACTTTAGCCTTACTGGAATCCTACATTTCCCAACAGTCAACCAGGTATTGTGTCCTTATTTTCTCTCAAAACACAGTGTTTAACAAATAAAATCTGCCCATACACTAACTCAACTTTCACATTAATTCACTGGTTGATTGCCAGGGTGGAGTACTCCACCATCCCAGTTTTATTTGGCCGGTGGTCGCGGGTAAATGAGCAATCTGCATGGTGACTACCTGAGACTGTCACTATGACCCTCTGCAAGAATAGTCCTATATGAGACCGCGGGTCTCATGGAGATGCGGGGGTCATTGATCATTGTTGTCAGCGACGGCTGAGACTGACTATGATGACCTGGAAACTCTTTTACTTACTTTACTCAATTACTTCCTAATTTGTGTAGAAATAAAACTTCATTAAAATGCAAGTATTATTGTTGGTAATGTACATAAATCACTTTTTATTACATTGTGTCAATGAAGATTATAACTATTATAACTTGTAACACCCTCCCTGATAGCGTTTAGAGCAGGACTTACTGTAACAGATCTAGAAAGGCAGATCTAGAAAACAAGAATAACAAGATAATCGTTTCACTGGAGAAGAAATGATTATCGTTCCAACAATCAAAAATAATTTTCTCCATGAAGGATGTTACCACGTTAATAACTAATGAGGATCCTCAATGAACAAGGAAACCTCACCAAATAAAAGAAACAAGACAAACAGAATCTTCCTTTTCAATTCATTGCTTAAGACACTGAGGCTCAGCAGGCTGAGGCTTTTGATTTCCATTTAGAGAAAGGAGGAGAGGAGGATGTTAACCAAGCTGAAATCCCTCTTGGACAACTCACCCCCTACATGAGACTGTGGGAGTTCTGATTAGCTGTACTAAGTTTTCCATTTTTGGGATAAATAAAGTTTTTATCGATCCATCAAACTATCTCTCCCCTTTTGTAAAAATGTTTGACACCTTGTTGGAATGGCTAACATTCAGTACATTAAAAGGCCATATAACATCAGAAACAACAGTCTCACAAGCTGAGCTCCTTTGAGTCTGGATACTAGTTGCGGCTAATGACTCTGCTGAGATTGAATGGCTGATGAGGCTGGTGGATCTGCACGGACAAGCCAGAGATCGGGTGGTGGAGGGCGTGTGAGCCAGCCGCATGAAAGAACCAGATGAACGGAGAGCATCATATTTAAAAGACGGCTGCTGGTGATCGTGCGTAAACAATGAAGCCGAGTCACTGTGATTGGATGGATGGAAGTGGCCGAAGGAGCACAGCTGACATCAATGATGCCCCGGACCATCAACTAGGTTACTTGGACTGAGCGTGTATGAAAGGTGAGAATAATGAAGTGGTGGTATGAGGAGTAACTTTGGCCCAAGTGTCCTGAACTTTTGATAGACCTTCATTTTAAAATAAATCTTTTTATATGTAAGGGGAACACATGAATATTAATAAATACATTAAAGAATGCACACAGGTAAATATAAGGTGATTTATTTAGGGTCAACATTCAGCTTGTGAAACACTTCACAATCACTAATTGAAGACACTTTTGTCACAAAAGACAAATGATGTAAGTATGTACAAAAAATATTCAATAAACACAATGTTGTGGCATTCTCAGAAAAAACATATCGGATATCAGGTCAAAATACAAACTCTCCATTCACAAAGTAAAGTGATACTTTAGGGCACTCTGTATGTTTTCTACAAAAAAACCAAATCATTAAACTAGACAGAAGCCACTTGATTTTCTTGGATTTCATTGCTTTGTAAAGCAAGCAGTTGAAGCGTGTTAACATGAATCCTTTTTGATAATTACAGTGCAGACAAACCTTGCTTGTACTCATAATGCACAAGTTAGAAGGAAAGAGTGCATTTTTTTTATTTATTTTTTTACAAAAAGCTGTTCATCGTATCAACCACACTCACCCAGATGACTCTGGAAGAGATAACACTTTAGTTCACAGCAAGCCGAATCCTTGTTGAGGTCGCTATACTAGTCAAATCATATTAGTTTGTGTTGGTCCTGATCTGCACAGGTACTCGTCTGGGTACATTAAAAAGCCAACTATTCTTCCGTGAAGGTGATGACATCATAGTGAATTCCTTGTTGCTGCAGCTGCTCCAGCTGTTCAGGTGTAGCTTCAGTGTAGAGTGTCTGGGTCTGCGCCATGGCTGCGTCTGCAACAGCTTAGACAACAAAAAATATTTCCAATTAGTCTGATTTGTGTCAGTGTGCTGGGGTTACTTTCATAATCAAGTTTACGTTAAACTGATGCTTATTCATAATGGAAGAGATTCTCACCCAAGGGACTATTTCCGATATATTTTAACCAATTATTGATAGATAATCTGCTGTATGTTTATCATATATCAAAGCATGTGCAATTTAGGAAATAATGTTACTATTCATTTCTCTGCAGAGACACAATCATTTTTGCTTCAGACATCCAACTGACTCTCACATGATGAAAACATTCTGAAACACACAATGAGGAAACATTTTACATGGCTTCTCATTTAACCTGCACTAAGATACATTATTATATTACCAAATATACTTTATGTATATAAAGTTTATGGTCAATGTGAGAAAAAAATAACTTCAATGGATTTTCTAGTGAAGCCTTCACTCTCCACAGGCAGATATTGAAGTAGCAGTAGTTCATGAGCTGAAAAAACATTTGGAATCCTAGAAACTTCCTAGAAACATTTTATAACATGCTTGATGCAATCATAGGCAAAGTCTTTAATTTATTATACGACTGAGAGCCAACCTGTAACAGCAGAGTGGGCTGCAGCCTCCAAATCTTCAGGATTCACTATCTGTTGCTCTGAGCTCACGGGCAGGTACTGGATCTGTCCGTCATGACTTACAGCAATCTGAGCACATAAAGAACAAGGAGCAATGACTTTCTGTGACAGCAAAAACTATTTGTAGCGCATATCCAGACTATATTCTAGATGTGGAGCGTTCCAGATGATCAACGATTGCCTCACTTGTTGCTCCTGCAGAAAAGCCCCATCATGTTCGTACTGGATGATCTGTCCATCCGGAATCTGAGGAAAGGATATCGACTCTCTTTAAAACACACCCTCACACAGTCTTTGGCATCAGTTAGAATGACTTCTCATGAAGTAAAACACTAACCTGTATGTGGTTACCGTCAGCCACCACTACATACTCCTGAGGGATCAAGTGTGGCACCCCATCCTGCGAGATGATATACTGAACCTGAAACGTGAGTTAAGATGAAATGATATATTATGGCTAATGTAAAAGGGAGCTACAAAATGGCTCTTGCTTCTGTTACCTGGTTGTCTCCGGTCATCAGGTGCTGAACTGTCTGTCCGTCTATGGTAGTAATCTGCTGGATATAGGTTCCCTCCTCCTGATGAATGCAGTCATTTAGAAAATACAGTATACTGAATGGAAATATAACCATTGGAGAGAAATAGATTAAGTAAGTATGCTCAGTGCAGTATGTACCTGGTCAGACAGTGACTGTTCTTGAGCTACAATAATGTGCTCCTGTCCCAGGGCCTGCAGGCGCTCTGGAGTGATCACTGTCTGATGTGCTTGCAGTGCTGTCAGACATGCAAAATAGCAGTTTTGAATCATGGTCCAAAATATTATTCATTCATTTCTGATGTAGTGTTATTCCTTACATTGTAAAGTGGCTAGGGCTTCCTCATCACTGTTGACTATGATGGTTTGCTGAGATGTGGTAGTATGGTTCTTCCGAGTTGGATTATCCTGATTGTGGAGACGCTCCATGTGAAACTTCAGATGGCCATTACGGTTAAACCTGAGATAATGGGCAAAAAAACATCAGCACTGACACTTTCTAATGACTATGTATCACTCTAAACCATACAGAAATTAGCCCCCACCTTTGTCCGCAAAGTTTACAAGAAAACGGTTTCTCGTTGGTGTGTGTCAACATGTGTCTGCGCAGGTCTTTCTTGTTTTTGGAGGCGAAGCTGCAACTTGAACACTTATGAGGGCGCAGATAGGAGTGCAACTCCATGTGAGCCTGAAGTAAATCAAGATATCGGTCAATTTTAGGAGAGAAATGAAGGGAAAGTAAGTGGGGAGACAGATGGGCATTTGGGACTGGAGTACTTTTGAAATGTCAGAAAAGAGTTTGAAACACATGAAAGAATTTAAGAGAAAATAAAGAGGTGGAAATGTCTCCCCGTATTAAAACAATTTGATGAGTTAGTTGTCATAACTGTCACTTGTGGATCATTGGCCAGTTTGTTGCAATCAATTACTTAAGTTGTTGATTATTATCCGTACACTATTGTCTGTTTTGAGTATAGAATTAAAGACCCTGTTACTGCACAATCATGGTTTCATTCATCGGAATAAATACTATATTTTATACTTAAGTCACCTAATTTTTGGCCATGTAACAAGAAAATGAACAGTCACATCGGCTCACGTGGCTTTTGCATATACGCAACAAAGTGAACACCAGGGAGCAGACATGACAACAGCACTGGACATTGTCTGCTGTTCACAATCTGCTCGTAAACAGCTGATAAAGTGTTCAATGTCCTCGAGAGCAATCTCCAATTCGGTTAAAATATGTGTCACACAAATAACACTTTGTGTTGCTGTTGCTTATGCAGATCTCTCATGTGGGACAGATGTGTTCACAATAGGAGCTAGACACTGGTCACTTGTAATTATGAATGATCAAATCTGATCTGAGGAAAGAAAAGTGTGTCATGTGAATAATGTGAATGTGGCCTAGGAGACTCACCTTGACCTCAGGCCAAGAAGTGGAGGTGAATTCACAATCAGGACACTTGAACGTGTTGGCGTCCAAATGTGCCCTCTTGTGGTTCTCCATGTCGGAGCGTCCATGGAAAGACTCCATGCAGATTCGACAGGAAAATCTCTTGGTGTTCATATTGGGAGAGCTCAGTGCAGGCGGAGACACTGGAGCTTCACTGCTCAACTAACAGCGAATGGAAAACAGTCAGAGGGGAGGAGTGTACACAGACATCTGTATGGTAAAAGAAATGATCTCTCAGTTACCTCCACTTGTTGCAAAACGCCATCAGGCAACGCTGAAGTAAGGTAGAACTTGTCACCTTTCAGGCTCTCTGACTCGGTGACTTCTACAACCGGGGAAGGACTGCTATCACCATTACTGAAAAGACAGAAGTTTGATGTCAACATAAAATGATTAGTCATCATTAACTGTGTCACTGCGTTTTTCTGTTTGACAAAATACATTCTTAATAACGTCTATGATGTTATGTTACCTGTTTATAGGGCTGTTATTTTCTTCAGTGGGCTGCTCCAGCACATTGAAGTCTCGACTACCCTCATAAGCTTCAATTTTGATCTGGGTAAGCTCTCCCGTCTCAGAGGTCGCTGCTTCGTAGGCCTCTTGTAGTACTGTCTCACCATTCTCAGACACACAGAAGGTCAAGACTTTCTGGGCCTGATTCGGTGCTGAGGTCATCATACTCCACGTGCCCTTTTCCAAGGATTTGCCTTGTGACTTCAGCACTGCCACCTGAGGGGTATATTTCTTTAAAAAAATGTCTTGCTATTTCCAGAGAAATGTCACGAACTTGTGTTCAGTTACATTTTTTGATGAGTCACTAAACCAACCTGTAATGCATTTCCAACCAATTCACGGGCATTGCTCATATTCAGAAGCAGGTCTAGGGCATTCTGGGCAGTCAGATCACTGGATTCAGCTGGGGAGCACATGGAGAATTGTTAGCATTTGCACGTCGGCATTTGCACCTAAATGGGTCACATTAATCTAGGAGACTTGTTAATTAATTCAACTAAAAAGTATCTTGAATGAAAAGAAAAAAATGATGGCGCTCAGAAAGTGCACACATCTGCTTAGTGAATAAATGAATACTACTATGGTAATACTATGACCACAATACTTCATGATGGGAAATGAAATCACAAAGATTCATGAAAAAACTTCCATCCATATCATCTTCTGGATAAGCCAGTCTTAATCACAAATTTCCCTAACCAGGGACAACCATTCCCTGAAATCCATTCAGTTATCCTGCATAAAAAGAAACAAATAAAGAGCACTGATAATGGAAACCATCCCATATGGCAACTGCCACATAATTAGAACCGGAAACTGGTTATACTGTTGTGACTGATCAGACTTTATTACATCCCTCATAATTTTTGGAACTTCAAAATGATCAAGTCTTCTTTTTAATCTGTGTCCCCTCTTTCCACTTTCAACAGGAAACATAAAAAATGTTCAGAAACTGTTGATGTACATTGATGAGCCACAACATTAAAACCACCGGTCCTATTGTTGTGGCTGATTGGTGAACCTCCTTCACAGACAAAGGAACTGACCTTGTTCGTAAATTACTGTGGTGTTTCCCAATGTGTCCTGGGACACTGAGGCATTCTCCAAACCCTGCATGGCTTGTAGTGTCGCTGAATCGACTGTAACCTAATGAAAAAGGATAAAGAAATGTTACAATATATCCTCTCGTACACATCATAACACCTGTTTACACTAGAACAGTATTTGTAGTGCACATAATTCCAACTAGGCTAAATATACTATACTTTTCTGATCCATGTTCCATCTCTCTACCAAGTTCTGTGCATATACATCCAGGACTTTTGGGAATAATTCTACTAACAAATGGACCAACCGACCAGGAGAAAACATAACATCCTTGGCGGAGGTAATTACATCCAAATCTGGCTTGGGACTAATAACATAACCCCTGTAAAAGACTCACAATAGTGTTCTGCAAGCCCTGTGTATCATCATGTTCATCTTTGAGCTCCTTGATCTGCTGCAGGGTGAAGAAGGGCTTGCGTCGCATCCTAACTGGCTCCTCGGGATGAGCCACGCACCACTTCTCAAATGCCTCAGGGTGGCGACATCGCACATGTAAACCCAAGTTCTTCCTGTGCTTTGTCATGAAGTGACACATATCACAGGAGAAAGGCTTATCTCCTGTATATAACACACAAAGCACAAAAAAATGAAGATAATGACAGAATAAAAGTATTGAAGAGTATACCATCCATTAACCTAATGGAAAAGACAAAACAAACTCTATTTAAACAGGTTTCAATGAAAGCCTTTTGGCTACACTCACCAGTATGTTTTATGGCCAGATGGGAGACCAGGAACTCTTCTTTAGAGGTTGAGTATTTGCAGAAGTCACACTTGAAGGGCCGGTCATTGGTGTGAGACAACTGATGGTTGAGGAGCAGCTTCTTGTTGTCACAATTGTAGTCACAAAATTCACATTTGAACCTGGCACAATCAATTGTAAAATATATTCATTGTGATTGTGTCATCATTGTTAAGTTAAAAAAAATCAAAAAACAATATTGGTTCATGATGACAGATTCCTGTCCTTATCGCTGCTCAGACAATAAGGTTACGTCCATGTTTTTTTTAACAAAAGGTTGGTGACAATTACGTTTTCAATACTGACTTGCTGTCTCCCAGGCTCTGGATGTGTGTCAGTAGATGCATTTTGAACGTATATCGTTTCTTGAAGGACTTGCCACACTGCAAAAAATAGGTAAAAAGAAATCTTCAACAAGAGGTTTGGATCAGAGTCCATAAAATATTGTAGGTACATGCCTTCTGTAAATGAGTAAGGATCTTTCCCCAGAATAATAACTAATGTTTTTTTTGGCAGTATCTTTATAAGGACTCATTCAGGAACAGCAATTTTTCACTACAATGTTTGTTATGGAAGGAACACAGTCTCGTCTACAATTTTCATGACTTAAACACGGAGAGGCATCACTTATAATTACACTTTTCACAAAGAATAATGTTTGTTGAATGTACAATCTTTATTAATCTGACCTTGTCACACATGTGTGGTTTCTCTGAGCTGTGGGTCTTCATGTGCTGGGTCAGTCTTTTTTGCATGGGGTAAACCCTGTGACATACAGGGCAGATGAACTCAGACACCTTTGGTACCTACACAAAATAGTTGACTGGTTTAGTGGTCAAAAAAGGGAAAGCAGGACCCAAAACACAACCGTAATGCAGTAATTCTGCTAAAACGGTCAAAAAGAATAATATTGTTATGTCATGAACACGTTAATTTAATCATCATTCAAATATATTAGAGATATCTTACCAACTCAGTCTTTTTTTTCCTGTCGAAAAAGAGAAAAAAATGGTAAGTAAAAATTATAAAAAATCCGTTATTCTGTAGTAGGATTAACTCACTGGGTATCTAATACATGTTTCTGTATGAGATATGTACTTGTCTTTGTTGTGGACAGATGAATGACGAAGGACGTCTTTCTTGTAGACACTCGTGTAATCACACTCCTCACATTTGAATGGCTTGGTTCCCTCATGGTTGAACATGTGTTCCTGCAAAACAGCCCGCAAACCTTTAAGCATGGAACCATTCATCTAAACTGGTGTCAGTCTGAATGTCACGGCCTGATGTTGAAAGCAAACCTTGAGTGAGGACCAACGCTTGCAGCGGTAGTTACACTGGAGGCATTTAAAGAGCTCTGGGTCATTGCCTTCATGCGAGTCCACATGGAAGCGCAAATCTTCTTGAGTGAGGAAGCGTGAACCACAGATCCAGCAGTTGTGAGGTCTCAGGAGTGGTTTGAGGGATCTATAGTACCGACTTTAGGATGATAAAGGGAAAGAAGCCACTACTTATGTGATGCTGTTTGTAAAACAACTTAAATCAAAAAATTAGACACTTACTTTCGATTTATATACTTCTTATACTTCTTGCGAAGAAAATGCTTGGAGGGTCGGCCCCGCTTCCTCTGGAAGAACTCCTCCTCTGGCTGTGTGTTTGATGAGGGGTCTTTGTTCTCAGAGTCTGATTGCCCAATTGTTGCCTCTGCGGTCCCTTCACTGATCACCCTAGAGGGACTGTTGTTTAATCCGGAAGAGCTGGCCTCCTCAGATGCAATAGCAACGCCATTTATTCTGGGCTTCTTCAAAATACTCTCTGGTTCTATATCAAATGTTACCAACAACAACAACAACAACATAGTAATACAGCAATCTAAAGGTTCTGCTCTATGATGTTGGCTCTCTAGCAGCGATGGGCTGTGGTTTTCTGTCTTTTCTCTTTCAAAAGTGAATAACTCACCAATGCCGCTGTAGCCATCTTCTATAAAGCTGTACTTCCTGGGACGGCCGACTTTACGCCGAGGACGCCCTTGAGAGGAGGAAGAGATAGGAGGAGTGGGCTTCTTTAAAATGGTAGGTGGTCGTCCATTACAATCCTCCTCTGTGGGGTTGTAGTCACTATCCTCTGGGGATAAACAACGGAGCAAGGAAAAGGATCTATGAATATGATTCTTATTCTATCTTATTTTCAACCAACAAAAAAAAGTGTGAGTCTTTGGTGTCAGTTTCATAAAAAAATCTTCCTCACTGACCGCCAAGATCATCAATGGCACCAGCATCCACAATATCATCATCTTCTTCCTCTACTAGTTTGCGTTCTCCAGCATTCACCTTTGCTGTCTCCCTCTCTTCAGCTTCCCCCCTCTCTGCCTGACGACGGGCCATGGTCTCACTTTTAGGAGGCCGTCCACGTTTACGTTTCTTTGGCATTTCCCCTGAAAACCAAACACAATACCGCAAATTTCAGGAAAAAAAAGAAAGAAAATTTAACGGACATTTTGCCACAAAAAAAAAAAATCAACAATACACATTTTTATAGTTAATAGTGATTTATTCATTTAGTTTATAAATTATCTTGAGTAAACAGCTTATGATTCCTTGAAAAATACAGGTATTTTTTGGCTGTTTCTGAGCACCACAAAGGACACGGCATCTAATTTTCAAATATTTTATAGAGCAGGAAGATATCTTGAAATCTGATATGTCTGGAACTTCGCAACAAACAAAAGTGTTTCGATAGTAGTCTAATTGTGCTATAAATAAAAGGAAAAATCTGGATTTTTTTCATTTTGTGGTGAACTGTCCCTGTCTCTGTGGGTCATAATCATTTAATATGGTGCCACTATATCTTACCTGATGGTTTAAAATGTTTGTCCCTCATGTGTTGAATAAGTGTATCTTTAGAGGCACTCTTGTAAGGACACATTTTACACTTGTACTGCTGTACAATCACTACTTCCATCATTTCTTCCAACTCAGCCAAGTTTGGTGGTCTGTCTCCAGAGCCTTCTGCCACTGTTGAATTCCCCATCTCCCTGGCTAGTCCAACTTCATCCTGTGCCCCCTGGTAGTTTTGAGGCTCATCTTGGCTGGGAAGGCATTGCTGGATGAGCTCAGGTTCTGAGTTGGAGGCATATGTCCCACTGCTGCTGATGTAGAGTCCTGGTTGGCTCTCGCCGCACTCCAAAGCCCGAGGAAGGCCACCTGAACCTACTGTGTCTGCCAGGGGGTGCTCTGATGAAGAGCTGTCATCGGCATAGAGAGAGGCCTCTGGGCCATTGCTGCTTTCCATATAACAGGAGTGCTGTGGTGGCCGTTGTGAGCGCTGTGGCTGATCTGGATCTTGGTTCTGTTCATCATCCTCATCATCGTCCCTCGTTTGAAATCGAGAACAACCTGGTTGCTCAGAGTCTGCTGCTCCAACACACTCCCCTCCATACCCAGCCCCATACTGTGGCCTCATCTGGGTCCTGTGGTCTGCACTACTGTCAATGTAACTGCGTGAGTGATATGGTTGCTGGCCATCATCCACTGCACACTCCAGGTACCCAGCGCTACACTCCACCAAATAGTGACCTTGGCTGGTAGCGTTTGAGTCAGCCCTACTGCATTCAACATATCCAGGAAGGTCCTGGTTGCTGTTATCCCCACTGTAGTCAGGAAAACCTGACCTAGAGCGTGTCTGGTCGGGTTCTTCACATGAACACTCCATATAGGAAGATGAGGATTCCTCTGTCTGGTCTGGACCATCTGCACTGCAGTCCATGTACTGGGATGGGTGTGAATGCTGGGGCTGGTCAGGCTGACTGCTGCTGTCCTCTGGATAGCCTGAATGACCGGGCTGATCATCAGGCTGGTCGGGTTCAAGGTTGTCATGCAGGTCACTTTGGTCTAGACATGTGGATGTAGGGCCTTCGGCAAAAGCCTCAATTGCTATGCGATCAGAAAGAACTGAAGATGACATCTGGGCTACCATATGAGCACCTACAGTGGACAAATACATATAAATTAATTGTACTGTTTTGGGCACCAACTTCAGTGGACTGCACTTACTTTCAATAGAAATAAATATTGTTTTAGAACAAGTACGCATGATGAAGATTGATATTTTGTTAGCACTGTAAAGAAACAATGACTGTGTAAATCCCAATAGAACTTTTAGGCTGCGGTTGCTATTGTACATGTTTTTTGAAATGGGTTGAAGAATTTAAGAGTTAGCAATGGCAATAGCACACTTACCATCATCTGGCCCTTGTAATATTAGATACTGAGTTGTTTCTGCTCCTCCATCTTCTGCACTTGTCACAGCTATGCAACCTTCAACAAGATCAGACAGCATCACGTATTTGCCAACTCTGGTTAAATTAATGAAATTGACATAGTCTAAAGCTACTCAGGCTCTGATTTGAGAGAATTTGAAATACTGTTCATGATGTCAGGGCCGATGGTGGACTCTGTGATCTTGCCAATGGCAGACCCCAGATCAGATGAGGTAGAAGCAGTCGAGTCAGAAACCATCATGGCTCCTTCAGACACAGCACTGGAGTGGACCAGTACTTGGGATGACTCAGATACCAATACTGACTGAGTCACAGTGGAAACACTGGACACACTGGTGGATTGGGCCACTGAAGAGGAGTCTGGAAGGTGGACTGATGAAACTCTGATGTCTGTGCTGGAGCTGGTTTCAGGGAGAAACACCTTGACAAAGGGGATCAAACGATGATGGTATTGTCACAAAACATTTTTTTTTTTTTTTTAAAGGCACAAGGCATATTTGCTATTTATAATTTTGCTGTCATAAGAATAATCATACGTTTTCTTTTCCCACAAATACACACTCAATTGCATTATTAGTTTAACAAGCTTACAATAAGTCCCTCTGAGCTCTGTCCCACATGGCAGTCAGACTCTGGGGCCTGTGTGCGAGAGGCAGCAGCATCACTGCTGTCAGCAGACATGGCCTCAGACGATTCCATGCCCATGCCACTTTCAGAGGGCTCCTCCATCCCCGAGGGACCTGCATCACTGCTGCTCTCCACCTCATTCTCCTCCGAATCCATACCTATCAGCAAAAAATAATAACATAAGGAATGTCAGATTTAATGTTTGAGAAATCTTAAAATCGTGTCTAATTTTACCTGCAAATTAATAATGCTATAAACACATCTCCCGGTTACTTGCCATAGGGGAGCTGTTTGCGAATTACGATTAGTGTTTGCAGAACTTAAAACATTTTGTATTCGCCACTGAATAAACAGCAAATGTGGAAATGATGCTAGCTGGAAGACTTACAGATACTTTCGGGTGGAAATAAACAGAAGCAGTTGTCAAAACTTCTCAAATTTAATAAAGTCAGGAGTTGTCGAGGAAAGGAAGGCTCCATCAAAGTGTTATTTTTTACAGTGTAAATACTCCACTACAAATACATTTCCTGCATTCAACTTTACATAAATAAATGTTTGTTTTTTCAAATAAATGTTCAAGTATCGAATGTAAAAGTACCCATTGTGTGTGAATGTTTTTTCTCCTACAAAAAATATTTATAGACCCTGTTTATAGTCACTGTCTTGTGAGAATCACGCATCTTTAAGAAGCCCTCTTTTCATAAGTTCAGGCTGTTTCCAGCTTTGTGATATTTTCCAGATGATCGAAGATGGTTTTTAATAGTCTTTATCTTAAGGTGTAGGACAGAATTCTCAAAGCCAAAACAGCACATTTAAAAATAACTGTTTACAAAATGTTTTGACAGACAATGCAGACACAGGAAACTCTGAGCAACACAAGAGAAAACACACTTTATGTTTATCAAGAACACTCAAAATCACACTTTGTGAAGAGAGTTTTCACTGTCAAAAGTTTTACTCTGTGAAAACTAACAAGTAAACATCCTTCAGACAAATTTTGTGCAGAGTACCATATAGTTGTAGTGGAGTAGAAGCATAAAGTATCCTGAAATTGATATCAAGAAATGTACAAATACCTCAAATTAGTCGTCAACTACAGCACTTATGTAAATGTTTTTTACTATACATACATACATACATACATCTACATTTGAGTTTATAATGGCTCTGGATAATAGGTGCATTATAAATTAAATGTATTATTATTATTATTATAGGTAAATTAAAATATGGGCTCCCTATTTGGCGACTGCAGATATTTTTGCTTCAAAGAATTTAATAGAAAATTAAAGTCAATTCTAAGTATGTCGAGCTGACTGATAGTTATCCATAATGTAATAGGACAGAGTCTGCATTGGAGCGATTTAACGGTCAACACTGTGGGAATAAACAGTTGACCCACTTAATAAACTGAGCATGAGTACATTGAACTACCGCTAGGCAGTTATTTTGCAACCTTATGCTAACATTGGCCTTTAGCTAACCAATTAGCATTGCTATTCGGTATGTGTTCGGTGATAATACAAAGCAGATATAAATACATCGAACAACATTCGTATGAACGGTAGCATCAAACACCGCTACTGAATGAAACCCATATCACGGATATATGAAGGACTACGTGACTTTAACCTTGAACACAACGTACATTAGCAGTGTGAGAACGGGCCTAGCTGCCCTTCGTTCTGCCTGCTCAGCGTCGCCATTTTGTATCAGGCAGCCCGCTTTTCCATTCAGGCAGTCTGAAGGCTCTACTGGGGACCTCGAGGGCCTCAGCAACATAAGATCGCCCAAATGCTCTCCCTGAAGAAAATTAAACTATTTTCCCCCTCCAAAATCAGAATCGCCATACTTTTCCTTACCGTATATTCTCGTGTTGAAAGATATCCAGACTTGTAGATGCGCTAAATAGAAGAGAAACTCTTAAGCGTTAATTGTTGCTTCATTCTAGTCGGGCGCCACGAGACTCTCCTGACTTCCTGTCCGTGCAACCGGATCTTATTTATCGTTTTTGGTTAGAACTAGCTTCTTTTTTTTTTTAAATGTCAGGGAAATTATAGAATGTAACTTATACGGACAAAGTGGTTGTTTTAGGTTGGTTCATGGTCTATTAATGTGATGTTTATTATCACTTGGCGGACTATTGTTTTTAGAGGAAGGCGTTTTACGCAATTCAATGCGGAGTAATATGTATGTGCTTAAAGGCTGTTTTCTCAAGAGCGGCAACGATGTCCAGAACAGTTTTGAAATTACTCAGTACAACGCAGATTAACGCTAATAAATGTTTATTTGCTACAGCTTGATCATGGATTAATATATCGAATATTATAAGCTATTGATGCGTATGTTTTTCCATGTGATTCATATGTACGTCAGTATATAAGGCGTTTCAGTGAGCTAATGAGATGGGACAGAGGTAGCAGGTTGCTTAAGAGAATCTTTATTGCATTGAAAAGTAAAATTTACAAACGAATATTCATCTGTATGAAAATATTTCAGTGAAGGAGACATACATTGTCGTCCAGTGCAAATGATTGGGTGTGAAGACACATTCAGAGGTACAAAGAAATACAACAGACCAACATCAGGAAACTAAAAATAAAATTATAAATATCAAAATAATAAAATACATTTAATGGTCTGAGCCTGTCAGACATGAAATAATTATTTGAATATGTAATCTGAGCTAGAACACTTTTGATAATATTTGATTTGATTTGTGTGTCTTCACTGGTGGTCAGTCTGAGGCCAGTACAGTGCCAAAGATGGCAAAATACCTTGCTTCCATCCTGGCCCTTGACTTATTTTTAGGCCAATGCTGCTCTTTAGCCAGCATTATTGATGGCTAATTATTCACATACCGGAAAGCACACATATAACAAGCAATATGCACAGATCCGACACCTCACTCTCCCTTACACCCATCCAAATAAATAAATAGGTACCACCACATTACAGATAATTTCCAGCTCGATCCAGGGTGTCCATCTCCTCAAAATTAAGAGCTTTAAGAATCTGAGCACTTCAGGAGGTCATATTTTACATAGCCAACACGATCCACCTGCTTGCGGGAATTCATGCGCCAGTAGAATCTATCTCTGCAAAAGTATAAGTGACCTAAAGCAGAAACATTGAATCACAAGAAAGCAAAAATAAGGATTTTTGCATGCAATAAACCGTTATTACTTTCTGAATTTGTGTATTTGGCTCAATAGATATAATTTACCTTTGTACTGAAAGACATCATGAGCATCATTTGGGACACCACCAAAAATGCCATCTGTATATTTTGGGTACCCGCTGTCAATCGTCTGGGTCTTCATATCAAGTCTTTGTTCAACATAATAAAAAAGTAGCAGAGAATGTCATTCACGTGGACAAAAACAAACAGTTGCCTAAATGGAAACTTGCACAGTCATCTGAACAACATTGAAGTGAGCGTGCCTTGCTCGAAGGCTCAAATTTTAGATGAATATTTTACAGCAACAAACATGCCTCCCAGATTTGAATATGGTCAAGACCCAATTTTAACTTACCTCCAAACATTCTCCCCACTGAAGAGAAGGACTTTCGCTTTTCCTCTCTGGAGTGCTCCCTCCACCTTCTGAACACTGGCGGGGAGACCGAGCTTCTCTATGCTGCGGGGACCCAGAACACTTTGCCCAGTGTACACCCAGAATCGGGTCTCTGTATAAATTAAATATAATGTTTGAATTTGTCTTCACATTTTGATCAGTTGTTGGTGGCCCATTATAGTGTCTAAGAACATTTTCTAACCTGAGAAGAAGTATAACTTTTGGGTCGCAATGTCCTCAAAGGCAGAGTTAATAACAGCTGGCAGTGCTGGCCACTTTTGAGAAATAGGAAATGGTCCCATGGCACCCTTGCTCGTCATCTTCCAGTAATTTCTGTTGATAAACACATCGTCACTCTAAGTTTCTGTTAACACTGTGTTATGTTACTTATCTTATTAAAAAAATAAGTTAATGCAATGGTTTGCTCACCCATCCTTAAAGAAAAGTAGTTCTCCCTTAATCACAGTGATTGTGTCAAAGCTGGTGAAAGTGCAGGAATCTTTGGTTGGATCAACAGACGGTGTGGTGGTAGTGATAGTGGATACAGTGGGTTCTGCTTCATCTTCAGAGTCAGTCTCATCAGGGTCAGGGACGGGGGTGTTGGGTTGAGGGGGTGTGGGATCTGGTACTGTTTTCCTACCTGGATGGAAAAAAGAACCAAATAGTTGAGATTTGTTAATATAAACATTTGAAAGTGGTCTTTCATGAGTATGCTGTGGTTTGTCAACACCTCACCGTAGAGATGCTGAATGCCCTCAACATCATCGTCATGCAGGGAAAGGTCTTCCACATACATGTACATGGGGAACATTAGGGCCTCTCGGATGTTGGAGTGATCGAGGCCAAGAGCGTGTCCAAATTCATGGGCAGCCACCAAGAACAGACTGTAACCTGTTACACATTCATCATTTGATATCAATATATAACAATGGTGGTTATATATCTATTGCATTTTCATAATCTCAACCGTAATATATCCATTACTCACCTTGGTCATGACAGAAGCCCCATTTATTGTCTTGGTCATAGTTGTCAGTGGTACTGCACCACAACCTACCATCTTCGCGTCCCTCACTGGTGCAGGAATCATACTCTTTGCCCAGAAATACAAAGGGAAAGATACAGGACTCTCCCTCAGAGTTTCCACCAAATGCTGCAGTGTCTGGTCAGAAAAGTCATAACAACAACGTTAACCAACAAGGTTTTTTGAGTATTCTACAGCATATTATGCATTGTGATTCCTGACACCCACCACGGCTGGGACAGAAACCATATTCAGAGTCCCTGTCAAAGTTGTCTGTGGTGGCACACCAGCGGTAGCCATCGCGGCGGCCCTCTGTGGTACAGCTGTTATATTTGTTCCCCAGGAATTCAAAGGGGAAGACACACTTTTCTCCGTCGGCGTTTCCTCCAAATGTGTACAGAACTGTTAGGGTGAGAATGGATGAGCAAGTGGAGTGAGTTAGCATGCCAAAGAGCAAATGCTCTCACCCTGCTGACCTGTGATCTCTCTTGCAGTGTAAATTGTTATGCTTACGTTCACTAGGGCAGAAGCCGAATTTCTTGTCTCTGCTATAGTCGTCAGTGGTTGCGCACCAGGGCAGTTCGTCTGAACGACCATCAGTGATGCAGGTTTTGTAGGACTTGCCCTCGAATATGAAGGGGAAGTGGCACATGGCACCATCCGCATTTCCATAGAGAGTCTTCACAACTGGGCGAAAGAACATTTTATATTTAATGCAATATTCAAGGTGAACATAAGGGGGAGGCATCCTCAAATGAATTGTTGATGGTGGAAATCTATTCTTCTGCGTTTCATTACCTGGTCCTTTCCCCAAAGTCCAGTGCTCATCATCGTCAAAGTGTGCGTCTCCCTGCACACCCTCACCAGGGGGATAAGCATGGGCCAGAAGACCGTCCTTTCCATCAAATGGGTATGGGTCTCCGTGGTCTTTGATTTTACACATGTTTAATTATTATTCAACCATGGGGCATATATATGAACGAGAAGAGATGAAATACAACACAACACTACAAGTTCATGACCTACCTGCACTTCCAAACGATATCATGATGTCTGCCCCCCCCTCAAAGAGACGCGTAAAAGTCAGAGGCGTCACATCACTCCACACCTTGAAGGCTCTGGCAAATGCATCATCGATCAGAGAGATCTGCATGTCTGGAGAATAGTTCAAAGTCCTGTGGAGAAGATCGGAATGACGACGCAAGGGAAGATAATTGGTAATACATAATATCTCCAAAAGAAACTACCCTGTGAATTGCAAAGCACAAGTATCACTATATCACCAAATGTATCAGGATTCTTTCTCCCCTCACCTGTAAGTGACATCGTGATGATCCCATTTGAGGTCTCCATCAAATGTTTTGAAATTTCCCACATCAGGAACCCCACAGCGAGGCTGTTTCATGACCTCTAAGGTTGGCTTATCCAGCTCTCCAGTCTCCTCCAGCCCCATCTGCCTCTGCAGCTTCTTCAACATCTTAGAGGTTGACAGTAAAGACTGAAAGCCACTGCGGTGCTGTTTGTCCATGTAGCCAAACTTCTTCAGATAACTCTAGCAGGTGAATATGAGAAAATACATTCATATAATTATTAACGTGAATTTTTGAAAGTTTGAAAAGCAGAGGTGTATCCTTTTGCTCTTTCTGTGTGTCTTCTCATCATCATCATGAATTAAATATCTTTTCAGGTAATTATTTCCCTGCACAGCTTGATAGCACACAGTTTGGGGAATTTCAGTCTATCAAGTAAGAAATGAACCATCTGCTACTCACATTTGCCAGCTCCGTATCAGTCATGTTTTTGATGAGGTCCCCCGGGAAGGTGACAGACACGGATTTGAGAGGAAGGCTCCATCCATCATGCGTACTTAAACCCAAAATCAAACATACAGCTAAAGCACAGAACCTCATGATGTTCCCTCCTGTAGATTGCTGATAAGTCTAATCTACGTGAGCCTTGCAGTGTATTAGAAAGAAATTATTTGACTAGTGGATCCTGGTGTCTGAAGCTTTGTGTCTTCCTTTGGATTGTGGACCTTGTTTTTATACAACGTAATGTCTTAGTCACCTAACCCTGCACCCACCTACTACTAACCACAACACTCCCAATAACATCTTGAGAGACCTTAGTGGTTGAATGAGCAAAGGGAATTTCCAAAACATCCACACTAGTCTTTTCAGTGGTTACTTTATTGTTCTTATTTGCAGGTATTTCAAGTTGAAATGGAGTAGTACTGAACGCTGCCAATTACAATGTTAGATCCGAGATATTCTGATATCAATATGAATACACATTGAGAAAACACATTTAAAAATACTTTAAAAACTCCCGAAGATGCCATTGTAGAATTTACACAGTAAAAGTAATATTCTGTTATCCCTTGAGGAAATATCTTATATAGAGCATAAATCTCTTTGTCACTCTTCAAATTTTTATGAAAAGCATCCACTGATAAGTTATTTTTTGACAGAGTGACACTCATCATGGGATACACTTCTGTTATCTAAAAAGTTTTCTTCCACTTTTTGTCATAAATAGAAATTTATTTCCTCTTAATTTGGTTGGCCGCAGTCTTGTACTAAGTCAATCCAACATAAAGAAAACTTCTACTAATCTAAACCACAACGTCTTATTTATATGTTATAATGATTATTGATTGATGATAAGATTTTACCGCCTCAATTTCCAAATATATAAGTTTTGATATTTCTATTACTGTGATATTAATGATTGACGTGCTTAAGGAATGTCAGATCACTGAAATTCTGAGTATTGCAGCATTTTTAGTTGCCAGAGTTTTGGGAACTGTTTCGTCAACTTTTCAACTAGTTTCGTCACAACTAGCCACAAGTGATGATGCAAAACCAAACCTAATAATAATAAATCTATTCACATTCATTTACGCCCCCTGTACTTCCTTTTTCACAAGAGGATCTTACTTCATTTTCTGCAATTAACATCTCTATTTTCGGAAATATTTGACAAAACAATTCGCTAGAACAGCTTGTATGTTGGCTAACCTTTGTTTTTCAAAGTTACAACGGTAATAGGGTGTATTCATACTGGACATATGTTGACATTTTTTCAGCCAGCATATCCTGACTCCATGTGTTTCCAAATGAACCACCAAATGAGTGAGTTTTTTTTTTCAGTGAGCATAACGCTGACATCCTTGTTCTCCTGCAAACATGCTCTGCTAAACAACTCTCTCTAACTGAGTCAAAACACTCCATGTAGGGCCTAAACTAAAGAGTTAAGTCTCTGTCCAAGCCACTGTAAAATATGTTTTTCAAAATCATAGAAGTGGATACAAAAGCACTAGTTGCATTTGAGACCAACTTTATAAATTTGGAGAGCGGCACAGAATTCAGTGCACTTTGCCTTTTTCCAGACTTGATTGGAAGGATTTTCCTTTTATGGTAATGTAAGTCTTGTACGTATCAGTGGATTTTGGCACATAGTTTAATGATGTACTTCCTCATATTCTAATTTATATACTGTATTTCCTGATGTGGTTGATGCTTCACGCATGTTGCGTCATTCCCCCCCCAGAATTTAAGTCACTGTTGACAACACTAACAAATACAGTTTTGTCTCTATGTTACATTCATTTATTTGTTAAGGTTTCACAACAAATTTCTGCTATCTGTGATTAAATTGTCTTTAACATAATTACTACTGTACTAGTAGGTAATATCAAGATAAAATCTAAAATATGTCCCCTTTCCAATAATACTGACAGGTCAAAACTCCTTTCTTTGTAAGGGAGACTCAATGCTGTCATTTTTTGTCACTTGTTGCCCCTCATTGACCACATCTCATTGTTCTTTGCATTTATTTTGGTCATTTTACACACTAATATCTATGAAACTTAACCCGCTGTTTCTAAATGTAATTTTTTATGATATGAAAAATGTCTTTGGTATTTATTATATTTAGATCTTGAATACACCTCTGGTGCTACTTGGACTTGTCTTCAGTGATGGAGGCGGGTTCCTCGTGTGTTTTGGGTCTCAGATCAGCAGACAACCTCGCTCTGGGTTGATCAGTTCCCAGCTCGCGTCTTAGACATGTTGTTCCACGGTTCTCCCCTCTGGGTCCACAACCACCACAAGGCCTTTTTTTTATCTGCCTCAAGTACGCTCCTGTTGGCTTCTCTGTATTACATTTCTTTAACTCGCAGGAGTTAAATATAGACATTTTCTTCAGACATAAAAACAAAGACCACCACACTGTACTTACATCATACACATTCATATTCGAACACCCATCTTTGGTCAAATATGTTATGTTTCATTTAGTCTAAAGCAACTTAAGATACACGCGCCCTTCTCCATTTGGTGCCATTTTTATGCTCATCCAGACGTAATTATAAGGTTATTTCTGATCAAATGTGTTGGCTCAGAGGAGCCCCGGTCCTCCTTTGAAAACATCTGCCACTCATTTCACATGGCGTCAAAGGCTTAATGAACATGACTCCATGCATTTTAACAAATGCCACATTTCATCTGGTTTCATCACTTTGCTTTCAAAAAGGGACCTCAGAAAATATACATTTTTTAGTGGCCTTCTTCCCAAATTCCTCTCAATCACACCATAGTCTGTAGGCACATAATTATATAACTGCATGTGGAGGCCAACCACGTCGTTGCAGAGCTGGGTCTACTTGCCTCATTGCGCAAGTAGACAAGCTTTATAATATTACAGAGGTATCATTTGTGACCTCGGATTCTCCATGTGCTGCTGAAACACAACAAGTCAGAACTGATCCTAATCCAAATATTACCAGACATGATCTAAATATTGACATTTTGAGATTCAGCAATAACTCAGCATGAAGCTTGTTTTCTTTATCTGGTCCATATTCTAGGTTTTGCAACTTTGCACTTAATTGTGAAATACCCTGTTTAGTTTCCAATTGCCTTGTTAAAGCAAGCCGTTTATGTCTTATGGTATGTTTCTAGTAGGCAGTTATAAATGAGAAAATCCCTTCCTGTCTGCCACAGTAGATGTGGTTCCTTGGAAAGCTTCCTTGTTCAGCTATATTGGATTTTATGACCCCTTGTTTGTTGACTTTGTGGTGAGACATGTAGACTGCGAAAGACACTGTGTTTGATGTGGGGGGGGTGGGGGGCGTTACCCTATTACCACGTCCAGGTACTTTACCCAGTTGTGCTGAGTCTGCTGTGCCTTGCAGTAATTCTGTGAATGCTTGTGTTTTTATACCAAAACAGTTTATTTTAGCTTTAGCTTTTAAAAGTTGCCTCTGTGTTTCCTTTGTTTGATTTTTTGACCATTCTTTGTGTTTCCAGCTCAATGTGACAGCAACAATGAAACTAAAGTCATGCATGTGTAATGCATGACTGTAGCCCTTTTCTCAGGAGTTTATGCATGCATGTGGGGAACATTTTCACCAGGAGACTATTAGAGCGCTACAAACAAACAACAACTGTGGAAACCATAACTTGGCATTCTAAGCCTTCGTTTGTCACTCAGACTCTCTCTATATATGTTCGTACTGAGCCATATGTCATCATAATAAGTGCAGCAGAAGGGTTTTTCAAAGCACTTAAAACAATTTCAGTAATGTTGTACACAGTCGTATCGACGAACTCAGGTTTCCTTCGAGAAAGCACAACCTTGACTCCTGTATTACAAAAGCAGATGTGATACTTTTGCTTCACGAAGGAATAATTATTGTAAAATGATGTCCTACTTACTGAACAAACTTGTCATTCAACAACCCAGTGTAAAAGCCCTACAATGATATCCAAATCCAAAAGAAATCAGTAGCACACATCTGATACAAATTCAATGTAATGTCAACATTGTTCATAGATTCTGATTGATTCAAATGCAGTAATGGCTGTCAAGCCATGTCACCATGAGCCTCCAAGTGAAGCTTCATTGTGTCTGGCGTAGATCCGTTGTGTTAACATGATAACTAAAAAACTGTTTAATAGATCATTTTCAAATTTTACACCCACATAGATCTTGCAAGGTGCAAGGAAGGAATTTATTGATGGTTGGAAAGATAGGTTGTATATTTCCAATGCTAAGGAGAGCGTTATCTCCAAAATTTTCAAACCATAATATGTCAACTTTTTAGTCCAACTTTGGTGCATATGCATGGACTTGAGGAGATCTATTTTGTATATAACATATTTTTTCTATTACATTTTTCTAGTATATCTCGATATGTTTTTATTTTATTTTAACAAAAAACAAGTGTTGAACATAACATAAGATAAGATAAGATATTATCCCAATATGCCGCATATGAATATGAGATCTATCTTGCATATATCATATTTTACTCTAATAGATCATATTTTACTCACAAGGGCGAACAATTTTGTTTTTGTAAACAAAATTCACATTAAATTTGAGGAGTTCAATCAGAAGAATTGTTTGTTCAACGCAAGGGATTTTGGACGCTTTGGTGTTGTAGCATCACTGTCGGCGACGGCATTGTATGCCTTGTTTTCACATCTTGTCACATCATGCTTAGGAAGAAGAAGATTATATATGAGGTCAGTTCAAAAAGGGTCATTGATAGATGGCTTGTTGTTATTAAGAAACTGAATAAACCTCTTAAATATATAAACGGTGTTACCTTGACCCTTTTTGAATCTTGAATCAGTCTAGACACTTGATCCGGCTTTCGTTACACATCAACATCTCTCAATCTGACGTGTGCCGAGTACACTGTCACGTCAGGCTGACCCAAGCTGTTAAAAAATAAATACAGAGCAGTACTTCATCTGACTGTATTCTTTGCCATCAGCAGTCTGTGGAATGTGCAGACCAAAAATGCAAACCTCATCTGCTTCACCTCAGTTACTCTACAGGATTGGGACGCTATGATTGGTGATGCAGGATATGACAGTGTGTCCTCAAAACAAAGGCATATGTGTGTTATCTTGTTTTCCAATGATTGTATAAATATACATATATATATATGTATATATATATATATATATATATATATTCTTTTTATAGCTCTTGTGGTACAATGTTAGGTTGTGGATTTATGAGAAATGAACTTACCATCTGAGTTGTACATGTACACTTGTACAAATAGACATATTTGTACCAGTTTTTGTCACATTCTCTGTCCTTATTTGCATGATAGTGTAAGCCAAGAAATGACAGGAAATAACACAAGTGTCTATCCCATGGTTGGCACCTTTACACCTTGGCTACTCCAGTCAAGTATAATTTTTAAACCGCAGAAAGTTTGTAAGGGTAGATGTAATCACTTAAGAACATAGGCTGGGAGTCTTGCACAGGGGTTGACAGCTTCTGCTGTGGCATGGGCTGCCTCAGCAGGCAGGCAGGCGGGCGTGCTGTGTTGACTTTATGGACAGTCATCTTTCACCACCACTGTTAAAATCTAATTACTGCACGTCACAAGCAGTCTCCTTTACGGGCGTTCCATCCTCTGCCATCCAGGGAACAGCCAAAGGGAATGACAGCATGGGCTGCGATGGCAGCTCTGATTGCATTAAATGTTATTATTTCTTGTTAACTCGCAATGGAGCACAACCTCTGTAACTTATAAAAGAGTTGCTTTCAAAATCTGTCACAAGGGAACAAACATCCCATAATTAAAAACCTTAACTCCAGTCCAATATTTAATGTACTCCAAGTATAATGATGCCATATATGGTGAAGGCCATTAATAACGTCTTTCTTTAAAAAAACAAAAAAAAATCCCAACTGTGTCAGAAAATAGAAAAAGGTATGGGAATTTCCACTTCTTGATAAAGGACAAGCAGCTGATCGCAGACAGGCAGTGAGTCAAGCTCTGCGCTCCAGCTGTGTCTGCTCACTTTGGTTCAGACTTGTTGATACATGCACTTATCCCCCCTCTGATGTGTGTCTGTGGGGTTACCGTTCAGGGGGGCTTTAGAGAGATGCAGCATTTTCCTCCAGGACAAAAGCCTGTTGGTTGTTTCATTTTCGTGCATTGCAGCAAAAAAACTTGAACCCTGACATTACTGCCGATTATTGTAAATTTGCTGATGTCTGTGTCAATGAAGGAGACAACAACACATCTTACACATCCTGTCTGAGACTGGAGCTCAGCCAGTTAATAAGGCGATACCTTCTGAGGTCACATAAGACTTCTATGAGCCTGGTGGAACATATTTGTGAAACGCACGTGACTTGGAGTCGTTTTTTTGTCTTAGTTATTGCCAGTTGTAGGCTTGTGCCTCTTTGTAGTTATGGATATCCCTTTCATATCTCTGTGGATTTTACACACTGACTTCATGTTTCAACACTTCAACTGACACAAATATGTCTTCCAGTTCTTGATTAGTGTAGTAAATGTCTTCACTCCAGTCCTGTGATTCAAATCAATCTGCTGATCCTCAAATGAGAGCATGAGGTTATTTTTTTAGTCCTTGATCAGTGCAGTAAACTGTTGGTGCCCTCACTTCTGCCAGATGATTCATATCATCAAACAATGACTAGGCCATTGTGGGGATTGTTCTTTTCCTGTCTGCTGGCGGGAGCTGCTGCCAAAGTAGTGGATAACTAGTAAGAGCTTTCCCAGTTTATCTTAAGGTAATTAAGGTCACACTCAACCAGGAGCCTCTTTTTTCCACGTTGTAGGAAATTTCAGAAGCCGTCATCCTCCAATCAAAAGATCAGCAGTTTGACCCCAGCACAAGCCCTGCAGTCTACTTGTCATTGGGACCTTGAGCAAGACTCGGAACCCCAGTTTGCTCCATAGACGCTTCACAGGACCGGCCCACAGCTCGTTAAGGCTGGGCCAAATGCAGAGAATTATGTTCTCATAGTTGTCCTGTATGTATGTGTTTTGCATAAAACTGTGATTAAGACATTATTAGCATTTTTTTCAAGCATACCGTTTCAATCATATTATTTTTATCCTGTAAGCTGAGGTGGAAAAATTATATAATTTCTTTTCTGAAGTGAAAGTTTGGTTACTTGTATTAAAATATGAAAAGAATATTGATTAAACTTCTTTAAACAAGTAAAAGCAGAAAAAAATTTGCTCAGAAATGTACGCAAAGTCTCAAAATGAAATAATGGTAGATGAAGGAGAATTCTACCAGCTGTTTGGCGCAATCCTAAATAAGCATCATGTCATCATAGTATAATATAGTTTTAAGAGGTTGGGAACTTTATTTCAATTTATACTACTGCCATTCACAGGCAAAGAGTGTATTCAGTATGAAGAACACAACTAGAGAAACCCAAAGTCGCTGTGGAAACAATTGTCATCATGTTTCATGCATGTTTCTAATCTTGGCTAACATGCAGCAGTGATTACACCATCATATTTTTTATGTATTATTGACTCTTGACTTTCTTGAAGGAAATCACCCAATGGTCAAAAATGAAAATAATCCACAAAAATAATAAGCCTGTTTTATAAATATAAAGAGTAGAAAGAACAAATAGTTGTGTTAATATGTATGGGGTAGAAATAAAAACACGTCAAAAAAATAAACAATGAAAAATACAGATATCTAAACAGAACAGTAATTTAGCTTGCATCATAATGAAGTTCATTAGTTGGTCTCTTCGCAACCTAAAGAACATTTTGGCACGATAACAGACAACGGATTACGTTTTAATGTTTGTGGTAAAATTTTTTGGATTATACCTTTACAATCTGTGAGATAATTAATAACTTTAATTAACGGTCTTAATAATTCTAACTCTAGCATGATCAAATAAAAATGTTCATCTTGTAAATTGTAAATACTTTTAAAAAAAGTAATATTTAAAAGCATGTTATTTCTGAAGAGGTTAATAATGCATGCAGTTAAGGATTTTGTTTTTATTCTTTTATGCCCCGTTTATCATCCACTTCAAGTGTCTTTTGGATATTATTAAACCAAGTCGGTCTTTGGAACTGTCTTCAGAAAACATTCGATAAAAGCATATGGATGCTGGACTGGGTATCAGGACCTGTAGGAGAATCTTAATGAAGGCACCAGTTTTGACCTTGGTATCCTCCATCAGAGCCTGATCAGCAGTAATCAGGCTCTGGCAGTGCCCCGCTTTAATCTTCTTTACCAGCAGGGGGCAGTCTGCCGTTAGGACAGTCAATGAGGCCAAAAGACTTTAAATTGAGGTTTTTTATAGAGATATTGGTGCCAGGAGGAATGTGCAGCATCCAGCTTTCATAGTACTTTTTAATAAGGAAAGTCTTCGCAATACACAAGCAACTGAATTATTATCAAAAAAATACATTACACTATTTGTGCTTGATCTACCCGATAAGAACTTTTCCAAATCTTACTTTGAGGCCTTTTCAAAATACATCCTGAAACACAGATTTAATTTAAAAAAGAAGTAAAACATTGATGGTGTCCTAATTTTGTAAGCGGTTTGGTGAATAATTGATTGTTGGTGGGTGAGTTTGTTTTATTTCCAGAAGCGTAATGGTGTTTTATTGAAGGCTTCTCACTCAATGAGTCACTGCTGTTTCTCAGAAGTGAGGTCATTAAAACTGTTCCTGAAGGACAATGTATTCGACATGAATTCTGTTACGCTACAGTGAATTTACATTTAAAGATGCTTTATGGTCTATGACGTGTAACAGCGTTGTTGTATTGCACAGGACGTCAATGGATGTAAGATATCATCTGCTGTAAATTTGAATCCATTCATTTTGAAGATGAAGCGTTCTTTCAAAGTACCTTGTTTCTTGTTCTCAAGCAGCACCAGGGCCACACGATAATTGATTATTCATGACGCCCGATCAGAGCTCAGGTGGATCAAATGGCTCCTCCATTTTTGATGACAAAAGCTCTTCCCGTGGCTATAAATATCAAGCCATTTACCCCTTAGCTCCTCGGCCTTTGGGGAATAAGATGGTCAATGTCAGTTCGAGCTTCAGCTTAAGTTTAGAGCAAAATATTGACCAGGTAAATGTCTGAGCAAACCATTCTGAGCATTGGCACGTTGCTTTTGTCCCCTATTGTTATTATTGGGATATTTTTTTTTTTTTTTGTGATTATTGTATTATTATTATTATGTAAAGAGAGAGATCTCCTCTCAGGAATAAAGAGGGGGGAAAGAAAGGATAACTTCTGTTCTCCTGCTATAGATAAACTCAGCTCCAGTCATTCTTTCTATTCTCCTTGAAGTCCCATACAACTTAATATTCAATCCCTGTCTGAAGCTCAGTACCTTTGCCCAGGAAACTAAGATAACATTATAAGATTAGCCAGTCAACCCTCCTCTTACACTGTGTCTTAAATACTCCCTCACTGACCAAGGCTAATTGTTCACAACTCGAGAGGGGAGACCAATGCCGAAACAGCAGGAGTCAGCATTCCTCACAAGGTCTTTCCAGAAACATCAAATACTTCCAAATGAATTCATACATTGAGGCGAGTCGGAACTGTCTTGGCTGTTTAAGAACAAGCCGCTGCATCATTGCTCTGCTGGAATGAGAATCCTGAGATTGTTGCCGAGGTGCAGCACCGCACCAATAGGAATACTGAGATATGCCGGGCTGTAATTGTTCATAGTTGTTTTTTTACAACCCAGGAAGCGTCAAGTTTTCGAGAGGACAGAGTTGGCAGAAATAACGTATTCATAAGTAAGAATAGATGCGCTAGGTGGGAGGCTGGCTGCACTTGAGTATGTCCTCATTTAACGAAGTAGCTGCTACTGGGTTTATGTGAGGGAGGACCAGACTGAGGGTTATTGGCAGCCATCTTAAAAAGAAAATAACATGCAATGACATTTTGTGGCCACTTTTTGTGGATTCATAAACAGGCTCTAATCACTTAAATCCCTCTAATCACTCTAGTCAGTTGTTTACACAGCTTGCTGGTTCCTAGCAACACCGGAATTCAACTGGAGTCACGACGACCATCTTTAGAATTTAGGTTTGATATTACCTAAATAAATGAACACTTTTTCTCATAGACTTTGTTTGAATATTTTCTGAGATTATAATAAACATATCTTTCTCAGGTTGTTAACTAAAACTGAAAAACTACACATTCACTTTTATATAAGCATAATTCTAAGAGTACAGGACTAGGAATAGTCCTCGTAAGTCAAATAAGTTCACCTATGAGTCACTTTAAACTAGGAAATAACAATTGATATCACAAAAATACATTGTCAGTGATTTTAATACTAAATTATACAAATCATTAATTAATATAAACACAGTATTTTAAACATTTATTGATCCCCTTTTTTCCTTGAGAGTGTGTTATGTACAGTCCACCTCGCCTATACATGTTGTAAACAAATGAGGATACAGGCAGTGAGGATTGCACAATTTTGATTTCTGTTGACTGGCCCTTAGTCCTAGAGATGTTTGTCAAGATTGCGATAAAAATGTCACATAAGAGATTGTCACCTTCTTAGGAAAACATCAGTGCAGCATCTTATCCTCAGCTCTTACAAGAGACAAATCAGCATTCATTTACATTCTCATACATCATTGTTACTATAAGTTATTATCTACAGGTGCCCCAGTTTCGCAGAATGCAAAATGTTGATCTTACAGTATAGTAAAGAGACTCACAATCTTCAGGTTGTCTTTTTTTAGTCCCGTTCATAGAAAGTGAAAAACTGATTAAGGCCATGGAAGCCACTGTGTTTAGTGGTAAGATGTGATAAAGGTATTATCCTTCCATGAGGGAAGAATAAGGAAACCCCCCACTACACTCTGCAACCAGCAGCTGGAACCAGGCGGGGTAAACATGAGCTTTAAGTGCATCTTGTCTCTTTCCCTCATGGGTAGCTGTCAGCCTGCAACCAGGAGTCTCCTGCACACAGCTTCTGAAAGATTAAAACATCCCCTTCCCTCCAGCTGCTTGTTTCTTATCCCTGTCCATCTCTTCTGTAATGGATCCGCTCTACTGGACCACTGAGTCTCTAGTGGAGAGGTGTTAAGAGTTTACAAAACCTTTTCTATCGGCACATATCCTTCTGGCTAAAATCTCTCCCATGGAGGCCCTTGATGTACCACTGTTGTACGATAATGACCCTGAATTAGAATTGAGTTTTCACACTCTGCAGCCACAGTAAGTTATTATCTCCATTATCATTACATTCGTGTATCAGTTGAAACATAGAGCACACACAGCGTTACAGTAGAAGATGAACCTGCTTCAGTTGAATATAGAAAAGGATCTCTCTAGAGACGGTTATAACATTTGATAAGGTGCAACTTACCAATTACAAAAAGGAAATATTGCATATTTTGCAATGTTCACACCGTTTTTTTGACGACAATGAACTAAATGATAAAGCTTAATGTAACAATACGAAGATAGATAGCTGATTGCAAAAAAAACCCTCCATTATTGCAAGTTCATAAATACCCTTTCTTGCCTTTTTTTGTGCTGACTTAACTCTCAGAAAATCCACTCTTTCTGAATAAATATAATTGATCTTCCATTTTTGTATCATCCAAGCTGCCTCAGTCACTCTAGCGTTGTAGTGCGTTATGCTCCTTGATGCATTCACATGAGAAGTGAACGAGGCGTGTGCACTGATCATTACTCTCCAGCTAGCAATCAGATCCAGTGCTTGAATTAGACTCTGTTGGTTTCAATTAAGGGTGGATGTTCTTTGGGTTGATCAAACCCTGTGATCTGGTTGCTGTTCCGCTGGACGCGACTGATATTGTGTTTGATCAGAATTTCTGTTCTGAGGGGGCTGTGGCTCTTGATCGGGCATCTCTTTCCTGTCGCTCGGCTGCATCTCCAGAGCTGGTGTCTCCTTGCAGCAAAAGTATTGATACCATATTTTCCTGAAGGCTGTGCGGAACTTCTTAATTCGGAAAGCGTAGACGATTGGGTTGACAGCTGAGTTGCCATGACTGAGCAGGATTGCGATGTAGAGAGGGACTATGGGCTTCTGGCAGTCGGGGCAGAAGAGTGCGATGCAGTTGATGATGTGGACGGGAAGCCAGCTGATGGCAAAGAGGAAAAGGACAAGAGCCAGTGATTTAGCAAGATTCAGCTCCTTGTCGTAGTACTTGTTTGGGTCTGTGTGACTGGTGTTAATCTTTTTATTGTTAAGCTGCTTGTGGATCATGTAGAAGATCTCTGCATAGATGAGCAGCATGAGCAGCAGCGGTGGCAGGACCCAGCCAAAAAAGTTAAAATAGACCATGTAGTCCATGCTGATGACGTTTTCAAACTGGCAGGTGACAATGAGGTCAGAGCTGATGGAGCCATTCTGCTGGAGGTGCCTCAGGTTGTTCCAGCCTAACATGGGTGTGAGTCCCACTATAAACGCCACTGTCCAGCAAATGACCACTGCCAGCCCCGCTCGCCGGGTGGTCACAACCCTTTTATACCTGCAAGAGGAAAAACAGTATCATGTCAACACTTTCTCTCCCGTCTCTGTTGTTGCATTCATGCATTATCACTTACTTTCATTTTTCATTTTGGCAGCATTCCTGGGCTGACAAAAGGTGTAATTCATGAGAGATATTTAAGCCCCTTTACACTTTACACACGGCTCCGTGTATTATATGTATCCACTTGAGCAAGACCGTCTTGGCAACCGCTTATCAGTAAACAATGACTTTTGCAGCACTTTGGCTTTTCATTCTTTTAATCGTCAGAACATAACAGAATAAAAGTTCTTACAATAGTTTAAATGCCCTTCTATGTTATTATTTTGTTGCATCGGACATGATTAGAACTTGGAATGCTGAAGGGATTTTTACAGGATTTAATTTTAATTTTTTATAGTGTTTTAGAGATAAGCGGCTGAAGGAATAAAAAATTAAAAAGTGCAGTTGATCTAAAAATTGTATCCCTGTTGCCTGTTTATCACCAAAAATTGTTACAAAGACTCTGACAGAAAGATTAATTCCTTCTAATGATTGGCACTTATTGATTTGGTAGTTGTAAAGGTACCATTAGACATAGCAATAACCTGACCTTTATTACAGCCCATGGCAAAACAAAAGACTTTAACCTGGCTGTCATGAATGTCATGAATTGGATCGACTAGGGATGTATATTTTATGTTAAATCTTTGTCTGACGCACAAACAACAAGATCATTATTCACACACATGCCTGCTGTCTTAAGTATAGACACCATTAAGCTTTGATAGTTCTTCCATGCTAAAGACTGGGCATATAGGAGCTGAAAATCCTGAAAAAGGTGTCATTAGGCTGCATGACTTAGTTCAGTGTTAGATAAACATTCTCAAAAAATGAACCCACCTCCGCTATAAGCTTATCTTTGCAGCCTGCCAGACATGCATCTCTAGGGTTTTTGTTATCCTGGCATGATAAACAACTGGTGGCCATGTTCCTCAAACACATAGAGCATAATGAACAATGTTGATTACCTGACCTCTTTTTTCACCCCCCAGAAACACCCCTAACCACAATTCCACCAAATGCTGTAAATGTGTTACTCTGGCCTTCTACTCGTACAAACATACTGTATTTGAAATCATGGGATTCATTAAAGGTGCTGCTCTGAATAGCTATCATGTTTGTGCTGATGAGTGAAGATTTTCTGCTTTCGAAAAAAATAAAACATCACATTTTACTCAACTTATTTCAGTCAACTGTACCAGAAAAGTTGAATAAATGGAAATTAAAAGTATCACTTAAATGTGTTTGAGCATTGTCACCAAAATATCTTAATGAAGTGCTAAGATCATAGAGCTATGATGAATTTAATAAAAATATGTTTCATTTACTGAGTAAAGATATATTGCATGTACCTCACAAAGTTATGTTGATCTTTTTTAAACATCATGTGGACTTTACTAAACCCAACTATGTAGTTCAAAAGTATTTTAATGTTTAATTAATGCAATGAATCTCCCTTGTTTAATTGTAAAATATGCAATTATTTACTTCATTCAACATAAAAACAGTTATGTTATGCAAACAACATCCGTGTTTAATTTCTAAGAGTGAATATGAAGGATGGATAAATTCTGTGAGGTGAAACAAACCCCGAGAGGAATTCCATGACAGGAACACAGAGGTGGCACCATCAACATCATGCTGCTCTCTACTCAGGGGAGATAAGGGAAGAGTGTCTTCATCTTAAAGGATGGTGAAAACCTCAGTCTTACCTGGTGGGGATCTTGACCCTGAGATAACGGTCCATCGCAATAGCCAGGAGGGCCAGGATCGAACTTTGCGTCAGCACCAGCACCGTGCACGCCACAAGCAGGCAGCTGTAGAAATGAGTTTGGAGTCCAATACTGATAGTGATAGCCAGAGGGATGACGAGGGCTCCCACTGCAATATCTGCAAGAGCCAGGGAGACGATAAAGCAGAAGGTAGTATCTCGTAAGGATCTATTAATTTTAACCGCCCAGACCACCATCACATTCCCGATCACAGACGCGAGAGCGATCGCCACCTCCATCCCGATGTAGAGAGACTCCGCTGAGAGAAGGGCTCCGGGCATCCTGGCCGATGATTATGTCCAAGTATAGAATGAGATCAATTTCCCTGGAGTACCAAGAGAAGGCAGCACTTTTTTTTCTTCTTTTTGTTAAATGATATTCTTATAGTATTTTCAAATGAGCGGCGCGTTCATCAACTTCCCTGTGCACACACTCCCCTTGGTTACCAAATGAATTTCGCTGGAAACCATCTATTTATTAGGAGGGGATCAATCCCTATAATAACCAGTAGCAAACGGCGATGAGGGCTTTTCATGTTGGAGCAGGTATCGTGATCCGGCGGCTGTTGTGCGTCGTCGCTCCTGTTCTGTTCCCGCCTCCACTGGGCTGATACACCTGCACCTATGGGAGTAGCAGCATCCTTCCCATGCGCATCGATTCATCCAAGAGGACTCATCCTCTTCACCAGCCTCCGTTTTTAAATGATCAAACAAGACTTTAACAAAGCAAATTGGATAGATGAAAGCGTGCACGGTTGCGGTTGACTCGTGTCTCCTCTCTTTCTCTCTCTGTGGCAGAATATCAGACATCAATAATGCAGCTGCCGAAAATAGCTGTGTGATGTTCCATCCAGATTTCATGAATGTGTGTGTGTGTGTTTCTCTTTCATTTTCCAGGAAGCAATAAATTGATTCATGTATTTCTATTTCTCTGCAGGACCATCCAATGGAAGTCAGGTGCAAAGGTGATTTGAACTTCCTTTATGAACCATGCACGCTCTTTCAAATTTTAATGGACCTTGCTCTTTTGGCCATTGTTTCTGATAAGGGCTCAGGCAGTGAGCTGCCAACGTTTACAGAAAAAAAAGAGCACTTAAAGATAATGAAAATCTAGCTCAGAAACAAATGATAAAAGACTGAGTAAACGGTCTTCTAATGTGGGAGCATGACATTTTAATCTGTCCTCTTGTGTTTTCCTCTTTTAACAACATATTCAATTCAATCTGCTTCAGAAAGCAAACATTATCTAGAGGGCACTCGAACAAACCTCTGCCAAAAAGGCTCAGTTTCCCAATGTGTTTGCGTCTAAAACTGAAAGTGTCATGAGATGTTGACGCTGAAAATATGAATATTTGACTATGAAAACATGCCCCAGAGTGTGCAGTCACATTAACATTATTGGTTTGATACTTAGGAGAAACATGAATAGATGAGTGGATGTCAGATAGTAGATCAGTTGAGGCATCAAATGTAACACCTGTGAATCTGTAGTATTATTATTCATCATCTCAAAGCAGCAGATTTTCTGTAAAATTAAAAAATCTGGATCACCAGTAATGTATTTACTTGGGTCCATCCTGTTCTTCTAAAGATCCCCTCTTTCCCCATGCTTCAGCTGTCCCCTCCTTTGTCTCTCTGCATGTGTCTGTTTCTCCTTGACCTTGTGTGTGCCTTATTTTATCCCCGAAAAGTCGGGGGTATTATGGAATGGTCATAGTGTGCGCCGCCGTTGCCGATCCTTCGTGTTAACGCAATAACTCAAAAACTCTTTCATAGATCATTTTCATTTTTTCATTTAATTTTATACAGACATACACCTTAGGATGAGGAAGAACTGGATTTATTTATGGAAAGGTTAGTTGTATATTTCCAACACTAGGGGCAGCTTTATCTCCAAAATGATCAGGCCATAATTTCTTAAATGTTTGTCTCATTTAGTCCAAATTTGTTGCACATAAGGTGACTCAAGGAGATCGATCATGTACACATTGTGATACCGAGTGTGAACATATGACTGGACTCAAGGAGATCTATCTTCTCCTCAAGTAGATATATATTACCATACTCCCCAAGTATAGTAATATATTTTACTATTTTACTACTATATATTTTACTACAGAACTATCTTCGTAGTTTATATTTTACTCGCTAGGGGGAGCTTTTTTATGAATAACACTTATTTTCAGCCATAACTTCCTAATTTCTATTTTGTTTTTTTGTCCAACTTTGGTGCGTATCAATCCGCTCAAAGGCTCTATATCATATATCATATTTTACTCTTTAAAGGTTCTTATTTCACCGAGAAGGGGCACTTTCAATCAGGAGGGTTGCTCTTGAAATGCCGGGGATTAGGAACATCTCAGGAATATAACCTTGCTGTCAGGGACAACAGCATAGGTCTAGTTTGTTCCTGGTCTCATCTTCCAGATCTGGAAAGCGTGGATCCAAATAATAATCTTGATCCGAATCAAAATGTAATCAATTGTTCCTTGGACCACACCCAACCTCCATCAATCAACCTGCCTTCTTTGCAGGGGTAATACAAATAACCTGCATAAGCCATCCCTATTAGCCAGAAGCCTGTCCTAAGTTAATGGGAAATCTATAATAACATTAGGCACCTTATGACTTATTTAAATCTATTGATTATCCTGAAAAGGTTATCTGAAGCTTTGTGAAAGTTTTTTTAATAGAATAGTTCATTCAGGGGCAGCAAGGTGACATAGAGGTGGCACTGTTTGCTCACAGCAAGAAGGTTCACAGGGTTCAAATCCACCACTGCCTGAAGTTTCTGTGTGGCGTTTGTTCCCCCTTTGTTTGTTTGGGTTCTCTCACTGTACTCTGGCTTCCCCCACCGAGATGCAAAAAAGATATAATTTAAGTGAATAGATTTATATGAATTACCAGTATGTGTGAATGTGCGCAAATGGTTGTATGTCTCTATTTTTTGGATGAACTGGCAGCTGGTCCACGTATACCAGCTGCTTATGCTTCTTACCAAATGTCCGCTGGGAGAGGCTACAGCCGCGAGGCACTAGATCGAAGTCATACCATTTCCAGTCATTCCCTTGCATTCCAGTCTATACTTTGTCGCATGATAAACCACTGGTGGCCCTGCTGCTCAAACACCAAGAGCATCATGACCATTAGTGACAGCAAACCTGCCCTTTTTTTGCCCTCTAGAAACACTCCTAACCACAATTCCATCAAATGGACAAAATCTGTCACTGTAGCCTTTTACTTTTCAACAAATATGTGAAATCTTGAAGACATAGGGAATAATTATAGGTGTTGGTTGATCAGCCATTCTTTGGTGAGCTGTCATGTTAGTGCAGATGAGTTAGATCTATCCTCTAAGAAATAAAACAAAACATTTACTCTAGTTAGTTACGTCAACCAGTCCCACAAATGCAGGTTGACTAAAAGGGGGAAATGTTGATAAATGTTTCAGCAAATTTCACTGTTTTCTGAGTGTGATAATATCTCTAATTTCATATTCAACGACTGTGTAAAGTGGATGTAATGGATTCCCAGATAGCGATTTGCATTTTCATGAGCTATTATGTGTATTATGGATGAAAACACGGTGAAGGCAGTGTATCAGACCGTTTCAGCAGACTGTATGTACTGTAATCCAGACTGGATTACTGTAACACACTTCTCATCGGGATCCCTGATAAAAGTGTTCAAAGACTCAGTATGTTCAAAACAGTGCTGCAAGGATCCTGATGAGAGTTCGTAAACACGAACACATCACCCCCGTTCTTCATTCCCTTCATTGGCTTCCCATCTCCACCAGGATTGATTATAAGATCTCTCTCCTCACTCACGAGTGCATCCATGGTAACGCACCCCCCTACCTAAAAGAACTACTCACCCCGCTGACCTCAACACGATCCTTCCGTTCTACCCACTCATACCGCCTCCTCCTTCCCCGGACTAAGCTCAGCACCATGGGTGATCGGGCCTTCTGTTCTGCTGCCCCTCGTCTCTGGAATGCCCTCCCTGACGATCTCAGGGCTCCACAGACGACTGACACATTTAAAAAAGGACTTAAAACTTTCCTTTTTAGCAGAACCTATAACCTTAATTATCATTGCTGCTTTTTGGTCAGGCTTTTATATAGTTATTATTTTATTTTTTTATTGATGCTTTTATCTGCTTTTGCTTTGTAGCACTTTGAGATTTGATTCAAATGTAAAGTGCATTATAAATTAAATGTATTATTATTATTATTATTAAATATTCCTATGGTCAGTATTCAGACTAAGAGACTGTGTGATTACAAACCATCAGCAGGAGCTCCACTGAAGACAGCTTCCATCTGTGACCTGAATCAAAGTCAGCAGATGTCAGCATGAGATCTAGAGGTCAGCCAGTATACACTAAATGAGAAAGCAGCCATATGGTCTGCTTGGCAACAGACCCACTTGGGACACTCTAATGAGCATTGTGTGCTGGTGATGCATGGGAAATCAATCATTATACAGTGGAAAAGTCATGCTCTTACACATGTAGACAGATACAGTGGATAATTAAGAGTTATCCTAAATGGTTTCACTTTCACTTACAGTCAGGGATGCAATTCCTTCCTCATATTTACTGGCTAATTAATTATCAATTTGAATGATCTGTCCCACTGTTTCCATCTGCCATGCCTTAGATCAGAGCAGCATAAGGATTCTGCTTTTTTGTAAAGGGACTCAGTTTTTAATTATGTTTCCCCTTTAAGCAGCTTACACACTTACAAACATATTCAGAACTTATTCATGTACTGGATTAACCTTGCAATGCTGTATATGCTTATTTATTGTTAGTTTTTGTACTGACTTATTTTTAAAGCTGTTAAGGATGCATTTTAACATTCCTGAAGAAATGTTAACAACCTGTTTACACTACAATTTTCAATATCTGCAGAAAATTGAGTTTGGAGTTAACACTTCTGTAAACTTATGTCAGATTTGTCTCTTTCGACATGTGAAACCAGAAAATACCAGATTGTGTCAGCTTTTTGATACAGATTATATCATTTGATTGTCTTTTCCGGCCGAGTCTAGTATCAGATATACGCATACCTCAGCAGTTGCAAATGTCCTCAATTTTATATGCTGACTTTAGAAATCCGAGATCAAATTTTTTTCTTAACAAGTAGGGAAGCTGGCTTGTTTTAAGGTTGACTGCTTTTAACAAAGCAAATGTCGATTATTCTGATGGATGAGATAAAAACTCAGTAATAAGCACAGGCTCTATGTGATGCCTTCACAGCTTGTAAATCACATAGACCTTTTTGCCCTGACATAGCACAATTAATGTTGAGGCTGTAACTCTCTGAATGAACAACCAAGCACTCAATCACATCCATATTCAAATAAGAAAAGATCACAGAGAGACTTCCTTCCCATGTGTCTTTTCCTGAAAGGGGTTCAAAAACAATATCACTCCATCATTTAAAAATTGCGGAGGGAATGAACTGCAGTGGGTTTCTCAGTGGACTGCTGAGCAGGACAGCTACAACATTATTAAAGTGACATAGACTTGGGCCATTTCAGACAAGACCAAGGCAACTGAGGAATACAATTTCTGTGTTATTGTATGACCCCTGCTCAAAAGACTTCACAGAGGAGAGAACATGATAACTCTCAAGCACTAGTATTTATCTCTTGAGTGATCAAACGAGTACCCAAAAAGCCTCTCACCTAGTACAGCTGGTGACAATGAATCTGACCCTCTCTAATTACATTGCTGAAAAGTCAGCAAAATTATGGCCCGCCATCACCACAGCCATGTTCGGCCTGTCCGCCCCAACCGCTTCAGATACTTCCTGTTAACACGATAACTCATGGATCATTTTCAAATTTTATACCAACATAGACCTTGGTGCAAGGAAGAACTGGATTTGTTTTGGGAATGAATATGGATCACATATGCATATGAATCAACTCGAGGAGCTCTATCTTGATTATATCATATTTTACTCTAATATTTCATATTTTACTCTCTACAGGGAGCGTTTTTACGAAAAAACACTGTTTTCAGAAATAATTCCCCAACCGATTTAGTCCAAATTTGGTGAATTCGTATTGAATTTATGAGATCTATCTTGTAAATTTCACATTTTACTATACTGGTTCATATTTTCCTGAAAAGGGAAAGCTTTTCTATAAAAAAAACAAAAAACAAAATAATTCCGGATATCTCTTCCTTCCTTCCTTCCTTCCTTCCTTCGTTAGTCAGATTTAATCCAGATTTGGTGCAACTGTAGGGGCTCTATCTTTTACTTATCATATTTTCCTCTAATAAATCATATTTCACTCACTTGGTGGAACTTTTTTATGAAGGAAAACACTGTTTTTTGAAAATAACTTAATTTAATAATAACACATTTAATTTGATGAGTTCAATTAGGGGGATTGATTGTAAGTGCAAGTTATGGGGGGCCCATAACTCCTGAGACCTCCGCGGTCTCATATGAGGACATTATCCTTTCCCTTCCTTGTACATTATTTTGCTTAAATTTGGTGTTATCCATGTAACTAAAATATTGGGGTATATTAAAGTGTCTTCTATTGAAGATGTTTTCATTTTATTATACAAGGTCTCCAAATTACTATCTGCTGACCCAGGTCATCATCACCTGTTTAAGACCCACAGTGTGGTTGGAAATGAACCACCTACACACTCAAAGGTTGGGCTGACAGTGTGAAAATGGAATCTGTGTGGGGGAGAGAATAATTAGCAGTAGAAGTTTTAATCGTGTGTGTTGCTCTTAGATTTTAGTTTATAATTGTGTGCAACAGGTGATTTCCCTGTATGTTGTGTCTGTATCTGTTTGCATGTTTGCTTAAATTTGAAGATGTCACTTTGAGAGTGAAGCTAAACGTGGAACCATGCATCTCTGTGGGGAGAGTGTCCCTGCATCATCCAACACCAGCCCTACTGAGATTACAGCAGAGAGCAAATACTGCATGTTCCAAAGCTCCTCCCCATAGCAGGGAGTGCTGCTCTCTGCTATTCACAAAATATCATCTTTAAATATATAAGTGACATCTTGCACACTAACATATTTAATGCTCAGTCAGCATTGCCTTTATGACAATTTGATTTGCAAAACGAGAGAGATATAAACCACATCCTGCTTTGTTTGGGTCGGTGAGAGGGCTTTACTTTGTGTTGCGCCGCTTGATGCTATTTTTAATCACTTAAATTGGTCACCATGAGCCTGGGCTGGCCTTTGTATAGTAACGATTTTGGATTAGCCTCAATTTCTCAAGTTTCCAAAGACACGGAAAAGGGCTCTGGAAACTGAGAGGTACTACTGTCTATCTATTGAATATCTATCTATCTATATCATGTGCTCATATAACTGCTGCATAGCAACAGCTGGGGATTACTTGCTGCCTAAAGTACAGTCAGGATGATCACAGCTTGCAAATTAAATATGCTCTATATTATGTTAGCCATTGCTTACAAATTCATTATCAGTCAACAAAGCTGATAATTTGGTTATAATTTGTAATGACATGTTGTGACATGATGTGCTAAATAAAGAACTCTCACACCATAGAATTAGATCACTCCATACTGAGAGGAAGCGAGACGAATAAAGCCAGCACTGAATAAATACCATTTTCAAAACTTGTCAGCACATCTCGTTGAAATCAGGATGCTGTTCTTGTTCGCCTCCCCAGTGTTAACTATTTCTCAGTTTGTTTTCTGTACAGGCCACACAGAGGCAAGTAGTGGAGACTCAGTTAGAGGGAGAAGAAACATAATTGGATAGAGGAATGGGAGAGAGGCATTAGTCAAGGATCTCCGCAGCGACTGGTTAGGTGAGAGGGGAGATGAAAGGGAGGAGGAGAGAGAGGTGAAAAAAATGTAGGGTCAATGGAAAAACTCGGAATGTAATATTTTTAAGAGGTGTGGTCAATCCCATATCAAAGCACCTGATTTGCCCTATTTTGCATTTATCACTTCAGAATGTCTTTTATGTCGAGGCTGTTGTCAACCTGCAATGTTCTTTTGATGAGTGTAATAAAACTGGGTCAAACACTTAGTTTTGGCTCTTTAAGTAAGGGAACATTCTGTTCCATCCTCATCTTCTTTTATATTGGCTCAGGGATTTTGGAGGCAGTCACGATCCGGTGCTGTAAGAGAAAGGAGTAATTTTGAAATGCAATTCTATATCAGGATGTACCAACAAGCTCCAGTATTCCAGGAGCAGTGTGCATGCAAAGGACTGTGTGAGTATCTCCCATTTATCTCATGCAGTTGTCCTGTCTGTTCATTTTTTGAAGAGAAAATGGAGGTCAACTTGAAAGAGAATTCATTTCGTTTCGATATTTGACTGACTAATTTGATAAGTTGAATAATTTGATTAATCTTAAATGAATATTTCACAGATTCGGGATGTTGCCCCTAATTTGAAAGATGTTCAATGTCCTGATCGCACTTCAGTAATCTTTTAGGTTCAAAGCCCTGTGGAACTCCATGATTAACTTGGCCCTGCATTGGCGATTGATCATTAACATACGGAAATAGAGAAACTAATTGATAAATATGAACTAGACCAGTTTAATGCTGCCCCTTTAATGCCAAATACCTGTTTCAGTCTCTGTAATAGTATGAAGCAATTATTTTTCTAAAATTATTCGGATTTCTTTAAGGCCTACAGAGTTGGCTAAAAGAACTACGGCTAGGTGATGATATCCTTCTCTAAGAACATCAGCTAATTTTTTGAATAAATTGAAATAATAAAAAAACCCAAATACATATGGCATTGGTTTTGCAGATTCACACTATCAAAGGGATCAAATCAAGTCAGCTTTCATGCCCCTGTGACAATTGTGGCACACAAAGTTTTAGATATTAGACACTACATAAGCCAGTAGTCTCTTTGCATATTTTAAAAGTGGATATCCTTAGAAAGAAATAGTACTAATACTTGAAAGCACTCAACCAGATGAATGGAAGGAGGTGAGGATTTACAATTAATTTTGTCCAAAGACACATGTTTCCTTGTCAAATATTTGATGGCATGTCGACCCTTTTCCATGAAATATAAGCAAAGAATTGATTTTAAAAGGTCAACTGCCTCCCACTCTGCGTTCCTTTCAAACCATCAAAGGCCTGAGAAGAGGCTCAATATTTTATTAATGAAATAAAATTCCTGCACTCAACAGCCAATTACCATTTTAATATTAAAGCAATATTGCGAATTAAATAAACTGTGCGTCTGTGATTAAAAAGTACAGTACCAGTGGAGAAGGGTTTATGTATGTGTTTGCGTGTGTGTTTGCGTACACAAATAGCTGGGCTAAATAACAACAACAGGAAATAGTAACAGCAGTGTGAAATGCATTATTCTTGCTTGTGTGGGATGCTAGAAAGCTCTAGGCAACAAAAACAATTGCTGCAATGTGAGTGCTTTATGTCACTGAGCAAGAAGATAAAATCCCTGTGAGATGTGAGCATGCATTATTAACAATACAGACTTGCATATTTAAACCGCTGATAAGAAAGTTTTCATGATGATTTAAATCACAGGAATTATAAGATGAAGAGAGTTTCAAAGTGTCATGATCAGGAAGTAAACATGTAGGCAATTCACCTTATCTCTCATTTCACTGATAGTGAGCTTCATCTTAACTTTTCATCAAACTGCCCATCCATCCAACCATCCAGCCATTCAATCCGTCCTCAATTGTTTCAGATTTTTATGTTTAGTATTGTTTCTGACTAATTTATTCTCACATTGGCATTTTAATTGGCAGAGCTTGTGCATTAATCCCTCAAATAGGAATATCAAGCCACACCGGCATAGATTGATATGGCTGTGCTCAGCAGGCAGCAGTTATACTACACACACACACTATGTGTTGTCCTTTTTCTGTGTTCTATTGTTTCATGGCTTTGGATTCTTTCTGGTTAGGGTTAGTCTTGACTCAGTGACCCACACAGAAAGTGTGACAGCTATGCAAATGCTCTTGATTAAAAGCTTCGTTCGGAGCCAAATGCATTGCCTATATGCTGTTGCATGGGCCATTCCCCGCCCTCCATCATCCACCACTCTTCATAAGAGTATTCACATATGTTTCTATGGCAACAGACATCATTGGAGAATGAATGCAGTCTTCATTTTTTTTAAAGAGAGTCATATAAACATGCATTCATATTCTAACTGACAGTTAAATATACTTAAAAAAAATGCTTGAACAATTCTCTTTCATTGATCCCAAAATATTAGCATATTTGTAACGGAGTCAAGCTGACTGTTTTAGTTTAAAATGGAAACAATGGAGGTCAACCTGTCCAAAACACAGTAGACTGGAGAACCACCAGGGAACCTTTTCCTCCTCATTTGCCTCGAATCCTTTTAACCCAAGCATCTGGGCCTAGGCCGTAAACAACTTAAATGTTTTACACGTGAGTGATCCAAGTCTGTTCACACAGCACTGGAGAGACTTTACAACGCTCCGTAAAATAATGGGAAAGAGTGATATAGTACGCTGGGATCAAGTCCTGGGACAGAAAAGGGGGCATGGATACGGATTAAAATGCCAGGCCAATAGGGGCATATCTGATCTGTTTATTGTGTACTTTATGTGTTTTGAATTCTCCAATGCATTCTCTTGCTTTTTACCAGCACCAGACTAGGGGGAGGTTTTGGGCCCATGCAATTAAAACATCCTGTAGAGTAGCACCTCTAAAGGAGAAGACCTGATTTGGGTCCCGAGGAGCAACTTTCAAACTGAAATTGGCTTTACGACCTAAACTGTATACTTTAGGAGCACCCGAAGGAGCCAGACCAATAAGAGCTTTCTCCCTATTCTTTGGAATCTTCGATCATGAAAGTGAAATGAGATGAATAATAGAAGATAGCTAAATAAGTATGTATGCAAACAAATCAAGTAATGAATAATACATTAATGAGAAAAATAGATTAGTAAATAAATAATTGAGTGAATGAACAATAAATTATATTTTTCTACAAAATGAAGATGTGTTTTCCAGTGTGGTTGAAAGGGGAACACATTCATCTGAGGCCTCTTTGGAAAAGAACTGAGACTTTGTCAGTAAATGTGAAGCGATGTGGAGAGGAACGTTACCTAAAATGATCCCGAGATGAAATACACTGGTAATAACTTCAGCTGACTGCTGCTTTCCAGCGGCTGTTGAAGCACCTATGCAGGGGAAAGCTTATCAATGACCACAGAGTTCTGCTGGAATGCATTCAGGGCTTTATCTCGAAGCCAATCATTGTCAAGTCTGGCAGTGAACAAAATGCTGGCGGACATAATGTTTGAAACTGAGGTGTTACAAAAGTGTTTGGCTGAGGGTGGCATCTTCCTGCTCATGCAGCATATCCATGCGATAGGCCGATTTTTTACATAACACCAAGATGAAGCTGCAACCCCAGGCTTTGTGCTGCCTTATATAATATTTTGAAATATTAAAGACCAGAGAATGATTATTTCCACTCGAAGAGAACAAACAATAAATGCTGACACCATCTGTGGGATTTAGAAAAGGTATAATCCTGGAGAACTTATTTATTGGTTGCCTTTGTTAAAAAAGGCAGCATCTATAAATTAGTTCACAGATGCTATGTTAAAGGGCAAAGAAATATCACTCAGAGTATTTTCGCCAATAAGACCCTACCCCTTAAGGACACAATGTAACATATTAGCATGAAAGAAAGCTCAGGTAAGGGTGATTGATAGTCTCTCTATGAGTTAATATCCACAAAACACTGATGTAATACGAATCACTTGCTAAACAAGTTGCATAATTCTATAATAAAACAATAAAAGGATCAACAAACAAAACCACTGTAGGAGAAAATAGCATGTTCTGAGGACTGCAGCTCAGTTGCTAGAGCGGTCGTCCTCCGATCGGAAGATTGGTGGTTCAGTGCCAGGCCTTGAAGCCTCCCTGTCTTCGAGTCCATGAGAAAGACCCTGAGCCCCAGTTTGCCCCAAGTTTGCTCTGGGTGCTTTAAAAGGGCTGCCCACTGCTCCTCTGGGATGTGCCCAATAATTTTTTATTGTTGTCCTGTGTATGTAGTGTGTGTGAATACATGATAAATATAGAGCAAGAATGATGAATTATACATTATTTTAGAAAATCTTCATTTTTACAACTGGAATTTTTCCTATTCACATATTAATAAAGCAAGCAATTTCTTTGCTGGTACTGTGACGTGTTGCTTTGGATGGACACTATTATAAGTTATTATTTCTGGCACTTTGGTACATTTTAAAGAGACTACAAAGCATCAGACTGCTTTTTCGCCTCTGTGGGATCAGAAAATTGAGAGTAAAACTAATCAATGATAGGTAAAGCTTGGATAACAAGGACAATGGTTTCCTTCTGGACCTGGCTGCTTGCCAAGAGCCTTTTGCCGATATAGAGGCTTTTATTAGAGTGACTGAAAGATTCCTAACCACAAGTCCAGATCACAAATATTCACCAATAATTATTTGTGTGACTTCATTTTGACAACGTTCTATGACATCTCTAAGCAGCCTTTGATGTTTGGTATTTATGATAACTGTCCCTTTACTGCAAAGATGTATTTTATTTAGTGCGATGTTTTTAAATGTATTGCACTCTAAGTGTGACAGATTAAAATTTCATAATACACTTCAATTCACAAATGGCAGTTTTCATAGCAGCTATGGGAACCAAACAGTATCCCTACAAATATTCTTCATATGCAATGAAATAAATATTCATGAACCAAGCTGTTAGTGAGTTTCTCATTTCTTTACTTTCCCTTGATTCCGTCTTGTCTGGCAAACTCGTTTTATGCCAAGTTCCAGGGGGATTGTGTGATCACTGACACAGATTAATTAGCATTTAAAATGTGTTAATAATATCAAGAAGAATGGGATTTTATTATATGTGTGAGCTGGACAATAAAGTTCAATCAATAAGTAAGGCTGTCTGAGGTTTGAAGGTATGAGGAATTTTTAAACACAGCGTGTTAACATTAAGGCCACTGTTTGGAAAAAGGGGGAATTTAATTTACATGATGACTTTAGACAATCTCAGGATGATTAAGGATTACATTCACTCTATTATCATAGTTATACAAATTACTTTACAAGTCTTTACCAACTCTAGTCATACAGTATATTACTCTTAGCATAATTTACTGTGCATGGAATAAGTGCATTTACTTTTGTGTGCTAACTCTGTGGTCATTTCTAGGGTGTATTTGTTTTATTATGGTACATAATGTGTACTTTTCCGAAGTTGTTCAAATACACTCATCAACATTTTTGAACTTAATTTAATTTACTTTTTTTGCATTTTCATGTCAAGGATGAAATAATATCTGATCAATCTACTGGGGGCAACAGGCCACTTACATACTCAGACTCACTCTGAAGGGTCACAGGACTCACATAACATGAACTGCAAGACACAATGAATGTCAAGATCTGGTGGAAATGTGCGGCATCTGAGATGTTGACTGTGGTCAAAGGATGATTATCTTGATGATGATTACACTTAAAAGTCCATTGTGTAAAATTAGGTTGGGGGGAGGAAGCTCTCTCGTTCTCCATCTTATTTTGTCCTTTCCCAAACCAGAGCACCACCACAGAGGGGTGCTCTGAAGCTCATAGCCAGTGTCGCAAGCCTTCACATTGCGGCTTGGCTCAGTTGCTTTTTCTTGTTCTAAATAATAAGTATGATCTTCAATTTATCAAGACACAATAACAACTTGTCATGACCTGGCTCAGATGGCCACTGAAAAAGGGGAGACTGCCCATTTTAAACTGTGAACAAAAATAATTGGATTATTTAAATCAACCAAATTGTAGCAGATAAATAAACGTAACAAAGTATTTACAAAATGGATGTGAGCAGTCGGTAGGGTCAGTGTTGTTCTCTGGATTTAAAGTTCATTTCACACTCAGAAAAACTAAATGTGTTCACAAGAGCATAAACCATTGACAATGCTACTCCAATTCATACATTCAATAATGATATAAGTGTTACATCCCAGCATTAAAAACACCTTTGGTTAGACAACTTGAACATTAGGGTCTCTCAAAAATTAAAAATTAAATTGGATTTTTGTACCATGACAGAGTCTGCGTGTGCTTCAAAAACAGAAAAAAAAACCTTCTACATTCCACTAAAGTGTTGACAACAGATTTTAGAAGTATCCTGCATGCTGGTCCTACTGCCAACACTCTTAAACGCTGTCTAGCACACTGTGATTCAGTGCTGCAAACACACCGTTGGAATGAACTGCAGCACACACTTAACCAAGAGTGACTTTTTCATCTAAATGCCGTTAAAGGTCAAAATACTTAGTATGAAAACTGCTATTTCTGATACTTGTGAATGTTTTAACTACATATGCTATTTGTGAGTGACTGTATGTGTGACGGCAATAACTTGAACCCAGATGCAGGGCAAAGAGAGTTAGATACAGTGTGGCAAAACAATAATTGCAGATAGATGCATAGACCAGAGCCAGGAGGCAGAGCGCAACGGAGTAGGATGATGCATGTGGTAGTGCTCGTACACACAAAACATTAAGTGGGATACACGAGGGAGGGCTGGTAAGCGATGTCTGTAGGGATACATCCTTTATATATTTATATCTATATTAATCTTCATCATTCATAAAATACTCTCTGGCATGCCATAGTGCCCTTTGAGGAAGAATTAAATTGTTTCAGCTGATTCCATATTTTATAGTTCCCTGACAAATTAATATAAATATTAAAACACACACACACACACACACACACGCACGCACGCACGCACGCACACACACACACACACACACACACACACACACACACACACACACACACACACACACACACACACACACACACACACACACACACACACACACACAGACACACACAGTGAGAAAGAAAGCAGGAGAGAGGAGTCGGGGTGTGGGATCAGTCTAATCCATGAAGTGTCATCAAGGTATCTGCTGAGATTCTCTGAAGTGGGGAAATTGACAAGAGTTGCCTTAACCTCATCCCTGGACTTTGTAATTAAATATATTTTCAATGATGTGTAGAAATCTCTAATCCAACTGAACTTAAGCAATAGATTCACAATATGTGTCAATCCCAATGTCGTGATTGTCCAGAATTGTATAGGCTTTCTATCTTATCATGTTATAAAGGCGCATGAATAATGCATGCCAAGGTCAAGCTCTTCTGTCAATTTTCTTTTAAGGATGTACAGAAGTGTCTCGGCCCTGCTTCTGTGCATACTGATTACAGCCAGTAAGACAGTGAGGTTTAGCCCCCTGTTAGATCATATTTTCTACTTTCTATTTGTACTGTAGCCAACCATCAACTACTTAATGGTGTTACAGGTTTCAGCATAATTGAAAAAAATGTCAGATATGCCTGGAGAAACCATCGGCCTTGTCTTTGGTGTCTAGTCATGTAGATTTTCTGAATCTTTGCCTGGAATTTGAAAATTCTAACTCTCAACTTGTCACAACTCAATTTTAAGGGCTGATAATGTGAACATAAATTGTATTTTATTGTCTTTTAGGTTGTTTCAACTAGTCTTCAAAAGAATATAGATATGAAGAATGGAAGGAAAAAAATGCATTGGTTAATTTGGAACAAAATGTCCAGAAAAGATGCAAGCTTTTTTTTCAAGTGTATTTAAAAATGTTTGACAGACTGCATATTATTAAAAGTTGACTTACATATTTAGGTGCTTCAAACGATTTAGGTGATTCCCTTGAGTTCTGGTGATGTTCATTTTCATCAGGTAAATTTAATTTCCCTCCATTTAATCCTACTTTCTCCAATCTATTTGTTCCATGAATCAAATCATGCTCCTATATTAGTATGTTACGTTATTGTATTTAAGTACACTTACTTGCTTAGTCTATGAAATTCAACAGTTTAGTGTTGTCTCTAATTGAATACTGCTACACATCTCTTACCTTTTACAACGTAGCCTAGATGGTGACCATTGAGGGTGAGAAGTGTCCATTGTTCCACGTTCATCTTTTGGAGTAAATGTCTAATACAGTACCCATGTACATGTTGGCCTGTTCAGAATAACATTTAATGCTAGTGCTTACAGATCCGAAAGTGATGTTTTCGCCTGGAGAAAAATAATGAGTAATGTGTTTTTCGTTGAATTTGCAGGAGTTGTTGGACGCATGGCAGTAACCAGATAGAGCAGAGTTCATTGCTTCTGGACTGTGAGAAACTCTTTTGGCATAAAAATCAGAACTGCTCAGCATTTCAAACCAGTATCCTGAGACACTGAGCATTATTGTGTACTGCTAAACCTTTGTTGTGGTGGAAGATTTAATAATAAAGCCCTCTGAACACAATTGAAGACACTAAACACTGATAGGGTAGACATTCAGTTTATTCCACACTGCACATCTGTCAGTGTGCACTGACTCCTTCTTTTTAAGGTAAACATGTATGCTGATGCCAAGTTACTTAATGGGTAAAACAGCATTATAAACTAGTTATCAAATGCGTTAAACATTGTTGTAAACTTGGGTCGGTTAGTTTTCCATTCTCACTTAGCTGTCTGGGAAATTGAATTGAAGAATCCAATGCTCTTCTGTCTAATTGAAGGGTTGACTTCAATGACCAAAGGTCAAACGGAGTTAATTAGACACTCCACCAAAGAATTTTCAAGGAACACCCGATATACAATCAAATAAGCATCGTACTATACGACAGAGAAAGAGACCAGAGGGAGCACTCTAACGCTCAAAGGTGTGTAACTCCACAGGACGAACCTAAATGAATAATAGATGACCTGGACAACTGAAACAGCAAGTGGAAATGGAAATGGAACATTTTTAAGCAAAGCTGAGGGACAGGGAGAACGGGACATATTGCACAAAAAGCTCTCTCTAGAGAGAGAGAGAGAGAGAGAGAGAGAGAGAGAGAGAGAGAGAGAGAGAGAGAGAGAGAGAGAAGATAAATTAATATTTTATCCCTTTCTCTTTCGGCCATAATCACTCTATCTTTCTTTTTCATATTCTGTTTCTGTTAATACCTGCTCTGCTAAAAGAGTGTGTGTATTTTGCTTGGATGTTTTGTTGGCCACTGCCTCCATCTCAGCCCTTCAGTCCCACGAGAGCATTTCTAATTAGGGGAGGATGTTAATATAAACTCAGGTGTTCACTAAGCAGGAGACTAAGCACCGTCTCAGTTAGAATGAGAACAACTATGACAACTGAGCAGTGAATCTGACAGCTAATCCCTCACATGTCAGTTTAGAAAGGCCAGGTCATGGTGATGATGGTATTTGCGTCAATCATTTTGGAGTTTCCTCCATTTCAGATTGTCACATTATGTGTTTGCTGTAATGATGCTTGTGAATATCTTTCTGTGTGTCTTTCCTCCCTGCCAGCATATTCCATCATTTCATTTCATATCACCTAATAGAAGGAGTTAGATTGTACATGGCAACATTTTCAATCCCGACATTATGTTGGCAGAGCTAAAAAGTAGCGGTGTTTAACTGCGTTTCCTGTCGCGGCTCCGTCTCTAAAAACACTGAGTTTCTCTTGGATTGCTACCAGTAGAGCTTGTCGTAGTAACTGGGAGAAACAGCTGGAAACAAACCAGTGTCCTCTCTCTCTAGACTGACAGCAATATCTCAGGACTGATGGAAGCATCATCTTATTCTGCAGCTTTTTTCACCTGTGCAGGTTATTTGCTGGTGTTTGAGCTGATTATCAATCACACCGAAGGTTTGAAAAGTTTTCCCATAAAAAAGTGGTTTCTATGTATGAAAATGTGTCGCAGGAAAAGTGAAGTCAAGTTAACATTGAAACACATGCTGCACGGATACATATGAAAAATCTGTATAAATAAACTGCATACATGCTAACAGTGCTCTTCAGCTCATCGATAATGAATGTCCACTCTTGCTGTGCTCAAAATAGTCTACTGTCAACATGTCAGCCTGAGATCACAGCGAGAGGATGCTGAATATTGGATTGCATCTCTGATTGCTGAAATCAATAACTGACAGGTCAACATCTTTTCGGTGTAAGAATCTGACCCACCAGGAAGAAAGGATACTCAAGGTTATAGTAAGCCTGGACCGCATCTTTCCAATTGCAAAGTAAATGAATGGAGTGGTACGAAAAGGGGAAAAAAATAAATGAATATTCTCAGCAAGATTAAAAGAGTCGTTCCCTTTCGGCTTGCCTATTTATGTTAGTGATTGGACTCCATAATGAGTGAAGGACTATCTAATAAAAGACAATATGTGAGGGTAGAAAAAAAACTGAGGAGAATTTATGGAGACTCTTCTTAATGATACTGAATAAAGTGATGGATGAGGATCTAGGGAGGCTTCACATTTGGGTCATTTTTTCAAAAAGGTTGCCTCTGGAGGACTGAATAACCTAATCCTAAAAGCCTTATATCTGTTACTCAAGCTTAAAGTCAAACCTCAACCTCTGTCTGCCTGCACAGTAACTGACGAAGTGACTCTCGAATAAGCCACCCCCGTATTCTTGGACTCAAAAACCCTTCAAATGTGCTAAAGCTTCCAGTTTTCAAGGATTCTTTTCCCCCTGTCTTTCCCTCTCTGTCAGTGATCTTATCTCCTACTGAAACATGAACAAGCGTTTGTCCCAGTATATAATATTCTGCGTGAGTTTTCCCCGGCTTGTAAGTCATTCGTCCAAGTAAACAACATGGCGGTAAAGGCTGCGGCAACCCAATAGATTATAATCGACTGCACTATTGCAGCACAGCAACACTTGTTAAAATGTTGTTTCTCTAGTCATTAAGCTTTGTAGAAACACATAATGGCTGCATTAAAAATAAACTCCTATTGCTAACTTATCATTAATTAATTATTTGCACTGCCAAATCACTAGAATTCTTCTCCTTTTCGCCATAACGATGTCCTGATGGGGAAACACGGCAGATACAGAACTGGGAGATTTTGTTCAAATAAAAAACGATACTTGAGAGGTTTGAAATATTAAAGTTAAGTTCAAGTTATCTACAGTCTTCACCTTCTTCATTCTGAGCTGTTATCAGCAGAGCAGGAAAGGTCACAGCACAGATTTAGCTTTTACTGTCTGTATGCTGAACATTCAGTCTCTCAGCCCGAGCAGATACTAAAAATATCTAGGGCAAACGTCTGAATCCTGTTTCGAGTTAATTCACTCCATCAGAGTTTGAGGCATACAGCACTCTCCGAAAAACACTCTCCTCCAACCAGGCCACATAAAATGTTAATGAGAGCGTTTCTGTCTGTTGACAATGAGATATACGAAGTAACCACAGCTAGCACTGGAAGCATTTAGAGACTGACTGCGTGTTTTGCTTTTTGCTTCTTTTTTTTTGCTTAAAAGAGAATGAGCTCTGAAAAATGTGACTGCCTGCGGCTGCCTGCTTTAGTGTCTACAATAGAAAAAAAATGTATTAACAAGTCCATTGTTTCTATTCAGACACTGAGAACCATGGTTTGTAAACGATATGAGTTACCACTGTCACTCCTCAAACGTTCGACTGCATCAAAATCCAAGCAAAGTAAATTGATTTATCATAACCTATCTATTTGGGGTGCTTTAAAACCAAGAGCCCCATTAGCTCAAATGAAGTCAGCTCCACAGTGTCTTTGCTTCTATTTCTGTAATCTAGCTGCCTTTGGCTGCAGTCCCAAGTGTACGGCGAACATCTTTTGTTCAAACTTTGTACCCTGTGTAAGACCTTTACTCTCCTGGGACTTCTGAAAGTATTAATACTTCCCTCTCTGTACACACGATGAAAGTCAAAAGACAATCAAACGGATAGCGAGTGTTTACCCATTGAGTAAGCTGCCAGATAGGAAGATATGAATGTAGATCCAAATCTTTCTCTATGTTGGTGAAGTCGGTGTTTCTAATCTGCTTCTTTCATTGTGCAGCAAAATTTCAAAAATGAAATACTGGCTATTACCTGCTGTGTGAGCTAGATTCAGGGTGAGACGTCCCCTGAGCGAAGTTGATGTAAGGGAAAAAATATTCATTTCCGATGAGCATTGGTCCGCATAGTTAGTTGAATAAATAAGAATGCAGCATTTTCAGTAGCTAATTATATGGCTTATCCATCATTGACTGTTTTAGAATGTGTTTTTTTTCTCCCTCTTTAAAAAAAGATAATATTATCTCCAGAATTGTTTGTGTGTCAGTGTTCTGTTCTAATGATTTCACAAAAGCCACTCGATGGATTTATTTTTGGTACTTTAATTTTCTCTGCTGTAAATCACTTTTACCGTTGATCAAAGCAGTGGTAGTAGTTGTTCTTGTTCGGTTTTAGTTTTATGTGTTACACCATAATTTCACCTTTAAGTGGTTACCCAAAAGTTGAATCACACCAGGGAATGCCAAGATGTTTTTTATTTATGTCTCTGTTCAAATGATAGTACAGTGCATATTTTCTATTTATTTGTATGTAGGCTTTGAATAAGCTTTCTCCTTTTTCTCCCTTTAGCTTGTTTATGTTTGGGTTTTTTTAACCTGTGATCATTTATGTATATTATTATAAAATAACTTATAATGTATGAATATTAGTTTTGCCATTTTAAAAACCTGACAAAGAAAGCTCATCAAAGCATGAATACATGTACCGCAGCTTCAGCATAAAACCTTAAAGTACATCTGTACAGTACACTTGTGTATCAATGTCATACACTGACATAATGAGATAATAATAAAACATTTCATTTATAACCCACTTTACATTTGGATCAAATCTCAAAGTGCTACACTGCATGCCAAAAATGCAACATGGTGTAACTGCAAGACAATTAATAGTATATGATTAAAGTGAGAAGGCCAGAACGCTATTATTTACAGGAATGCTGTGTAAGCATATCTGTAAACAGCAAAGTGTCATGGCAAAGTAAAAGAAAACCCACAACTACAACAATGTGCAGCGCTGCATTGATAAGGTAAACCATGTGGGTTGAATTCAAAGCCACTAGACTTCTGTTTTGGCTTGAAGATGTTTCACCTCTCATCCAAGACGTTTCTTCAGTTCCAACGGCCTGCTGGAGTGTCAGGGATTCTAAACCTCCAGCAAGTGTTGGCAAATAGAGAGTTGTTGGCAGATGGTCATGCAATGAATGAGAATCTACACAGACGTTGACAAGGTAACTTTCACTGACTACATATGAATATGAGATGCCATTTTTATTATATCTCAAGGTTCCATGCTGTATTCCCTTGTGCATTTGTGGGTCTGTCCATATGTTACAGTTTTGTATGTCTGATCAGCTGGCTGTGTCTTTGGCCTTTAATTTCTACATGTGGCCATCCCTGTAGCTTCAACAGCATTCACCTACCAGGTTCAACATCTAATTTTGCAATACAAAAAAAAGGAAAACCCACTTGAGGACATAAACGAGAAGCCTTTTAAAAGGTCCGAGTTCATCATCCAAGAACACAATCTTCAACAACCTAAGTGGAAGAGAACTCTATGGATACATTCACACTTTTTGCAGCTGTTGTTCATTTGTATCAACAACAGCTGCAATAGTTGAGTTGGCTAGTTTATGTTAACATTGAGTGAAGCTCACACAGGCATTTCCTGAAACTCAGGGTCCACTGAGTAAAATGTTAAAGAGCCGTCAGCATTTAGCAGCATCAAGAGAAAATTGTACCAAAGTGCTCCCGTTCAGTATTATATGAATGAGTGTAAATAGTGCTAACATGCTTGTGTTTTCTGAATTCCAAGAAAATAGGATAATATTAACTATACGTATAAAACATTTACAATGCTCAGTTTTTGTTTACAACATGTCAGACACGAGAATATTCAATATTACACTCCTTTTGGGTTATTTCGTTGTTTTGAGCTGCATTGTGGAGGCTGTTAAAATCTTTGTGGGCAGTTTGTGAGGGGGTGGAAGATAGGGACCAAACAATGTAAGGGCGTTGCAAAGTAGCTGTGAAATGTTGTGGTATGCCAATAAACATATTGTAAACACCTTTCAGTGCAGTCAGGAATGGTCCAGAGCTTTAAACAGTGTCAACAAAATCTGATCTTTATAAATTCCCTATAGAAATACAATATTCCTCTGCTTTCCAGCACACAATATCACTGTTGTTTGAGTGATCTTTGCTATCATGCAATAAACTATGTCACTGCTATTAGTATCTCTACATGGGAGCTACAGTCTACACCACACATTCCTTGTCCTTGTCAGATGATCTGCATAACCTTTAAAATGGTTGTATCAGCTTTCCTCCATAGGGTCCTCGCATCTTCTCTCATTCACCTCAGCTTACTTTGAATGTAACTGATGCTTAGCAGACAAAAGCATTAAATATCGGCATCTGACTGGGATATATCAAGAGAGGTGAGCTTAACAGGGATTGTGGATGTGGTTGGAAAATAAACAACAACACAGGCTTCCGGTCGGGGGTTGGCCAGAATAAAAGCATCGTAGAGGAAAAGGGAGCGGAAGGGGGTTGTCTTTTTAATCTAGTTAAGCATGGAGCCCATATAAACTCAGAAAGCTTGAATTGATGTAGAAGCTGATCACTTTTAGTCTTCTTTAAGAAATCTGTTGGGACATGAAGAAGCACACAGGAGGATGAAACAGACAGTCAGTTTAAAATTACATACTTTCTCTCAAACATTGTCTAATATGCTTTGTAAGATTGTAGACTATTATGATGACTATTAAATGAAAATTCGTGCTATAATATCTTGTAGGACACTCCTGTTGAAATAATGAGGATGGATGACTTCACCAGTTTTTCCTTATCAAACTGAACTAGCAAGAGGGGGAGAGCATCACAGGGGTGAAGAGAAGAGGGAGATGGAGAGCATCACAGAGATGAAGAGGTTTCTGCGCCACACAGACAACAAGGACACCTCAAGGTTATCTCATTGCTTCCACCCTTGGACAGCATCCTGTGTGAGGCAGCAAACACAGTTTTCCTGTCAAAGTGTTTGACTCTGTTATTGTTCACATGATTGGGGAAACAGAAAGATGCTTCACGAGCACCAACTCCAACATTATGAAACCAGTAGAGACTCTTAATCCTTCAAGCAGTAGTTTTATGAGAGGATGATGTTCTGATTTTTGCCAATGCTTTAAGAAACAAGTATTGAGGATCTTGTTGTTGTATTGAGGATCTCCCCGTGTCACATTAAAAACTAAGGTCACACGGTGAGAAGAGTTCTGTGTAGCTTGCTAAGAAGGAAAAAGGGTCCCCTACCACTCTAATGGACTTAACGCCGTTTCGCACCATCTCCAGATGTTCTATGAGCTGTACAGGTTCTACGCAGTAGCTTAGTGTTACCAGTGAACAGCGCATCTTAGGAGTAACGTTTTTAACTTCAAGGATCATGAAGAATTATTTGCGGTTTACTATGATGAAGAATAGATGATCCGGTATGGCGGTACTCAGTGTTGATTGGAAACCCACCAAAATCATGGATGGAAGTGATTGAAATGATTAGCCAGATCTTTGCATTAGAATACTCAATTTCGTTAAAAAACGTAAATTGATGATAAAATGGTATTTTTTCTTAGAAATGGGTCTTATTTAACACTCTTTTGCAGCAGCCTTTTGCATAGGTTTGGTGCTCCCAGTTGGTTTAATGATAAGGTATTGTTATTGAAGGCTTAAAAGTGTATTTCATGTAAACAATTCAATAGATTTTATTGAATGAAAAAAAGATTTATTTGGAAAAATATCTGAAGAAACAACTGGCCTTATAATGACACTTTCAATTAAATGGTTTACTTGTGACACAGTACATCTCCAATTCCTTTGGGAGCATTTCCAAAGAAACATCTCTATTATATAGGATTTTGTACAATTAAATCTCCCTTGTGTGCTGTATATTGTGTATATGTATTTGTAAATGTTCCAGCGCCAACTGATAAAATCTCCATGCCAGCCTTTTGCCACCACATGAAAATTTGTCTAGATCAGTGGGTCATAGGAAAGCGTTGCTGTTTTGGTTTGTGGGGAGACCTGTCGAAGCAGACATAATACTTTCATGGTGGAAAGTGGGATTGTTTCAGTTGTAGGTGACTCATTTTAGTTTAACCTTGTGTTCTGTTTTATTGCAGAGTGACTTCCTTTTGAACACCGGTTTTCGAGTTGATGGCTAAATTTGGTTTTGGTTGGAAAACATTTTTGAGTACTTTATTTGGTAACTGTCTCAAATCTCATTATTTTTTTAAAGATCCTGGAACGAACAATTTCATTTTACTCTCCCACGCCCTTATCACTAGTGAGACATTACAGCGTCTCAGTAGTGTGTAGGTGTGTCTGTGTCCAAAATGTCTCCTACCACTTCCTGTCGGGCAACATTGCAGGACACAGGCTTTCCTGTGTCATCATGATTGCTGTTACTGTTGAGAAACAAACAGTAAATCTCACTTAATGGAAATCTTTCATATCCGACCCGTACATATGAACCTATGGAGCAATTTGCTCAGCAAAACAAGTTATTTGTCATGCACGTTGATACACTTCATAGCATATTGTGTCCCTCAAAGCACACTTTCTCTGTAGCCATTATGATAAATTAATCATTGTGTATTTTAATAATTAAGTGTACATGGCATGAAACACCATTGCTTTAGATGTGTCATCTTTAACCAGTAAAATCTAAATGATAGGCGCTATGTTCCTTAAATTGGAATTAGATAAACCACAGAAACCACCAAATAACCAAATGGAGGATTAAAAAAAAAACATAATGAATAAATAACTTAACTTAATCAAACACACATATACAGTATGCATAAACAGACACATAGATACGCACACATGTGCACATATATGGAGAAAAATGGTGGAGAAGTATGAGGAGGAAGGAAAGATATATGAGAGCCTTAATTTGAGACTGAATATGAGTGTTTCTCTTCCACCAGAATGATGCTTTAGCTGCAGTTTTTGTCTGATCACCAATTATCTAAAGCTTTTCAGTAATGTAACTACAACATTAGCTTTTTGTGTTAGAGAGAATTAGTTTCCCAAAAACATCTTAAAGCCAAACTCTTCTTCTGTCTATGTAAGAGAGAAGCAATCAAATGTAGATGTACGAATTCCTGCATGAGCCACATGAGGAGGCAGGGAATGAAAGAGAGTCAACAGGCCTGGTATGAGGAAGTCGGAAACCTGTCATCATAGCGCTAAACGTATATAAATATGATCACTGTAAGATCATTCCTCGCTGATGTGGAAAATGTGGTGAGACCCAGCTAGGTGTTACCACTGACAGCACAGTGAGGAGGGTTGTCAGGATCAACAACAAGAGCTGTTTTTAAAAATTACAAATCTGTCTGCATAACAAAGCTGAAAATCTTGAGGCAATGTTTTTTTGTTTGTTGTTTTTTTCTAATGATGCAGCTTTTATCTGCTCTGTTTGGTATATATATGCCTGTGTCAGACAACATTAATTTCAAGATTATAAACCTTGTACACCCTGGCCTTCAGACAACATTTGGGATAGTCCACTGATGGATTATTTTAGCTCGTGTTTTTCATAACAAAAACACCACCAATCAAAAAAGCACAGCTGTTGGAGTGTATTCATGTCTGTCATTTTGATATTGTACTTTCTTTTAAAGCTGAGGATCAATTTTTAAAAAAACTTGATACCTCCCCAGGAGTACAGGTTACATCTCTTTTGATGAAAGACTGATGTGGTTGATAAATTAATTCCTCCGGGTCTCCAGCCCTGTTCGTTTCTTATGATGCTCATTAGGCTGGAACTTTTAGAGCTTTCATTCCTTAACGCTTAGTGATACCTGAGACGTACCAGGAGAAATTCAGGACATCTTGAAGCCCTTCAGAAAGACAATAAGAGTTGTCTTTTTCTCTCTGCAACACTGACATGGCAGCAGAATGTGAGCATATTCCTATGCATAAGGCAATATCTAAACCTTCACCCTTCAATCGGTGTTGGGGATCTTTAGCTGGCTGACTGTCAGTCCCGACAGTCTAATAAATTGAGTAAATCAGAGGAGAGAGGGAATCAACTTGCTCTAATAAAATACACTATGTTGGGTCATGGCTTTAAACCTGGCTGCAAAAGCAACTCCTCCAACTCTGACACCAGTGTTAAAGCGATGGTCACCAAAACTGGCTGTGAATAGGTCACTAAATAGGTAATTAAATGGTCACATAACAGAAATCTTATCGAAATGCTCTTAACGAGCACTTGTTTGTGCTGGCATAACAAAGTGTGAAAACACATCGTGGCAGCCTTATGGGGTCGTAAGGGCTTCAACATAAGAACTGAAACAGACATTTGCGCACAGAGGAAGAGAGTGAGAAAACAAAAAGGTAGCAGAGAGATAAGCATGGATGGATGGATAGATATAGTGAGAGTGCCAGAAAAAACGACAATGTGTGTTCTCACTAGCTCATTTTAACTGTCAACTGGGTGTAGAAGTCTCCGACTTCTCACACATGGCCATAAATATATCTGCTGGAGTGTGTCTGCACAACTGTATCATCCCCAAGGGGCTATAAGACATAAAGCTGCCACTGCCTCTGATCGCAGAAATGTGTTAATTCAGATGAATGGAGGCAGAGAGGATGGTTAACAATGCTCATTAGTCCTTGGGTGTTCCTAGAAAGTGTTGATGAGAGAATCTAGAGAAAAGCTTCAGATGAGGCCGCTTTTGGTCACAAATTGTATTCAGTAATTACAATATGGGTAAATAAGCGAGTTAAAATAAATCAATAATTTACACCCAAAATATTCTAACCTAATGTGAGATGCAGTCTGTAGCACTGAAAGCAGAATGGAACAGATGCCAAACACATAGGGAGGTGAGGAAACTGTTTCTTTGGAGGCTTTAAAGCATGGCTATAAACAACAGCAGTGGCAGATCACAGACTGTTTAGCCGTCTGGCTTTGTAATATCATGTCTGCTGCCTGACAGTACTCTTGTTTTTCTCCACATAACAACATGACAGAAGAGACAACTCATCTTCTTGACTTCATCAACCTTTGGCTTGAGGCATATAAACAGTGCTTCTTTTTATTCTTATCACAGTGCTTATATTCACAGCATTCTGGTGTCCTCTTTGGTATTCTGTAGATCCAGTACATACTGTATATGAAATAAAGCATTTGAACTGATAAATGGGGGTGATCCTCCAACAGTACTTCACTTTTGCTGACTGACTATTGATACAAGATATGGGGTATATATATGTTTTCCCACAGGATGTTCTCATACAGGTCCAATCCTTCATATCGAATAAACAGATTTCAAGGATGCAATTGATAGAGATATTTGTCACATGTACGATATTTTTACTCAGAATTTGCTGTAGGTGGGAATTTTTTTTTTAATATGCAAATCAGTATCTTACACACTTTAATTGAACTTGTAATTAAAACGTGACAGAATGTTTTCACACTATATCAGGGCTGCGTCTATAATGGAATAAATAAATGGTCACCCAGCTGTGTAACTCGTCACAAAGCATAAGATTTGAATAGTAAGTTGTTCTACTCTGATTTCCAGGGTGACTAACGGCTGTTCAGTTAATAACTAGCTGTGTGTACTTCAACATAAAGTTTCCATAGGGGAGTGCACGTGTGTACTCGGACATCTATAATGGTGATAACCAATTCCGAATTCAGAGCTTAAGAGAGAGGAAAATTTTGCCTAAGAAATGCAATTTGTAAAAACTGTTTGGTAAGTCCTTACTTTTGTACTGACTAGTCAGTGGTTAAAACTCAGTTACATTTTATACTGTTATTAGCTTCGGGCGAGGGTTAAAGTGATAGACTAAGACTTGACGTTATGCATTTTGTTGTGATGGTTTGGGGAAGGGCTGGAAGTCCATTGAGAGTCCCCACATGTATAGAAGTGTGTGTGTGTGTGTGTGTGTGTGTGTGTGTGTGTGTGTGTGTGGGTGAGTGTGTGTGTGTGTGTGTGTGTGAGTGTGTTTGCATGTTGGAGGGATAAATTATTGTAAAGCATGAAATGATTAATGTGCTTCTGGCTAAGAGGAGAGGATTGCAAGCTGTTTGACAGTGGAAAAATGGGTATCAACCCCAGGTATAATCTGGGAAAGTGTGCAGTGTGCACAAATGGGGGAGGGGGGCTACAATGGATCATTGTTACCATAGCAACGGTCCCATTTAAATCCTCCCCAACCCTCAAGTATATGGAAACAAACATGTATAAATTTTACAGATAGATGTGATTCTGTTTGGACAACAACCATGTTTTATTGCATCATTCTAACATTCTTATCACAATTAGATAAACAATATTTTATCATAGCAGATGACAGAAGGATATATGTGACATAGATGTAAGACTTTTTGTGTCATATTTAAGAGAAGTAATTTTCTGTAGAGCTTTATAAAGCACAATATTAAAATTGTTCTTTGATACTAATACAGTGACAGTATGACTTAATATGAAACATACTGAATTTTTCTGAATTTCTTGCGCTACCGTTTAAAATGTATGACCAAAATAGGTGCAGTCGACGAATAACGAATCCTGAAGATATTCTGTATTTTTCCTTTTCACAAAACAAATGTATTTTTTAACTATTCCCTCTGTCTTGGCGCCACCTTCTGGCACAGTTAACTTCAGCCAATTTCAAGGAGAACTTTTTTAATCGAATTTAGAAGGATACTTCTCAGGGTACTTGTCAGCTATAACGTAATTTTGTTTCCTTTTTTTCTTTAAAAATGCATTTTTATTTTCTTTGTCTAGACATAAGTGGATTCATAGCAAAGGTAGAAAGTAATAAAGTACAAATATACTTTGTTACCGTATTTAAGTCGTTTTTTCCAGTGTCGTTACTTTTACATTTTTCTGTACTTTTTATTTTTCCAACTCATGTACTTTTTAACGCATATCTCTCTTCATAATCCATTGGTAGAAGATTTTTTTCTTTTGAAAGATTGAAACTGACAAAGGATGTCAGTCTAAATTGTCTTAGAAGTTGGAATGGTGCTCCGAATCTAGTTTAGATTAAAGTCATGTTTATATAATAATAATAAATAATAATACCTTTTATTTATGGGCGCCCTTCAGGACACTCAAGGTCCCCTTACACAATGAAAAACAAGACAATAAATATCAAGACATTAGTAAAAGGTTATGCATAAAAGCTAAAAAATAAATACAAGGTCAACAACAGAGATCGCACAGAATTAGCAAGTCTGAATAGGAGGGCTTTTAGATGGGATTTGAATGTGGGAGGGAATCAATGGTTTTTGGGAGAGAGTTCCAGAGACAAGAGGCTGCATGGCTAAAAGCTGCGGACCCATCGATGATAAACAGGCAGGAGGCGTAGGGAGGACCAAGGAGGAGGAAGAGCGAAGAGTACAGGAGGGCATACAGGGATGGAGGAGGGCATAGAGGTATGGTGGTGCGAGGTTATGTAACTGTACTTCAATACTTCAGTAGGGAATGTGTGTACTGCCACCTCTCATCTCAGGATTTTAAAGGCCCATAGACATTCAAAACCTAGACTTAAGCAAGGCAATTGAAGAGAGAAAAAACAGTATTGAGAAACGGTTCTGAGATTAAAAATAAAGAAATAAAGAAATAAAATGGACTAAATTTAACATATTACTCAAATAATTAAAAAAAAAAGTTTGCCCCCTTGTTGGAGCTCTCTAAGGTTGCGTACATGGTACATCAAGCCATAATTGTACACCTTGATATTTTTTCCTTTGCTTTTACTCAGCAACACAGATTTTCCTTTTCTAATTGCAATTCCACGACAAATAAATACATGTGCTGATATTTTCCAAAAATATTTTCCTAATTTGATTTGCTTCAATTTGTTTTGAAGCAAGTGTCTTTTCCATTTGTAAATGGATTGAACTTACTTTTTCTAAGATCAATCAAGCTGTAAATGAGTATGTAGGGACTTAATGAGTTTCAGAAAAAGAGAAATCTTTCCATAGCGTTTAAGTGGCTGACGATCATCAGTCGCGTCGACATGGTTTCTAATGGGTTCATGTCTAAATGAGAGCAGGTAAATGTCAGTATTGAGTCACGACCTGTACACCACGGGACCTCTAGGTGACAGCATACGGCAGGAAGCAGCATTTTAATTTACAATAATACTCCACAGAAGAAGGAAGACGGGCCTGGCGTGAAAATTGAAAACAGCATTCGGTTATGTCTCGACAGTAAGGTACACAGACAGCGACACCCAGTTACACAGTAAACCGAAGTTTCGACAGAGGACCTTGTAAACACCAAACAGTGGCATTGCGGAGAACCAACGATCTAGTTTTTTCGAACAATGCTACCTTCAGCTAGCCACAACTTTTATCGTAGGCAGTTTCTGCTGCTGGCAGTTAGCTTTAGCTTATGTTAGCAGTCACGTTAGTACGCGTCTTTTTTGTCAGCTTTATAATAATATTTTGACTAGAAACAACCGTAACTGTACAGCTAATTTCTGCTTAATTTAGAATGTGTCGCTAAACAGCAGTTTTTCGTCTGTCTGACGGCTGATGAGATCATAGACCATGCCCATCAACGGAAAAGTCATCCCTCACACGCCACTGGCCGTAGATTTCTGGTATATTCGGAAATGTCCGGGAACACGGCTCTTCTTCCTGTCCCACATGCACAGCGACCACACAGCAGGTTTGACCTCAACCTGGAGCAACCGGCCCATCTACTGCTCACCGACCACAGCCAACCTCCTCAAACTCAAACTGCAGGTGAGGCGATCACCTGAAATCACCTTCTTTCAAAAGTTCCCTTCAGGGGTTACTGCAGTGAATCCCCGTTTCCATCCTCCAATGTTCTCTGCATGTTCCTCTGTCCACCAGCCAACTGCATATCCTCTTTCTCCACACCCAGAAACCTCTTTGCTCTTCTTTTTTTTCTCCTTACTGACCGCTCCATCTCCCTTCTACCAATATATTCACTATCCTTCCTTTTCATTTGTCCAAACCATCTCAATCTGGCCTCTCTTACTTTGTCTCACCTTGGTTGTACCCTCTGATGTGCTGGTTTCTAATCCTATCAATCAAAGCCTCTCGCTATGAACATCTTAATATCTTCAACTCTGCCACCACAAGCTCTGCCTCCTGTCTTTTTTGTCAGTATCACCATGTCTAAACCATCCAGCAGAGCTGCTCTCACTACTATATAGTAAATCTTTCCCTTCACTCGTGCTGCTACTCTTCTGTCACAGATAACTTTTGACATTCTTCACCAGCCTCCAAGCACTTCTTCTCCTGTTTTCCACATTCCCTGTTGCTCTGAACAGTCAACCCCAGAGTACTTAAATTCACACCCCCTCTCCATCTGTACTCCTTGCATCCTCACTGTTCCACCTTCCACCTCTTAATTCACACACATTTTCTGTCTTGCTGCAACATACTTTCATTCCTCTTCTCTCTAGTGCACGCCTTAACCTCTTCACTCTACAATTCACCTGAAAACCACGAATGAATACTAATGACACACTGGAACTCGAAACCATCACTCCTCACCACCACTGTATGCAATGGAAAGGAGGAACTGATTTTATATGGACAGAAGTTCATTAGTGGAAGTATGTCATATTATTATTGTAATTGATCATACCTGAGCTTAGAATCGCTGACATTTATCATTTTTATACTGGCCTTATCTCATGACTGAACAAAGCCACTCTTATTTTTAAAACGTTTAATACATTTTGTTGAATTGTAATTATCATTAGGCCTAAGAGTCGTTTTTGTACTCTAAGTGTGTTACTTGGCTTTTTACTTATTCAACATGTTTGGAATAACAGAATATTTATATTTATAAGCTCATGATGTACTTAAACATCAAAGGCTCAGAAATATAGATTCCAGTCAATATCCCAAACTTGTAACCAATCATGAGGTTAAAACTGATATGGAAATAGAAAGTGGTTCACTCTTTAGTTTATTGGTGAAACCTTAAAAGCATCTTATTTTGTATGCTGAATCTCCGGAGTAAACTATATGCAAATTGATCTCCATCGATTCATCTTTTTTTCCTTAAAGTGTCCCCTTGACGAAGTAATTAAAGCACATATAGATAGGATACATATATATATGAATTTGGTGGTTCATTAATTTGTTCTTTTTCTGTAATCACTTATCCTGTGTTGGGTCACGGTACACCCCTTGACATGTTACCAGTCCATCATAGGGCTAATGAAGACAAAAAAACAATTCATACTCATATTCACTCCTACGGGCAATATAGAGTCACCAATTTGCCTATATTCCATGTCTTTGGAACATAATTTGATATTAACCTAATGTTTCAGGGGAAATTTTAACCACTTATTTGTTTTACTGAGAATGAAAAAAAAAGAGAAATGAGCTTCCTTTGTAGGATGGCTTGGCTCAGCCTTAGAGAAAGGGTACGAAGCTCAGACATCTGGAAAGAGCTCGTAATAGAGCCGCTGCTCCTTCCGGTCAAAAGTAGCCAGTTGAGGAGGTTCTGTCCCCTCCCTCTGGAGGTTTTTCAAGCACGTCCAGCTGTGTATGGACCCTGAGGTGGACCCAGAACTCGCTGGAAGAACTATTTTTCATCTGGCCAGGGAACACCTCCGGATCCTGCTCCATGAGCTGGAGAGTGTTGTTGCGGAGAGGGATATCTGGGAATCCCTTCTTAGCCTGCTGCCACTGTGACCCGGCCCCGAATAAGCGGAAGAAAATGGATGGATGGATGTATGAGGATAGATGAGAGTGAACAACAGTAGACCTATTGCTACATTTACCAATTTACAGTCACAAAATGTCCAATTTTTTATTTTTTATTTTTTTTAAAGGTGAAAGAGCAATGGATCCATCCATTAGAGCTTGGTGAGCCGTACCTGCTCCCACTGGATGACATTGGCAAGGAGACTCTGACAGTCACACTGATTGATGCCAACCACTGTCCAGGATCGGTCATGTTTCTCTTTGAAGGCTACTTTGGCTCTATATTGTACACTGGTCAGTGTCTGAATACACAAGAAAAATTATGTATTTCTTTATTTTATGGTGTAGGAAATATTCTCTCATATATGGCTTGGAATTCCTAATTTCAGGGGACTTCCGGTATACTCCGTCTATGTTGCGTGAAGCTTGCTTGAGGAACAACACCACTATAGATGTCCTGTACCTGGACAACACCAACTGTGACCCCAACCGCACCCTCCCCTCCAGACAACGGGCCACTCAAGAAATTAAAGAGATCATTCGCTGCCACCCCAACCACAATGTTGTCATAGGTAATATAAACCATTGTGAACATGTATTATATATTCTCAAATCATGGAAGGGTTAACATATGTTCTTAGAATTTCATAAGGAGCCAACTCTCTTGATATCCTTATATCTGCAAGTGTTGTCTGTAGTATGTGTTGAGAAATTTGTGTGTCAATTTGGGTATGTGTCTTTGACTCCTACTGAGCAGAGATACCACTAGGCCCTCTTGACATTGTCATTCTTCATCTCCTCTTCCAGCATTGTGGGTTAATTGTCCTGGTTGTGTTACAGCTGAAATTCACAAAATATTAGAGCTAATCAAACAAATAAAAAATTTTGTCACTGTCCAATATGAATTTTTAACTGAACTGAGTAACCGGTTCACTAAAACAGCATTGTAGTTTCAACCGCATTGAACTGATGGCTGAATGATTTGCTCTTAAAATCTCGGAATCCCTCTCTTAAGTATTTCTGTGTGTAATAGCATTTCTGCGCATTCAGCTCCCAATTTTTTTTTAATGACTGTAAACAGTCACATTAAATTTACAGTGTATACATTTTTTTCTATTAGTTTGGAATAAGCTCATATCTATATAGGAGTGGGTCTTTACTTTCACATGGAGGCAGCTATGTTTTTACAGTCTCCAGGATGGACAAAGTAGATGATGGGTCAGGAGAGGGATTTCACATTTCTAAATTGTTACTCGGAAACAGTTTGTGTGTTGCAAACAGAGGATCGTGCTTATTATTTAGAACAAGAAAAATCTGGCAGTCTTCAACTAAGCAAACTCATGGAAGATTTAGAGGTAAATTGGTGGGTCTAGCTGTCTGCTCAGGGGATTCAACCTGGCTTACCGCCGCCATCCTCCTTCCCTCTGCAACTGCTGGGAATTCCTGTTGACTGTGAGGGTTAAACCATTTTCAAAGAAGAATGCTTACAGATGATTTGACCTCAACTCAAATCATCTGCACCTATTTTCTAATTATTATGAAAATAGGTGCAATTAACTAATTAAATGCCATTAATTAGGTTCACAATTTATACATACAAATACACTTGCAGATGTGAATGAACTTAGACTCCATCCACATACCATGCGTCCATGACACATTAATAATGCAGATGAACTGCCTGAGCAAGAGATAAGAGAACAATATCCACTTTTACATCAACTCAAAGACAAGTGTCAGGAACAACAATTATTTACGTTTTACCTTTTCTATTAAAAGGACTACATCAAACGTCTGACGCACACAAAGCCTTTCACTGATTGGCTGCTCTGTGTCAGCTTTATACAGCTCAAAAAAAATCCTGATTTGTTAGTCATTATGACTCCGAATCAAATAACATTTTTAGACTCTGAATTTATCTGACTAAAAACAGTTTCTCTTCAAATAAAGAATTTTCTTTATTTCCACATTGAGAGCAACAGCAGTTAAAATACAAAGTCATTAAGTGATTGCATTTCTATAAAAAACCTGTTAAATGATTGAAAGCTCATTTGATTGGCAAATCAAAATAATTATTAAGTTTTGAGCCAAACTTATTTTGCTCAATCAACTCAAATTCTTACTCTGTTCACTTACTGCTTTGACCTTGTTTTGCTCAGTGCCCTCAGCAGAGATGGCGGACAGTCTCTCATGCTCTCTTGTCCTGTCTTGTAGGACTGTATACACTGGGTAAGGAGTCCCTGCTTTTGGAGCTGGCGATGGAGTTTAAAACTTGGGTCGAGGTAAGTTGTGAAAGGATGGAGATTCTCAAAGCCCTGGAACTGCCTGACGTATTCACCACTGAACCCGGAGCTGGACGTATTCAAGTTGTGGAGCAGTCAGAAATCCGCCCTGCCGCTTTACACCAGTGGAACAAGGAACACCCCACCTTGGCCATCTTGCCCACAAGTAGGCCCCTGATCTCCATCCATCCCAATCTCCATGTGGTGCCCTACTCTGACCACTCCTCTTACCAGGAGCTAGAGGATTTTGTCTCTGCCCTGAGACCAACTTCCATTGTGCCCATAGTAGGAAACTATGTACCTGGAAACCTCTCTGCCATAGTTCCTTGTAAAAAGCGGCATGAAATCCTGGTACCTGATTCAGTCAGACAGTATATGTTAACACAGCCCAAGATCCAACTTGGCTCTCGAGTACAGACTAACCTAAGCCGCAGACATTGCCAGCGTCTGACTTCTAAAGGGGTGATTTTTGAGTCACCTGTAAGGGTAACCAGAAAACCATGCAAGCAAGCCTTGGAGGAAGAGTGCCCAGAGCACGATGCTTCTGAGGAAGACCTAGATCAAGAGAGTGATAAAAATGACCCTAAATCTATTCTTATTGACTTGAACAAGGGTCCTGTGCCTGCCAAACAGAGAAGAGTACCCAGAGGTGTGTGTAGCCTCAACATTGTCAAGACGGTTCCGGAGGATTTCACAGAGACAGATGCACTGCCGCTCGGTCAACTCAGCCAAAGCAACCATCCAATGGAGATTCTGACAAACATCAAGGCCTGCATGAAGCAAGTCACAACTACAAGACTGCCTTTTAAATCCAAAGCATTCGAGACATCTTATTGCACTAGTCAGCGTAGCAGGCATGGAAATGGTCAAAGCAACCAAACATTGTTACATGCTAATGGACTAGATGAGGACGAGGTCATCATGTCAGATGGCAATAGCATGAGTAAAGACAAGGAGTACAGTCGACATGGAATTGATGGAGACACTGTAATGTTGAAGATCAGCCGCGATAATGATTCTTGTAGTTCATCAAACTCTTTGAAAGTGCTGCAACAAGAGGAGGTAGAGCGGATTGAAGAAAGTATATTAAAAGAGCTCCACTTCTCATGGGAGGACTTGAAGAGTTGTGGGATCTTGCAGCAGGATTTTGTGAAAAAGTTCTCTGCCCTCTGTCCTATATATGATTTAAAAAAAAAGGGATTACCTCTGACTTGAACCTAATCAGATAATATAGCTTGATATTTAAATTCTTCCTTGCTTATAAACTTTATATGTGTCTCATTGGTTCTTTCTTTATTTAAATTATTTCCCATCATCGTGTCTTCATGTCCTGCGAGTAGAATAGAGAAAAGCTATCAAATGATTAAAAAGTTACAAGTTTATTTTTGGGCTCTAGATTATGAACTAACCGTTGCCCGTTACCTTGCCACCTTCCATCATGGTAAAATTGGCCCCCGGGATGTTTAATCCAGAACAGTGGTCTCTGGTTAAAAATCTTTTCTTCTCACAAAAAAAAAAAGAAAGTTGGTTATCATTTACATTTTTAATCATCCAAAATACACCTTGCCTTTATTGTGAGACTACCATAATTAATTATTGGTAGTTGTTTAGGCATCAAAATACAGTCATATAAACATTTCTTGGAGTTACTGGTTTTTTGCAATCCCAATATAAGTTTGGAGGCAGAAGCGTTAATTATTCTAAAATGTATTCATGTTGAGCATGATAGGTAAGCTGTATCTCACTGGGTAGAGCGGCTGCCTCCCAAATGGAAGGTAGCTCCTTCAGGCCTCAGCCGGCCTGCATTTCGCAGTGTTCTGGAGCAAGAACCTGAAGTCAATACGCTCCCATGGGGGCTCCCTCAGTGAGGGGTCAAATGCAGAGACATAATTTCACCAAGTTGTACTGTGTATGACTGTATTTGATTAATAAAGGATAAATTATTATATTATATGTTTTGAAAATAATAACTTTTGATGTGGGTTCTTCAAATATCAAAGTCAGATTTTCCCAAGAAAACTATTTGTATTGTTTGCCTTGAAAACCAACGGCCTGAAACACTTGCTACCAAAAATTAGTTGTTTTTTTTCATTTTTTGAGAAATCATTTTTTTGCTATTTGTCAAATCCAATTTATTCACTTTACTTCTGTATTTTTACTGTATGAGCAATGGCCTTTCAGTCTCCTATTTACACTAGTTGTTCCCTTCTGCTCTGAGAATAGCTGTATTAAAGATTTAGGAGGGGGTTTGATTTAAGAAAACATTAATTTGTACATTCTTGTGGTAACTGGTTCTACACCTTCTCAGTTTAATTATTGAGGGGAAAAAACTATTATCTTAAAATACGTGGGTGTAGATGAAGAAATTGTCATGTGGTGTTTTTAAAGTACCTCGTGTGTTTAATAGTGTGGCTCATATTTTATTCTGCGTTTATTGATAAGGGTTGACAAAAACCAGTAGCTGGAGAGGGCAGACATGTAAAAATTTGCCATTTTTGTTGTTGAAATCACTGAAAAACAATGCTTTGGTGTCAAAAAGTCATATACATATTTTTCTTTATTTTCATTTGAAATAGAAAATAAATATAATTATTTGTTTGTAGCATTGATCTTGTCTGTTAACTAATTCATCTATGAATTATTGGGCTTCATCTCTGTAATTCACTGCCACAAACTGCAGTGAAATACAGAGATACTTTGATAAGGCTTCATAGCTGTTTTCTCTCGTAATGCTGTCATTCTCCCATTTGGTGGCAGTACTGTGTTAAAAAGTTCACCAGATGTTTCTACTTTATCTATTGCTTCTTATTTAATTAGGGGGCAGGTTTCAACAGGCTGTCGTAAAACTGCAACAGCAGGCTGGGCAGTAATGACTCAGCTCTCAACAAAATCCCATACCATTGTACCACTGATTTTACATATTTTAAATATTTATCTAGTAAAATTACCAGTCAGAAAGCAGCACCTATAGACCCAGTTCTAATCTGAAAATGACCAGAAAGCTGCAACTAAATGCTAAATTCAAGCTCTTTTGGGGCATGATATTGAGAATTGAATACTGTGAACCAGAATCATAAAGTCACTTATTTTGGTCCCAAAGAAGGGTCATTTGGAGATTTGCGGGTTTCTTAGGCCTTTAATAATAATCACATGCATCTGCTATTAACTAATGAAACATGATTATTAACCTGTCTTGACGATGGAATGGAAAAGAAAAAAAACCCAAATACTCAAAGATGGTTCTTTGGAAAACAGGCGCACAAGTGAATAATTAGGATGTATTTATTATCCAGGACATCACGTACTCAGGGCAGCTTCACTCTGAGCAGTGTTGTAGCTCTAAACAAACACCCGATCCTATCACATCTAATTAGGTTGCACTTTGAGAAAGTGCCATATGAAATGATGTCTCTACGTGGAGTTGAGAGACCTCAGAGGTGTCAACCGAAACATAAAGTCACCATCAGCAGGTCCTTCAATAGGCATGAGCAGCAAATAGGATTCTCCTCTTGGGTTTCATGAAAGATGAATGTGCATCTCCTGCATGGTGTGTCCCGGCGTGTGGGAGGAGGGAGATCTGGGATAAACAGCCACAAACTGGATGATCAGTGGTGGAAGATGTATTACATTTTTTTACTTTAATTAATGTATAAGAGAAATACACTTAAAGTATTAAACATAATAATAATAATACAGAGGGAATACTATAGCTTTTAGGCTATTATTCATGACTCGGATATTACTGATTTATTACTATGTAAGCAGCATTCTAATGTTGGAGCTGCTGAGGATTCAGCTCATTAATTTATGATTATGATTATTCTCCTTAATAAATTCATCTCCTGGTTACTTTATGAACAAAAAAATGATTGGGGGACAATTCAGAGAATATTGAGAAATGCTGTCCCAGTTACAACAGGGCTATTATTAAGCAGCAAATCATCACATTTGTGAAGCTGGAGCCATTAAATACATGAGAAACAATTAGAAAAATTGTTCTGTCAATCATCTACTTAATGTATTGAATAACCTTTCAGGTATATTAGTAAATATGCTTTAATCTAAAACAGTGATACTTTGCATGTTTCGTGTAAAACACTTTGATTTGTGAAGTCATTAAATGGAAGACATTCAAGACATGAATCCATATTTTGCTCTGAGTTGTAGTGTAATTGATATATGAAATGACTTGAAAAGAAAATACATGCTCACAATCCGTATTTCATTGTAAGTAGTTAAGTAAATGCACCCAGAGCAGTTCCATTCTTCAGGGTTCCCTCATCCAGAAATAATAAGCCGTGAGAAGTCACCAGGAGGGGACTCCAGGTCTAAAGGTGCACCAGAAAGACTTGTTGTTATGTGTTGGAGTCAGTTTTAATCTGTCTTGACAGCAGGGTGGGACAGACTCTTGTACCCCTGAGAATGGCTGAATAATCAGGCCAAGACTGAATTTGCATTAAGCTCCTGCATATTTTACACAATCCTCCGTTTTTATCCACCGCCCCAGAAAGATATTTTAGTGCATTTTTTTCCGCAAAAACAGGAAACCTTTTTTTACAAAGTGGGAGAATATGAAGCCCTGATAGCGAGGGGAGGAAATAAAAGGAAGTGGAATGTCATAACCCTACCAGCATCACTCCTATATAGCATGACTAAAGCAGTGGAGTCCTTTCACACCATTAATTGTGGACGAACGCACAAAGCACTTTTAACATTGCTCGTAGAATAGTTTTTAGTTTTAGTTTGCCTATTATTGCAACTTACTGGTCTCTCCCATTACCTTTCTGATAATAATGGTGATGACATCTGTCTGGATTATTTACAGTGGTACCTACACAAAGAACAGCCAAGTAAGGCACAGGGACATTTGCCTATAAAATTCACCCAGGTATGCTCTTAGGAGCATTTGGGAATATGTTTTCTGTTTTAAACTGGGCTTCAGAGTAGCTGTTACCATGGACAAGATTTTTGCTCCCCTCAAGACTTATCCATAACTGCTCATCTTTCGCAGGAGATAATCAAAAAGAGCTCATTAATCCTTTGCAGTGTTGCAGTGGTAGCTGGAGTCCATCCTGGGTGTAAGTGAACAACCCTTGGCAGGTCGCCAGTTCATAACAGGACTAAAATCACCATTCCAGCAATATTCCCTCCTATGGGAGACACCAAGTCCCTTATATCGGATGTCTGAGGTACAATGTTAACCACTACCATCATGCTTCCCTGCTTCCAAGCCAGCCGGATTCGCCAGAGTGATATTTTGAAACCTTTAAATATCAGTCTTTTTTATCATGGTCCTGTTTTGTCCTTTTTAATTATAGTAGAAAGATTCAGCAGGGAATGTGCATTTGACACCGCTTGCCACGGCCGAAAGAAATACAAAGAGCTTAGTTTCCTTGTGCTTAAGTGCCATTTAGTGATACTTTGAAAACTCAACTTGCATATCATCTCTAAAAAACAGCGGCGTCCTACATTTTTATCTGATGCACCGATGAGATGGCAAATTTCTTTCACTTTCTACCTGTATTGACAGACGTTCATAGAATTAAAAACATGAAAATTAACGCTTCTGCCTCCAAACAAAAACGTGAAAATACTGACCGCTGAAAATTTGTGATTGATCTTGTGAAGTCATTGGAGAAAAAAGACAAAAGAAGAAGAGTATAACCTAAAAGAATGACATCGATATATTTTCCACAGCTGCAGGCATTCCTGATTGGCTATGTGTTCATCATCTGTACACTCAGGGAACTTCATGACCATGAATCATCATTGGACTGAAAAGCAACCCTAAGTTATTGTAACCTGAGGCCATTTGTGTTGTGTTGCATCTAGTGGTGGAAGGATAAAAAAATATTGCAAACAAGCAAAAAAAGGCATTCCCCCCTCAGGTTTGGTTTTGGATAAAAGAGGTAGAGGGAGCCATCAACCCAGTGAAGCATCACACCTTCACTGCACTGTTGTGATGCTGAGGATGAGTTAAGGCCAATTCATCCACCTTACAGACAACATGACTCCACACAGCTGTAACAAAGAGCAGCTGAGCGGCATTTCAACTCTTGACTTCAAAGAAAACCCGATTCCTTATTTCATCTCCACTTTCATGCCTCAAAATGTTGAGTCTGTCAGTATTCTTCAGCCCCTCTCTGTGTGGTCGAACTCAGCACTCAATGTAGGTGACATCAGAAAAATGGCACAAATAGGGAGAGACAGTCCGAAATCAACCGGTTTCCTGCAGTTTGTACTGTTTTCTCCCAGTCCCTCAATCCCAAATTGTGGCAGAGAGTTAGAACGTTGGAGCTGAGCTCGCTTCGCCAACACAGCAGCACTGGCTGTTATCTTTCTCTTCATGGTCTACGATTATTTTGGTTTCCCCTGCCAGAGCTTCTGTGTCTGCAAGCATTGCAATGTGTTTGTTAGTGTGTGTTCTGAGGGGGTAAGCAGGAGTGAAAGGGATGAGGCACACAAATTCCACTCACCTGAGAGTCACGAAACATGTCGGCAAGAAAGATTTGGAGAGAAGAATTAAAGGCTGCCAACATTACAATTATTATTAATCTTTTGATAAATGAACCTTTTGCTTTGACACTTTCAAAGAGCTCAAATCCTTTTTTCCTAATAACCATCCGACAAACCTGATGTTTTCCACATTCTTCAGCCTCTAAGGGGAAACATACTTAGGGATTTTGTCATTGAATGTTGAGGATTTTCTGTATACGCCAAGCTTTTGAGCATTACAGGAGACGACAACACCGAGCTGTACGGCGTATCGGATTCATCATGTTCGTCCATATCAAAGAGACAAAATCAGGGAAACCTGAATTCTCTTAGAAAAGCCTTTTTTATATTCCCTTCATGTATGGAATGGACATCCATCACTCTCTCTTTGTTATCATGCAATAAGACCAAAGGATTGAGATTATGGCTCACACTGACCAACATCCAACTGCTTGGGGATGACACACAAGTTCTTCTCCACTAGGGCCTCTTGCTTCCTATCCTCTCTCCTACATTATTCCTCATGCTGTCCTCACTGTCTCCCCTCCTCTATCTATTTTATGTCTCCTCAGTGCTCTTTCTCTAATCTCCTTTACTCCCCGTTCCAGCCTCCCACCGTCTCCCGTCTGTCCTCTCTCCACATGCCAGCTTTTTCTTCCCTGTTGATGCCCCTATCTCACATCTTTAAAATCACCACTCGCTCTCCTCCTCTTTCTCCTACTGTCTCCGCTCATCCTTCTCAAGCCACAGAGATTACAGTCCTGGCTCCAAGTCACCGCAGAGACAACTCATGTTTCTGACTAAATACAAGTATGGAGGGCTTCAGATAGAGTTAGTGCCACAAATATCTGAGCACGAGGTGAAACCATCCCCTTCATCACTTATTTGAAACCTCAAATAAGTGAAAAAACCCTCTTTAACTCTGTGACACTGCTGGTAAAGCCCGGCATTGTGTGCTCATTTCAGACGGCTGCTAAATGACACACATAAACCACATGATGGTTCTCGCCACTGAGATACTTATGGCGCCTGGCAGCATAGACATACGGAGCTGTAGCAGCCATTCAAATTTCAGAGATTGAGTCAGCGTGGATGTTTTGTGTTTTATGGCACTGTAGTGAAATTACCAGGGGTTTGGTGATTTACATTATTCTAAAAGCTAAATTATTTTATGAGGGCTGGTGGAGGAATTTTGTTGTGTTTCTCTCCCAGTGCTTACAATTTATCCCACCCCTCCATTGTGACATTTGTTTTTTGCAGATATTTGTGCCTCTGATTTTTGTGAAGCTTAATTCTAGTCTGAAGACATAATACTAAATGTCAGAAATCAGCAAGGAAATCATTTTTTAGTTTTTACTTTAAATGTGACTTAAGTAATCAAACAATCAAAATTGTCAGATATAATTTTCTGCTGATCTGATCAAACTGATCATTGGGCGTCTTGTTTCACCTTCCCCTTACATACACCTCAGCATTTTAAATTTTATTGCTGTTTTTCTCCATGATGGGATTGCTGCTCCACCATGCAGAAGACTTAATGGTAGTGCCGGAGTGTAATGATATTCATTAAACAGTGAGAATAGACCTCTCTCATACTGTAGACACCTGATTTGTGTATTTGTTGAGGCTATGAATATTTGAGGTCAGTATATCAGCTACTGACTCATTACTCTTTTGTTAATCTTCATCTTTCCCTTTTGAGGCAGATAACACTTGATTGATACATTTCAGGTTATTCCAAACCAACTATCTGCACTGTGTTCTTTAGTGTAAATGTAATTTCAACACATAAAGAATGACACGGTTGTGTGTTTGTCAGCGATCTGAAGTGTCCATTAATATGACTTATCAGAGTGTGAACGATGGTACCAGATAACAAATGACTAGTACTTTACCTCATACAGTGAGGGTTGTAATGGTAACCACCTATTGCTTTACTCCAGGTCCTGACACTGGGAACACACTCACTCTGCTGATACTTTATCCTTACTCTAGTTATGATTTATATCGAATAGGAGGCTGGCCCGTGAATCATGATGGTGACTGCATTCCTGCTGCTGAGCGAGACCTGCGTCTCAGGCCAGGGGTGCGGGTTGTTTTTGAACCGTTCAGCTATGAGATTATAAAGGAGAGGTATCTCACAGTCATTGGGGGGCTATAAGGGGGAGACACTGTAATAATCATTCCCATTAGCTGAACTTAAAATCTGAATAGACATACTGTAGCTGTTTACCCCCAACTTACCTGAGCTAAAAATTGGTGGTCGTTCATTCACTATCACACAGTCAAAGTGGCCTACTCAATGATCTGGAGGCTGTCATAGTTGCGTAATGCTGGCAGTCCTGCGACCAACCGGACTTGTTTGCTTTGAAGTTCAATACTGCAGCGCCAGTCCCCTGATCGGTGATAAATAGTCCTGAGTCCAGCGGGAATTTGGTCGATATTGACCAAACTGACAACAGAACATAGAAATCTATACTTGTAGATGTTATTTCTGTGCATCACAGATTTAAATGATTGGTGGTTTTATATACAGCTTCCTTTACTTATCAGTTTTATGTTCTTCGTGCAATTGACACTGCAGCAGAAGAGACGCAAATCTAATTTATTGCATTGCCAATTGATCAAGCAAAAAAATTGTCGACTGCGTCCCCCTCCACTGCAGAACCTCCTTGCTAATGTAATAACTCATTATTTCATGGATCATTTTCAAATTTTGTACCCCCATAGACCTTAGTGCATGGAAGAACTGGATGGATTTTGGAAAAGGTCAAAGGTATATTTCAGACACCAGGGTGAGTGTCATCCTCAAAAGATTTCCGGCCATAATTTCTCAAACATTTTTCCGATTTAGTCCAAATCGATCTTCTTTGATCTTCTTTCTTGTATATATCATATTTATCTCTGCTAAGAGAGCTATTTCTCATGAAAAACCCTGTGTTCCGGAAATAACTCAAAAACTACTTCATGAATCATTTTCAAATATATTACCCCCATAAACCTTAACGCGAAGAAGAATTGGATTGATTCTGGAAAAAGTCGGTCGCATATTTCTAACACCAGGGGAAGCTTCATCTTCTTTAGTGCTATAGTTTCTTAGCCATTGGTCAGAATTTTGTCCACATTCAGTGCATATGAAATTGACCTGAGGAGATCTATCATGTGTATCATATTTTACTCTAATAGATCATATTTTACTTGCCAGAGGGACCTTTGTTAAATGAAAAACACTGTTGTTGCACCCAACTTAGCATTTAATTTGAGGATTTCAATTAGGGGGATTATTTCTACATTTGGGAAATTTGGGAATTTTTGGGGATATACCCTTGTTGTTTGAGACGACAGCGTAGGCCTCCTTTCAGTACTGTGGTTTTTGTGAGGATTAACAAAATAGGATATCATTTTGAGTTGTTGTTGTTGAGTTGTTTTAAGCTCATTTAAGATGAATAATCAGAGAGAGATCAGTTATCTATCTAACTTTGACCAAGAACGCCAAACTGTTCCTTTAAGTGGTGTTTGCTGTTTGTGCTGTTTTACAAAACTCTATTTGAGATCATAATATGTTGCCTGCCAGATCTCAACACTAATTGGTGTAATTAGTTCTAAGCAGGACTCTGAATGTTGCATTTGCATATTATACATGTGAAGCGTAATCCATAAGAAGGGTGGAATTCTATGTCATTAGCTTCTCACTTTGTTCCCGGCTGCCAGTCGGCAGTTATTGTTCAAGCAGTAAAGGGGTGGGCAAGGGAGGTATTAGCTCTGTCTAAGGCTGGTAATTCACGGCCCCAGCTGCTCTCCCCTTCTCCCCAAGCGTCCATCTTGATTCGGCAGTGCATCTAATTAGCGGAAGAAAAACACATTTCTAAAAAGAAGACGTGAGAGAACAGCCCTCACTGTTGACTGGAAACCAATATATCTCACCGGAATAGATGGAACTCACAAATCATACATCTTCTTGAGGAAAAAATACTGTAATAAAAACGTCATGATAGCTGTTATTCCAACATATTACCCAACACTGACGGCTGGATTTATGAAAACAAGAAAATGTAGCTAGGACATCTGAATTTAAAGGAAAACTACATCAACATTTCAGACAAAAAGCATATTTATGGGAAATCTTTTAGTCTGCAAAACCTACAGCATCAATTATCATCATCATTGTCAACAGTTTCAGAACAGTAAGAATACAATCCACACAACTGACACTTCATTCCTAACACCACTCTCTCTGAAAAAAAGATTAAGAAAAGGTACTCTCAGCTCATTTGTCAGAGTTTTTCAGGTAAATTTATAATAAAAGATGTTGTTCTGAAAAGATGGTCAATCAATGAAAGATTTGCCAACAGTAGTAAAAGTTACATTTTCCTTTATTTTAGCGATTTATCAAAACTAAAACATAAAAACAGGAATTTTATTAATGATATTCTAGCCACAGTATAACAACTGAACTGTTAATGGCATACCTGCAAATACACAAACCCTTTTCAGTCATAAGTATAAAACAAGGTTGTTTTTTCTCTGCCATTATCTACTGCAGCCAGATGGAACATTTTCAATCAGACATTTTTTCATTATTTTAGTAATAAAAAAACTGTATATAAACATTGTTGAATTACTATTTACACTAAGGTCACGTCCACCCCTTCAGTCGGTACAAGACATACAAGACATAAATGTAACGACACTATGTCAGAACCCATCTGTTATCGTTTGATTTAGCCTCTGGGGTCATGATCACTGTTTAACTGATAAAACCGGTTTGTCTTCCATGCACCGCTAGTTGTTTTTATCATGATTAACAAGTTAAGAGATCCATATACATACGGCTATAAAGTGTATGTTTAATATTTCCAAAGGTGTTTAATCGACTACTATGGTTTTCATTTCTTTTAATTTCCTCCATTGTTTTCCCAGAGCCCATTGCTCTGGGAAAACAGACAGACAATAGACAATAAATTGCTGTAGGAAACCATGCGGCAACTATAAATTTATTTTGCAAAGCTTATTGAAATAACTATGACATGGCCTCTGAGATTTGATTCAATCTGACAAAAATGTCAATTACTTCTTTACACAGTGAAAACATTTCTATTCCGTTTTATAGTATGATTTGCAGTTTTCTATTTTACAAACTATTTAATTTCCTTCAGCTTCTCAAAATCAGATTATATGACAGAATCCAGCTAGTTAAGTTGTTCTTGTCTCCACCAACTATTTGTTCAGGGCATTCAACACAGTTGACCATGTCAACTGATATAATATTGGGGTACCTGGACGTGGGGTACCCCCCCCCCCCCCCCCCCCCCCCCCCTTCTCCATGGTTCCATGTTCCATGTTACACAACTGCTCATTCAACAACCTCTGTGATATCTTATCAAATGCTTCTTTCCACAGTTATACAGATGAGACATCAATCCATTGCTCATCACCATTAGCTGTGAAAACCCCTGAATATTTTGCAGTCTGCCTTTAATGTTGGGTCAGGGTAAATTGATGTAAATTGCAGAAAAATCCAAATTCATGATATTTTAAAATGGCAATCGATTTATGGCCTAACTATTTTCTCTCAGATGGCTTTCATTAACTGCTGTTACGCAAACTATTTGTTGATATAAACAAAATAAGATGTTCCTGTAGCCACCTATATTTTTTTCTGAGTTGATCAAATTTGGACATTGGAAACTGAGAAATTGGGAGTTTACCCTTTTGTATGCATACTTGGAGTAATGTCAGTTTTTAATATATACTTTTGATAATGAAGAAGAGCAGATGGATAAAACAGGATAATATCTCTGCTTCTGTTAAAGTGATTTTGGTACTTTTTCAAATTGTCCATGATGCTGTAGGAATGAAATGCTGAATTGCTTGATTGCTCTTAAAATTAAGGGCTCAAATATGCAGCTTTCTTGCTTTATTTTACAATAACAAAACACATGAATAATCCATCTTATATTCTGCCAAAGTTGTCAACATTTTTATTAATCTTCAGTTTAAGGCAATCCATTCACAAACCACAGCATGACGACAATATCATGTCCAACACCTGTTGTGAAAATTATTCAGCATGCAAGTCAGAGACCAAGAGAGGTATGTAATAGAACCTGGGAGAAAACAGAAGTAGTGACAAGAAGAATCCATACAGTACATGTCTCAAAGGAACAGAATGGTAAGAAATTGGAGCTACAACATGCTAAAGGTGGCTGTTCTCTTAACTTCCATAGAAACAAATGAAAGAGAGGGCTGATGTGTTAAGAAGGTGAAATGAAAACAGCCTGCCATTTCGGCACAAACATGCACATTGTCCAAAGAGACCAAGGTCAACAACTGAACACACTTTGGCACTAAATATTCTCTATGCAGGTCTTATGTACATAATTAGAGTTGTACCAGAAAGGAAATTCAAACCAAGGGAAAATCAAAGCCTTTTCCACTTAGACTATTTTCATTTATTTTTAGGGAGACAAAATATACTATATTTGATAATAATCTGTTCACAATTGCATATGTATAACTCCTGTTCTCATTTAGTATTTGTTTATTATGAGTGTAGTAGCTTTTTGATTTCAACAGACATTTCACCAAATTTTAACAGATTTGCAATATTAATTACTTTCACAAAAGCGCACACAACATATGGCCCCCTCATTTCTTTCATCTTTCCCTCAGACATTTGGAGTCCCACTCACAGTGTGAGTTGCATGTTGATGCTGACTGTCTTGACATTTCTCACAAATTACATATTTTTCCTAATAACTTATCTTTAGGTAACGTTTACCTTTTGACTTTTCAAAAAGGAAAATGTGAAATCATCGGAAAATGAACAGCAAATAAAGTTATTAATTTAATATATTTCCTAATAAATGCATTCAATGTGTATTAATAACTTTTGTTTGGTTTTCTGAAGAGGTATTCTGGCATGTCTGTCATGTAACTTAACTTGGTTTCTTTTCATTTCTAATGAACTAGTGAATCTTGCAGCATATCAAATGCTGCTTTGCCTTCTGAGAGATACATTTAATCTCTGTTGATGTAAAGAAAAAATCTAGTAAGAGAACAAAATGAAAATAACCAAATGTGGATCCGGGCCTGTGACAGATGGAATTCACTGCCTCTGGATTTATTTTAGGCCCAATCATCAGACTCAATCATCTCTGTGAGGCCACTAAAGTAGTGGGAAGGAAAGAATGCGAAGATCATAAAGCAACATGGATCACAAAAACACATTTGCTCTAAAAGAAAAGAAAACACTAAGAAAAAAAAGGTTCACATTCTCAAAGAACATGACAAATCTTTGTAAACATTAGTTCTCTAGTGTCTTTCCATGAAACTCTTGAAGTGCAACATAACACTGAATAATACCAAAACAAAACCGATCATAGATAAACTCACATCTTCATGAAAGCCTTGAATGTTGACTTTCATCTTTGTAAACAAGTCTTGACTTTGACTTTTGTACAACAAGGCTGAACAACGCTGAAAGAATATTAGTGGAGAGCTGTAGGTATAAAAAGTACGGAGCACTGGTTGAGACAGTGTTGATCAGCCTCTGCAGGAGAAGTTCATCGCTATCGTTTTCTGTCTGTCATTTAAAACATAAGACCTGCTGCTGGCAGAATTACACCTGGGTAATTGAATTTGGATATGTTTCCATATAATAGGCACATTTGGATTGAGATATTGACTGAATGAGAGATACTAATGAAAAGTACCTAATAAATTAGGATGTACCCAACGGAGTCACAATGGCTGTGTTTATAATATTTGGACATAAGCACTACAAAATGCAACAACAATTGTGAATATTTGAACAGCTTGGATCAGTCAACGCAAAACCTTGTGACATTGTCTCTTAAGCATTCAAATGGTACCGCAATGTTTTATCATAAAATGGGCAGTTGTACATAAGTGTGAATACTCGTACATTCAGTTATTTTCCTTTAGATAATATCAATTTTGTTTCGTTTTTTGATGATTTGTTCCGTTTTCAGTTAAGGTGGACAAATAAAGGTCATTTAAAGGGAGAAAGTAAAATTAGTAGTAGCTGACATCAATCTTTCCAAAGTTTATTTTTGGGGTCCTAAACAAACAATAAACTGTAACCACAGCAAATATAATGGAGAGAAACACAAAGAATGACAATTGAGAAATGGCAGCCTGGCGTGAGCAGTGCCTCTCTGCATGCTAACAGAAAAAAAGAAGTTTGTGCTCTGAATTATCAGCTGCCTTTTATGATTAATTATTAATTTTCAATATATTAGAATAGTTATTTTCTTCAAAACATCCCTCAAGTTTTTATATCGAAACGGATGGTGGAAGACAATGTGTTAGCCATGCTGAAAAAAAAGTGAGGGGTCCTTTCCATTATTTTTCTGTCATTACCAGTTGATTTTTTCAAAATATTTTTTCATCTTATCTATGTTATAACATTTGTGCTTATATTTGGAGAGCAGTAAGTGCATTCTGTCGATATAAATACTAGAAATACATATCAGACATTGTGCTGGGTAATCAGTACGGCAAGAGCTCACAGCAGGTCCTCTAAATGACATATTGCAAATCAAAATCATCCATCAGGGAAAATGACTCATAAGGTTTAATAACATGCGTTTAAATTACAGTTCTTTGCAAAATAGAAAGGGAGATTTTTTTATTTAAAACCCCCTCAAAGGAATAAATAACATCTTCAATAAATAGATAAATCCATTTCCGCTAAGTTTAGTTTAAATTATTATATTATTTCCTAGTTTATCACAGTTGATTTCAAAAGGTATCACAAACATGATGTACACTTGCACATTCTAATATATGTATGCCTTCCAACAGGCTTTCTCTACAGTTTTACTTGCTATCCATTACATCACCAATTTTACAGGTTTGACAGCAAACAACTAAAACCTTCCTTTAAATTGGGACTCATCACAGCAATCTCATCCGCATACACAAGATAATAAAACTCCTTGATCATCAGAAGGTTCTCCCAAAGCCGCTTTATTGCTCCAAAAGGAAAATGGAGTCTCAGCGATGTTTCATTTAGCTGGATAATTATTCAAGAAAGGGCATTGAAAGGGTTTCCATCAATCCCGGCCATCCCAAACATGAAGCTGTGTGTGGGGCTCAGACTGGGTTAGTCTCCGGGTGATCACTAGTCGAGAAAACTTGTGGGGGCGCAAGGTTTAATGCCTCTGCTCTTCATGTATGAGATCAGCTGGTCGGGGATCTCCGCCAGTACATCTTTAGCTAGCCGTGCCATGCTGAGCACATGGTTGCCTGTGCGGTCCATGTAGTCTCTGAACGGGACAAACTGTCGTGACATGGTAAAGAGGTCAATGATTTTATGGAAAGAATGTTTCATGTATACAACAAGTAGCTCCATCACATTTTGCAATACGATAGCAGTTGACTGAAGCGTTCACAGGGGATTTTTCTATTTATACTTGACATAAGGGGTTTTGATATAGTTCAGTGTCAGAGTTCACCCCGTATTGGTGGTTGAACTCTGACACTCCACTGTAGCAAAAAACATATCAAACATACTGCACACTGCCTATTCACAGATCAACCAAAACGTTCTAATCAGCTGACATTTGAAATTAATATTATTGATTATCTCATCTGAATGGCACCTATCAGTATTACAATTTGCAGATCTAGAATTTGGACCCAAGTGCAGACACAAGGTGAAAACAGGGCAGGTGCAGTTTAATTATTTAATTTAGAATCAAAAATCCAAGTTCCGAAGTTCAAAAACACATGGGTGCAGTTCAAAATGCAAACAACATCCAAATAGTGAAGCTGAGGCAAATCCAAAAAAACATAGAAAAGTCCCAAAATAGAAATAGAAACCAACTAGGAAAAAAAGTTGCTGGGACTCTGGAGAAAATAAAGGAAACCAGCCGTAACGTATGACATGAACATCAACAATGAAGTGGTACATGAGGAAAAGGGGAAACACAGACGAAATAAAAAAGAGTAACGAGACACTGATGGCCAATCACACAAAAGGATAAATAACTGAAAGTCAAGAAACACAGATTTGAACAAATATGAAAGAGAAAAGATTAATACACTATGACAGGGTAAGTACATGAGCTGGGAATAAAGAGGAAGAAACCGAAGAACTATAAATCCGATCACTGAGAGACAATTAAAGGAAGTGTAAATCTAGCATGGATAGACATTTTCAAAAATAAAACAGGCAACTGCAAAACAGAAGACCCAGAAACATGACTTAAGTAAATAAAATAGATACTAAAACCATAATGACAGACGGAGAGCTCACCTTGGAAAATAAGACAGTAGAACTAATATGAAATAAACCAAAAATAACTCAATGTAAACAAAGTCATGACAGTCACTGACTGGAGTTCGTTAGACATTAATAGGGAAATGAAAAAAAGCCCTATGCCCTATTTGTAACTGAAGTCTTTCCTTGAAGATGTGTGCACCGTGTTACCTGAAGGATGCGAGACAGCCTGAACTTGTAGATTGGCCCTGGCATTGTATGCGTAAAATGGGGCTTATGTACTGTGTCTGGGTGGCATGATTCCGGGATGAGACTCCAATAAACCCACATATTCAATAAAACACCTGAGACTCCTCAAGTAAATTCATTTTCCTTCAATGATCAGAAGACAGGATTTTTCTTCATTAGACAGCAGTGGAACATTTTGTCCTTGAAGTTGATGTGTCTGAGGTAGGAAGAATGGGCAAGAGTAAGAACCATCTGAGCATCTCCAAATCAACAAGACTTGTTGGGGGTTCCAGGGTTGTAGTGGTTAGTACCTACCAACAAGTGGTCTAAGACGGCGGCAGGATCCATCACAGGCGTGCATAAGCTGCAGTAATACATTTACAGCATATGGGATTATACAAAGCAAAAGAAAGATCTCACCTGTACAATGTCTCTCTCTGCCAGCTTCCCCCGTGAAGAGATTCTGATATCATCACCATCCAGCTCCACCATGGCTACAAGAGAAACATGTTTATGGAATTAATCTCATATACTCATATACTATGAATAAATTAATAAAGGTAATCTATAATACAACGAGGCCACAAACTGGTTTCCACTTGGCTTTTTAAACATTTATCCTTTGACTTCAGTTACTGTGCTCACCATCAAATTCAGCTTGGCCGACTCCAACAATGATGATAGACATGGGGAGTTTAGCTGCCTGTCATGAACAAGAAGAACAAATGTTTGTCACTCAGGGGCCTGAAAAATGCAAGGTTCCATTTCTACTTATTTCTATTGTCCAACAATGCACATTTTATTCTGCAAAATCTGCATCTCAAGGGACAGAAACAACAAGGGACATTAAAAATAAGATTAATATGGTGCTTCTTAGTATAGATATAACTATAAGGTTAGTATAAGGTTGTTATAACAGATGCTCAGTAAAAAGAGAAGTGTAAGAAATACAGAAACGATCATGTACAAAGATGAACAAAGTCAAACCCTTTATTCATAAAAGATGATGACTTCATTCTACACACTGGCAACACTCCATTTATTATTTATCATACACGACATTTCCATGCATGAAGGTTTCACATAAGGTTAACATCATACTGCGATATCGACGAACCTAAATCTACAGTATTAAGAAGGTCTATCTTCCAAACAGTTTGAATAATAGACTTTCCTCCAGGTTCCTTCGCAGGAACCTTCACCACGACACTGATGTGGACAATGTGAGATCTCAGGCATGAATGAATGATATATCCTTGTGGTTAAAGTGCATTTACAGGGCTGGAAGTAGGTCAGCTTTCCTGGAATAACCTCCTGAGGGAAGAAGCCTGTCACAGATATGAGAATTAGACTCAACAGGACTACCCTCTCAATGTTCTCTACCATTATTCTCACTCTATCTTTTTTCTCATGTTATCTTCTCTCCTGGACTCCCCAGGATGACCTCTAGCTCTCACACTTAATACAAGCATGATGTGGAGTCTACCCCAGCAAATGAGAACCCATACACGTCTAAGTGTGCCAGATCAGATTCTGTATCCTGAACTGAATTATTCAGTCTTCACCACTAGTTACTTTGACTTTAGTACACTGTAAAATGTAGTGGGAGTTACTTTAAGATGAACAAGTCAGGAGATTGCCGCAAATTTACTGAGTAGATCATCAGAGGTTTTTTCAGTTCTGACAACTTAGATTTAGTTTACTTAGTTAGTTTGGGAGGCTGGGCGGCTTTAGCTCAGTGGGTAGAGGGGTCATCCCTCATCCGGGAGACCTAGGTTCTCGCCCAGCCCCTGACTCAACAAGCCGTGGGTCCTTGAGCAAGACCCTGAAACCTCAGCTCCCCAGGTGCTACACAGGGGCCGCCCAATGCTCCCTCAGGGATGGGACAAATGCAGAGATAAATCTCACAACGTTGTGAATGAACATGTTATAAATAAAGTAAAGATTATTATTATCCTTATTTAGAGCCAATCAGTTTACCAACTTTTTTTTTTTTTTTAAAGTAAAACCAATTTATTGCATTTCACAGTCCTATTCGATGAATCTGCCGTAAGATAGAATCTTTCATACCTCTAATAGCAAAACACCTCAAGGAAGATATACCGACAAAAAACAGCACTCACATTCTCTGGTCATAAACATTTCATTATTATACAACTTTTTTCCTTGTTGGTCACATTGACCTAGAGTTAATAACGGGTGTGTCTCAAATATGTATTACCAGAACAAATTCTAGCGCATAAACGTTTTGCTTAGCGATAATTCTTAAAAGAAGGAAGACTCAGTTCAATTTATTACATTCCTCTTGATGTCAAAGATAATATTTAAAGCATCATTAACCTTCTAACACAGGGAGAGGTTTAGTTACAAGACAGCTTCATAACTATTTTAATTCCAACTGCCCCTCTGGCTTTAAAGCAATCAGTTTTCTAAACTATAGGGATTAAACGAACAACGGTGAGAACAGTGATTAACAAAAATTTGAAATTAAAGCCACATTATGGACTAGCAGAGAGATAATAAATTAATCTCAACCTCCTGGCTTGATTAAAAATGTTGTAAATGTGAGGAAAGGATAGATTCTGATACAGTATCGTCCCTGTCACTGAGTGTCCAGACTGATCAGACAAGGGAAGTTGCTTCTCTGTGGAGTCAGAATGAAAAAATAAACTGTGACAAATGTCTTTTCTAAGTCTCAGTCAATCTTAAAATATTCATAGACATTATGAAGTTACTAGCCTCGAATCCAGACGATAAATTGACAACCGGGGACATAATCTAATATTTGGTCACAAATCAATTTAGTTTTTGGTCAACCAGGTCAGGGAGAGGCCGTCCTTAATATTTCATAATCCTGAAATGAAATTTGAAAAGAAAAACATCAAAGGAGAGATTGTCCCACAGCCCATCCCGTTAGATGTGTGAACATATTAGTCACAGAGGGCTGAGCTCTGCTGGAGGGGGAAGAGTATAATGTAGATCTTGCATTCCTACTCTGTTGTTATCTGATACCAGATTTCCATGGCCAATACCGACTAAAAACATACTTGAATTTAAAACGCTCAGATCCGAATTATGCAGTATTTAATATTCTGCAGGTATACAATAAGCTTAGTTATGTTGAAAATCATATATTTTTAGATACAAACTAAACACTTGTAGAACAAATCTTTCAAATTGCAATAACGATATTTAACTCTAAAGCTGTAAATAAAAGTGGTCCGCACCATTTACATCATTTCTGACTCTCTATTCTGCAATATCCCTAAACAGGCGCAGCTGATTGACATCAAGAATGCGACAGCAGCATACTGCGCTTGTGTCATTTTGTCTTCCCTGTTATTAGACAGATATCAAAACAACACCAACATAGTGTAACTGCAGATATTGAATGTGTTGAGACAATGAAAGCAATTTGGCTTCTTATTATGAGCTTTATTATCAACCCGGTAATCTATAATGTAAATTCCCACTTTGGGGACTTGGATGTTTTAGCCATTTGATATAGACCAAGCATCACAAGGAAATAAGGATACATATTGCAGCACAGTTTGGTTAGCAGCAGCACTTGTAAAATAACTACGAGAGAACAGCCATCGGCAATCATTGAGGATATTTATACCAAACAGCATCACAGCATCAACGAGCACAAATAAGAAAGCGGTTGTGGACTCGAGTAGCATGGCACTTAACTCTCTTGAGATGATTCGTCTCGGGCTGAAGGCTAAAGGCCAGCTAAAGCAAGTCCTTTGTTGTGGAGGAGGAATAAAGAGTAGCCGAGGTGAGAGGATGCGGAAAGACATGGCAGAATCAGCAGTGCAGAGCAGCAGACAAGATCTTAAAAGGAAGGTGTGGCTGTTCTAATGGTTTGATTAACAGTCGCAAATTCCCTTTAAACCCAGTCTGCTGGGGGTCAGAGCACGGTGTCGCTGTGAGGGTCTACCTGGACGACAATGACTTCCTGCGAGTGTCAAACCATTTCAACCACATTCCAATCCTAAATGAGCTCCAGTGCTTTCATAACACACAGAAAATATACAGCATATGCGTAAAAGAAACACAATTATACTTTATAACTTCAGCACAGGGATGCCCCTGGTGGTTTAGAGGATAAAACCCTTTTCTATAATACAGTGAACCTGTTGACAGGAGAGTGTCTCAGCTGAGCCTCCTAACCTCCTGAGGGTCTCAATAAAAAGGAAAAATATTTGACAAAAAGCGCCAGTGCACATGTGGTGAGACAAGTGGAGCAGAAAACATTCCATAAATCCAAACCACCAAACCTAGTGCCACTGGCTTGTAAAACCCTTCAAAGAGACTAAAGCCTGTTACAATTGGCACAAAAAGCTAAAAGTGCCTACAACGTCAGAGCCCTGCAGAGTGAAGGAGAAGGAGAGGATGAGGAGAGGGTTGTGAGCATCTTCCACACACTGTTAGAGCAGCACTTACATTCACTATGGCCTCCTTGGTCTGAGCCATGTCTGATATTACACCGTCAGTGATGATGAGCAGGACAAAGTACTGAGATCCATCCTGCACTGCTGCTGCATACCTGAAACAGAAAATCCACGTGACACCATGAAAGCATATTTTTTGCCGAGTCAAGTAGAAAACAAACGCAGAATTCATGCAATCGCAGAAAACTTCTACATAGAGAAAATCCAAAAGCAGCTGAGAAACAGCTACTGTGTCAGAGAACATCAAAATCGCAAACTTCAGAAACATTCTCCGCCTCCACCCAGCGGGTGACAGAGGAGCTTATTATAGACATGTAAAGAAGTGAAATATGTTGAAGAGTTCTCCTTGTCTCGTAGGTCTATCTCTTACGAAAACCCATCAGACACGTCGCAGTGAGTGTGGCCTAGATTTAATAGCCCATCACTGGCTCTGGGTATGAATAATTTATTAAACTGTTTATGCAAGTGGTGTAGTCTTATTCTTCCAGAACATTATTGATTGCCAAGCCCACGTCTGACCACACATGATGAGCAACAAAGGATAAAAATTTGGAAGATCACAGTTGATGGCCAAAAACGGCGCAGAGGTCAGTCCCTTAAGCTTTGAGTTTAGGTCTTAATTTGCCTTTGAGCGTCGAGGCGCTGACACTTTCTTTGAGCTTCGATCATGACAGAGCAGTTTAGAAGATTAGAGAAACATCTTGCCTTCTCTCCACCACAACCCTATCGGCCACACTTACAGGAGACATTTGAGTTGAGTGACTTTAGCATCAAATACAAGTAAAACATTCAACAAATGAATAAATTCACATTTGATTTATTACCCAGTATGTATTTTACATCAATTATTTTATACGTCTGAGATCTTCCTCTGCTTTCATGCCTGAATCAGCTGTCCTCTGATGCTACACATAAAAACCAACAATAAAATAATGAGACGAAAATCCCCCCTCAATTTTTACTGTTAAGATCTATTTCTGAACATGTGATCTTGGAGAAATTAATTACTTTTGCTAGACAATTAAGGATCTTTAATATCTGCAACATCTTGGTGAATAATTTTCTGTGAGTACGCTCGATTTGAAAAATTCTAATACAAGAGTTTCCACAGGAGGCCTTTTTTCCAGTGTGTATTATCTTCGTACTTTATACTTTATTGTCCCGAAAGTGAAATTCTTTTCCACAGCATTGAACACATCTGATCAGGCATGTTACACGCGTGTATGTTGTTTAAGTGTGTTTGTGGTTCCAACCACTGTGTCGTAATAGCTTAATGAGAAATAACAATCTATAAATACCTAGCTTATTGTTAGAATTTTCAAATCACTTAACACTAACATTCCATCGGTGAAAAAACTGAAATCAACTAGTTGTGGATTTCATGCTGTGCGATATTTCATTTTAACAAACTAAGTTAGATATGATCACTGTATAAAAATTTCATAAAATTTTCAAAATCATTTGTCTTTTGTGAGCATATTTCGATGATTATTAATGTATTTCTCAAGTATAATTACCTTTTCTGTGGAAACCTACAATTTCAATCTGATGTGTAACAAAATAACAATTAACAATATAGGAAAATCTATTGTGATAATATAAAATATGCCTTCACATGGTTTGAAATACAACAAAATATTGTACATTTAATGTAGCCCTTTAATGTTCTGCTAAAATGTTTGGTGGAGCACATTTTGAGTCATTAATTCTTATTGAAAAATGTGTGCCACTTACAAAAGCGGTTTAACATATGACCCAGTGGCAGCATGCATGAGCTCAGATCAAAGGGGCCACCGAGGAGGAGGCATTAACCATGGCTATTGAGAACGTCCTATTTCATAAGTAGGACTTTTTGGGGGGCAACAGAATAGCATAACTTGATTAAAAAAAAGTCTAATAAGGGTCAAATATTTTTCTAAAAACATGCTTAACCGAAAGGTTGAGCTAATCTAATCAGAATTGAGTATTTTTATATTATGAAATACAAACACTATCATTAAATAATTTTTGTCTGTTTTGTTTGAGTATTTTTACTGTTTAAAATCATGATTATGATTATTAAATAAATAAATGCCACAGAATGCCCCAAAGGCTTTCTTTTCTTGGTGAGAACATTAAATGGTTAAGAAAAAGATGTTTATATGTACAAAATAGCCTTATATTTGCTTCTTTTTTTCTTAAGTTGAGTGTGTATAAATGCTGAAAAGTATTAATGAAAAGTTTTAAAAAATGTTTCCATATATATATATATATATATATATATATATGACTCAAAGTCCATTTCTGATCCTACCACTACTCCTCAAAATTAAAGCCAGACTAAAAAGCAATGCACCACGCGCCTGATTACCATCTCACATCTTCTCAGTGTGACGGCTGATTGTTTATTCTCCCTTCATTAGTTCTGCTCGAATTCTTAGAAAAACCATCACTCTTTGTCTGAACACATCTGTCTGTGTGTCTCACTGCGGAAGATAATTCACGGATTGACTTTCACAGAAAGGACGACTGTGACATTGACAGGCACAGATGTTTGTGTTTTTACCTTGCCACATGATTGACGACAGGAGAGAAATTAGTGGGTCCATACAGCTGAACCGTCTTAAGGCTTTGGTGGTAAGCTTCAAGAATGCCCTCCATTCCATTGCAGTACGGGTTCTCAATGTTGCCATTCTGAAAAAACACAAACAAAAAGGTTTACATGACAAAACATAGATCAGCCATAACACTAAAAACACCTGTCTAATATTCTTTAGGTCACCTTTTTTCTGCTGAAACAGCTATTTGATGCACTATGTGTTCTAACAGATTTATTTTAGATAGCATTAACTTTTCCAACAAGTACTGGAATACTGGAATACAACAATGCATGAAACAACAAAGAATTGTTGATCTCAGCAGTGATTCATCTTTCAGTAACAAAATATCATGTTTGAGAGCAAAGGAAATGGGACATTTATATCGAGTTAAAAATCAGTGTTTTTTTTTGTGGTCCTCTCGGTTTAAAGCTTTCCCGTTTGGCTACATTTCTGACAACACCCAGCTGCAATGATGGATATAGTCACCATGGAAATGACACAGCATCAAAGCGAAGCTAAGCAAGACTTAGATAAATATGGGTTTGTACTGGGTGAACAGTGATCAAAAATGTATCCATTAAACTATTAGTGGGTACATGTTTGTTCCATACGAAGAGCAGATTTGGCTACGGGTTTGTGGATTGACTTAAACATACTGTGTGTGCCAAAGTTCTTTAGTTATAAGGCACATTTATAATTAAATGAACTGTATATAACAAACATTTCTACCAGGAATTAAAGTCATTGACAAGACTAGAGCATGAAAGACTGAGGCAACAATTATTCGGCAAGATGAATCTTAATTTGAACATTTTAAATGGAAGCATGGACAGATGCAGACTCCTCATTAGTCTGTTCTCTGGAGCAGCCAAAGCACAATAGCTGGCTGAGAGAAGTCAAATTGATTTAAGAATCTTTCAGCCCAACTGAATCTAATTTGCACTATAAAAGGTAATGCAATCATTCTGAATCATGCATGTCAGAGGTGTGGCTGCATTTTTCAGAGAATTCACATATCCCTACAGCACATGAAAGTATGTCTGTCTGTAAAAGTCGCCTTAACTTGCAAAAAATCAATCTGACCTAAATTTCAGAAATAACCTAATATTTTACTCACCAGAGGGAACTCATGGGAGACCCTCCCATCAGGGGGCAGCTTAGCACCAAATCCCAGTGCAGGAAACATCTTATCGCTGTCATAGTCCTGGATGATCTCTCCCACAGCCTTCAGTGCCATGGCATAAGCATTCATCTGGTATGGGTTCATGTAGTGCAGTGAAGTGGACTGAGATGGATTTCCTTCCAAAACAAGAGAAGTCAGAGTCAGTGATGCAACACAAGAGGTCGAGACGGATCTGACAGCTGCAGCCCCGGAAACTCTGGGAAACTAAATTGGAAGTTCTGAATCCAAGGTAAGGTTTGATGTGACTACATCTGTTCAGAGCACGAATTGATTTAACGCTTCCCTGTTTACGTTTTTCTGAATATTTACCCTTTGATAGATGATATGGTTCAGCAGTATTCCAAATGTCAGAAAGAAACCGAGAGAATAAATACCTTTAGACAGACAACTTTTTTAAAGGCATATAGAGACCACTGACTGCAGTGGTGGAAGAAGGTTTAGATAAATAAAAGCTCTGTACTCAACATTTAGTGGTGCAAGAGCAGATGGATTAGCATTAATATACACAAAAAGTGTATAATTAGTATTGTATATTTTGACATTGGAGGATATCAATTGTTGGGTAGCATCATCAATTATATATTTCATCATTTATTAGTAGATGCATTAGTATTTTCTACAATAATCTGAGAAAATCAGCTCTCTGTCATGGTTCTGTTTCCTTTTTCGTAGTTTAAGGTTGCGTTTCCCGTTTTATTTTGAAGATTTAGTTCCATGATCATTTCGTCTATTTTCCTTTCCATCTTGACTCAATGTTCCCTTCCTCCTCTCTGGTCTGTGAATGCCTGTGCGTGAATCCTGTTTCCCACTGTCTCCTCCTTGATTGTTGAATGTTGTCACCTGTCCTCTGCCCCACCTGTTTCCCATTTGTCCCATTTGTCTTGTGTATTTGAGTTGGTGTCCTGCTCGCCCTCGTTAGTTCGTCTGTGTTACATGCTTCCGATGGTCCCGTCCATGTTTTCTCTCCTCCATCTCCTGTCCTGCTCCCTTGTGCGTCCCTGCCTCCTTATATGCAAGTTTCTGATTGCTTCATGTTCATTAGTTGATCTTTGTGATTTTGGATTATTACTGTATTTGCTACTTTATTATTTTCATCGGTTTTTCTTTAGATTTTAAATGAACATTATTTTTTTCTCTTAATTGTACTTTCTCTGTTTTTGTAAATCAGAACCCTATTTATCAAACTTTATTTCTGAATATTTACTTTGTGTGTTTGCAATTGGATCCTCTAAAGATAAACGTAACACTTTCACCCTTCCTTTGGATAAAAGGCGTCCATCTACAGACTGGAACTTTCTTCAACTAATCACCACACTATCATGTTCAGTTAAGTTGACATGATAGATGAGAACATCCTAATCAAAAGATTCTAATATGATCAAAATTACATTAACTTGAAAAATCAGATATCGTAACTACCTACTAGTGGCATACAAACTGTATATCTGATGGGGATATGTTTGTGATTTATGATCCAGGACACAAAAAGTGTGTTCTGTCCTTGGACCGCTATTATTCATTGTCTTTATAAATAGACTGGAACTGAATGTAAGACAAAGCTTAAGACATATGTGTGCTGTTTACTACATCTGTTTCCCAGGTGGTGCAAAGCTTGCATTTACAGCTGTACAGAAAACATTAAATCAATGAAATACAGTGAAACTCAAGGGGGAAAAAACAAGCATGTTGTTTTCCAAAAAATGGACAGCTCCACTTGTGTAAATTGTAAGTCCCCGAGTGGATTCAAATCTAGAGCCCTCTTTGTGTGAGGCAACAGTGAAGCGCACTACACTACTTTGCTGCAATGGTGATATAATTTCGTATTTATTTATTTTGTTTGTATTATCCCACCTCCATTAAACTTCTTGATTCAAGCTATCATCCTGCTGTTAGACTCATACTTGGTTGTGTTTAAATAATTTATATATTTTTATAGGTATTTTCCATGATTACATCAAGGCATGATTGCACGATTGCTTCCAAGCAAAAAGATGTAAAAAAAATAGAATTCCACTGTCAGTGATTAGATATTGTTGGTTATTGCACTGTGCGACCTTGGGTTGTACGTTGTGAATAGGATGATTGGAAAGAGAGAAATGATGGAAATGCATGTTTAGGTTAGATATTCTTTTGATTTTTCAGTAACACATTACATTACAGTACGGTTACGAAATGGTAATAGAGGGGAAATAATTATGTAATGCCATGTAATTACCTAAGTCCTAACTAAGAAATAACTAAGTAATAGTTTGGTAATAAAAATGGGTAGATATGGGTAATATTTATGTGGATTTTGTGGAAGAGTAATAATGAGGAAAGAATATTAAGATTGAAATGAGGTAAAAACTATTTGGTAATAGTAAACCAATACTTTGGTAAACTGTTAACAATAAAAATGGTTGCGTCAGTGCAATATTTGGATTCAGAAATTTGAATATGGGGATATTAATATTGTAATAACATGATGATAATGAGGTAATATAGGTTGATGTTTTCTCAGTATTAAAGGCTACTATCGGCACAATGCCTTCCAAAGTAGATTCAAATTGATTGATTACCATATTATTAAGCTGAAATTCATTTCAGTAAAAAAACAGGAGAAGCTGTTACAAGGAGGGACTCTTTGATCGTGGACGGTGCCACAGTTATACATCAGGGATGGAAAATGGAATCTGAACATGGGGATAGTAGTAAAAACACTCACCATTTGATGCAGTGAAATCAATGGCCACTGTGAAGTGAATCTGAGTCCTGAAACAGATGAATGGTAAAGAAGTCTGTTAAAACAAAAAGATGCAGGAAAATCCCGGTGCTGCAGTTTAATGAGGCTCTAATGCAGGTTTCACTGGGCTTCTTCTCATCTGAGAGGAGATAAAGGAAACCCAAAACACTGTCTTTACAACATGGGATCGAATCCTATACTTATCATTCAATAAAATGAATCAGAGAAAATACATCAGTCAAACAGCATGCAAAGAAAGCCCTTTTTTGTACTTTATATAAAATGTGTCATTTAACAATTTATAACACAGCAGCAGAATCAAAATCACAAACCTCTAACAGAAAAAGAACAGGAGATTCTCTCAATTGGTCTCAAAACGCATAATGAGCTGCAGAGGGTATTTTGATGATGATTCTGAAAACGTATGTAGATGTAATAGTGCACCTGATCATCTATTTCAATCATCATATTCACCATCATCATCCTTCCACCTGGTATCTATATGTATGATCAGTAGATAATCTTGAGTCTGTCATTCACAGAATCAGTGCGAATAAGCAGCCTCAAAACGTGTCAGAAAAAAACAGCTGCTGTTTTTTGTTCATGAGCCCATAATGAACAAAAAACCTTGATAGGAAACTAAACATGGCCTAGCTAGTTTCTGCTGGGTTTGAACGATTCCCTGGAGAGAGAGAAATGAACAGCGAAGGTAGGGGAAGGTAGAGGATCTGAGATCAAAGTATGGACTCTTTCATTGTGATTAACAGTGATTGCCTTTGCTGACTTCACCTCCAATCAGAATTTCCCCCAAGCCTACTATTTTCAGATAATGGCAACTTCCTCCTGGAGGACTCTGATCCCATGTTATTAGTCAGTATTGAGCGGGGCCACTCAGATGACTAAGGAGAATTGTTACAACGATGGCTTGCCACATCAATCTGGAAATCCCTGCTAAACCTTGAGTTAAGATTTGAGATTGGATAGAAAACCAACATGTTGATTTCAATTGGGGATAGTAAAACAGTTTTACAAAAAACAAAAATGAATAAAATCAACTTGGTAGTCACGGAGACCCCCAAAAAGAATCAAAAGCCTACAACTGGCAAGACTGAAGACTACAGACCACTCCATGTCACATGGACATTTCACAAATATGGTCTCACTAGACGATCAAAGCCATGGTACCTTCCAATAAAACCTCAAAACCAACCAGGCTCATAGAACTCTTTTGTGACCTCAGAAGGTACCACCCAGTGAAATGTCTGATCTCCAGTCTCCCTTTGTGTGCTGATGAGGGCCCACTAGGCCGTTGGGGCGTATGTTGAAATGACAAGGCCAAAACAAATTGATGTAACTGAGTTTAGTCACCTTGCACTGGAATTTTGTTAATGCTCCCTTTTTGGTTTCTCATATTATAGTTATGCTAGAAGTGTCAATTATATCATGATGCTACGTCACGCACAGATGGTGGCTACTACACTATGTTTTAAATTGTAATATCTGCACAATCTGTGACATATCTGTGAAATTAATTATTTTACCTTTTAAAAGGCACAAGTAGATAGAAAGTGACAAGAGTCACATTTATAGTAATAAATGCCCAAATAAATCAACAACCCAGGATAATTGTCACAAATTCCTCACATTTAATAGACCAAAAGAATAAAATGTAATTCTTAATCTTATCCAATTCTCCAAAATACGAATATCTGGATAGGATTATCCTTATGCAAATATGGTAAACAATGAAATATGTCAGTTAACAGGCTTTTGAACTGTGCTCCATAGTACCTTTTTAATGGCAGCATTATTCATGTACTGCAAGTGAAAAGAGAGACTGGTGGTTAAAATAGTGGATGAAGGTCTGTATGGTTATTTTGGGTAGTGCTTTGGGTCTTTTCAGCATCCTCGAAATCTGTATGATTAATGTAATGTAATGTAATTTATCCGTTGACATAATTTTGGCATATCTAGCGCTTTCTTGAAAAAGAAACACATCTTCGTAATATCAGTCGTGCACCTAATGTAGGTATCAGTCACGTTAAGAGCACTTCTTTTTGCCTGACTGTTTCTCTAGCTCACCCTGTTAAGTAGTTTTCCATGAAGATTCACAGGATGATCCGTTCAGAAATCAGTGAAGTCCCCTTCTACTCTAGACAGGTACTGTGAAAGAAGTAGGCCAGCAGAGCATTGACATACATCAATCTCTGGATATGAGTATTTGCTGCTGTCTGTCTGCAGCTTGCTTACTGTGCAGGAGGCATTACTTTCCCCACCACACATAATGTTTGTCCTTGTTGAGTTGACTGGCTTGTTATATATGCTTTTTATTTATTCCATTGACACACAGGGAGGATTTGTCTAAGAGCTTTGCTCACAAATGGCTCTGAGACCAAAATCAATACACATTGATGTTAAATAATGCAGCAGTGTTGTGATTTGCAGATCTTGTACAAAACCAATCATTGGCAGCTAGTTCGGAGTAGCTCCATTTATCCTTACAATCATCACATCTATAAGGCCTTGAGAACAGTTGTTCTCTTTTTTCCTCTGTCTCTCTGTTGACTGATGAATTGCTCTATAAGCAAACTAATGTAAAATTACTATTTCACTTGGTTCATAAATGTGACACTATTCCTTAAATGGCCTCTTTAAATCTGAGTTACTGCAAATTCTTCAGCGCAGGAAGTTCAATAATGAACTTCTCTCTGTCCTTTCATGTCATTACTAAAGCCACTAACCATCGCTCCTCTTCTCGTAGATTTCTTTTCGGATGTGACAGCACATCAACTTCTCTCTGTATCTCCTTGAGCTGCATCAACCATTTAAAATAGGCACACATTTATCACTGTCATATTGACTTTCCGCTTCCAGTTAGACAAACATCATATGGCAGGAAACTTTGTGATGAGAATGGCTGTAGTCTCTGCAGTCTGTGTTGGCGTGGGACAGTGTATGTAATCAAAGAACTCCAGCTACAGCACACCTACAGTTTCATCAGTATGTGCTAGAAATTGGCTGAACCAATCTTGTATAATAAAATATATGCAGATGTTTATTTTACAAACATACCATAAATGAATGGTTTGGGATTAAGGGGGTAAAGTGGTAGTGATGTAATATACATTCATTGCTGCTAAAAAAACACACTGATTTCCTGACATATTTCTAAATTATGTTCTGTTATCTTGTTTGCAGCTGACTATTAACAGTGTTTAATTAGAAATATTAGAGATTAGAGATTTAGAGATTTTAAATGTTGTATTGCTTCTGGACATTTAAACACATTACGAACAGTACACTACATTTTATAAATTTAAAACAAACCAACACTTGTGTCAATAATTAATACTTTTCAGTATTTTGAGGGTGGAAAATGCTAAAACATACCACACTCTGTATAAATGCTGCAACTTATCCTAAACCTTGCAAGGCCAATGCGGACATATTTATAAGGTCCAGTCAATTCATCTTGCAGAATGTCTTTGGTGCTTCAGAGAGAGAATTTTGATTGAGAGCCATCTGCACTGAGAGGCGGCAGATAAATCCCCTTACAGAGAGACTTTCGGTGGTTCTGATGCTGGCTGATGACTCTGCTGAGACTGATGAGACTAATGACATTATGAATATGGTGAATCCGTGCAGACTGGGGCTTAGGGGAGGTACAGGACAGAGCATGAATGCAGCAGAATGAATGGACTAATGCTGGGAGAGTCATGGGAATCCTTTATATTCATCACATGAAGAGAATCTCCACTTTTCACTTCTCTCAAATCTCTAACAGACACACACTTTAAGATAAAATATCAATGGGGCATCACACACTACAGGATTTCTTTTAAGATTCCCCAGGGAGCTGAGAATGCACCAACGCACATGATCTCTAGAGAATCAGCTATGTAGCATAAACATAATGAAGAAGTGCTGTAGCAATCAGCGTACTTAGCAGGAAACGGCAATCTATCGAAAGCTCAGCCAGGAAGATTTTCCCCTTGCACACTTGAGCCAGAGTTACTGCTAATTCCATTCTATTATCCTATTTTTGCACTTTTCACAAGTGCTCAGTTTCATTTACCCACTTCAGAATGTGGCATCATTGATGTCAGCTGTGCTTATTCACATCCGTCTAATCACAGTGAAACAACCTCATGGTTAGCCTCTCACCATGAGCTGCAGTCTTTTTTTAAATGACTCTCTCCATTCATCTACTTCTTTAATGCCTCCCTCCACCTCCCCCTCTCCTCCCAGTCCTCACAGATCCATCAGCTTCATAATTCATCAGTGTCAGTAAAGTCATCAGCCACCACCACCAATATCCAAACTCCAAAGTGTGGATATGCCTGCTTCTGCTCAGAGCAGAGACCCTTCGATCTCATCTCCCCAAAGAATATGAGCGCCAAAGACTTTCTCATAGACTATTTTTACCATCTGTTGTAAGAAATCTTTATCTTTTTTTCATTCCGTGTCAATAATTATTCCAATGGTTTTAAAGACACAATCAATACAGACTCTAGTTACCAAGCAAGAACCGGAGATGTCGCTGATTTAATATTTGTCAACAATAGTATTGCAGCTAATGTTAGTCTAAAAGGCTAAACTGTTTACTTTTACTGCTTAGGGTGTGTCTCCCCAATTGTTGTATCAATTTTGTTTGGAAAGTACTGATGCAATCATCCAGATTTTAACTCATAAATAAATAAATATCACTCATGTTTGAATTTTTCTGGTACAGCCCGAGTATGTCCAAGAGCTGCTTGGGAAATGAGAGGTGACCAGCCCTCCTATCCCAGGCCCAATGTTTCAGTCTGTGAAACTCTGATTATACTAAACTATCTGCTGATTGGGACCCATCTGTCACAGAAGAATTCAGTTATTTTTGATAAAACTATTTTTAGTATTTTTAATTTAGAACAATGGTTTTTCTCTTTTTGACAGCTTTAGAACATTGACCTGGCGGCAGTTAATCCCCCTCAAAGGACAGCAAAAGAAAAGGAAAAGGAAAAGGCTGTACTCCTGTAAAAAAGAAAAAAAGTAATTCTGCAGTCTGACCATAAAATAAATGAAGTACTTCTAGTTTAAAGACAACAGGGTATTTGGAGATGAGACTATTTACCCTTAATATGATCAATAATGGCTCCACACAAGTCATTACACGGCTGATTTCACCGCAGATTAAATTTACAAAAGAGAAATTTCAACATGCGAAGAATAGGATAGACATCTTTCATTAGCCTCTCAGTATCAGTAGAATATGAGGCCTTTGGACTTTAATTACCACTATTTGACTATATCTCTGCTCCAATTCAATGAAATTGAAAATGTATGAAAAAGGGGAGTATTCACTATGAAACCAGCGAGGATGTGATTGCGTGTCTAGAGAAGAAATAGCTTTTTTACCCTCGACTACAAAAATCAACTAAAATGCATCACTTTACCTGTTAGAAAGGGATCGTTAAAGCAAACACATCTGAGAAGAGTCAATAGAAGAGTCCTAAAATATCAGCCGGATCCAGGCTTCTGCTCATATTTCTCATCAATTTGAATGGCAAGGAAACAGGCTTTCTGCTTCAGATGATTTTTTGGTTGCTTTTTAAACAGTTCTTTAGGTTATATGAGAAGATTTTTTTTTTTTCAAGCAGCTACGGTGGAGATGACACATCTAAACAAAGTAATCCATTGGATTAACAAGTGTCCCTCCAGCTGGAATGCATGAAATCGAAACAAAGGAGGGAATTAAATCCGACATAGATGTGTATGACCAGACGAATTATTGAATGGGTAGAATCAGAGCTGTGGCACGTCGGTCACCAGCTTGAGTGTGATCATTTTTTAAAGATATCAGTGTAAGATTAGGACATGATGAAAAAGGATTAATAATAATAAAAATGATGATGCCAGTAATTTGTTTGCAAAATAGGAATTCCCCAATATTACAGCAGGGTTCAATAGATGAGTCTGTGAGAATCAATATTAGATTGTAAAACCCGTATCCTTTAGTAGATCTCACTGTGGTCAGCACATCACACAAAGCAGGGTCTTGCAAAATATATGATTGATTTGGCTGCATTCTATCAATGTTGGATCTATTCTTAAATAGGTTTCTATACGTGTCTTTGAGAAAATAGATCAAGTAAATTAATATTTTGTCATCAATACTTTTGGGAACATACACTATGTAGAAAACGCTCATGGTAATGACAGATGATACACAGCAAACACCTTCATTTCCACCAATATCATATCAATTGGGATTTTGATTTTTGGTCCATCATTCGATCATTTTGGAGCCAGTGTTTGTAATGTATAGATCCAGTTAGCCTTCTGTTGTTGGAGATGCTATTGAGAGTATCATTGAATAGCAGAGCTATGGGACATTTGCGGTCGTTCCTGAATATTGTGCTTTTGTGTTCACTAATCCTCTGTTTAAGTTTTTCTGGTCGTTTTTCCAACACAGCCATAGATGATGACACTGTTGTTGTACGTTGTACGGGGGGTGGGAAAATAGTGTGTTTTTTCTGGTGTTGTTGAACTGTGCACAGTGATTTGTCAAACATCTATTTAACTAACTTGCTAAGATTTTATTTGTCTGTTTTGGTGATAATTGGACACGGTTCTGTTATTAACTGCTTTCTACCATATTAAAACTTTCATAAGTAGACAAGAATATAAACTCAATCTCAACCCATTCTCAGCACCTACTGCTGAGAATGGGTTGAGAATGGGTTGCATATTTGCCTGTCCCAGTGGGGTAAATGTTAATGTTTAATGAGGCACTGTGAGTTTTTCCCATCCTTACTTGAAGGGATGAGGTTATGAGAGTGCAGTTAATTTTTATAATCTGGATTTGGTCTGGGCTTTAGAGACAGAAAAATGTTTTTAATACAGTAACAGTCATTAAACAACCTAACTTGATGAATGTTCCATGTACAGTAGACTCTTACTACAGAGACTTCAAAGAAGCCTCAAGGTTCTCCTGTTTAATTGACCACAACAGCAGCAGTTTGTAAATTCTCCTCACTTTAGAGCTGGCGTTTCATTTTCTACAGATGGAGATGAACTTACTCATCATGCTCCTTATTACCCCCCTCCACCGCAAGCGCTGGTAATCATGTTCATTCTCTTCCTTACTCTGCCGTGGAGTGTGCTACACTAAATGAGTCTGTTAAAAGAATATTAAAATATCTTCATGATATCTATTTTACCTGATAAATCAGGTTATTTATGTATGAACGTAGAGATTTGACACAGTGAAATTATATCTGCAGTCACAGATCTTATCTGCAAGAGAGCTAATGGATCATAGAGATGTAACAGAAAGCAGCAAAGCACAGATAATGTCTAAAAATTTGTAATAAATTGCATAGATAAAATATATATGCAGTAATAGCCTAGTATTGGAAGAATCTGTTTGCTCATTAGAAGACTTTAAAAAATAACCACAAATTCATATAACAAATACAATCTTTGGAGTTTAAATGATTGTTTCAATTCAGGTTATCCAAGCAGGGTAGCTGACAGTGTATTCAACACACTGTAAATGAAGCCCCTCATTCCTCTACAGATGAATAAACAGTCAAAAATAGAAATACATTATAAATAATAATCGACTTTGGCTAACATATTTGATCTAGAGTACAGTATTACATGCCATGCATTCATTTGAACATTACATAAGATTAAGATTAAATTATTTTATGTATTGTTTTTCTCAGTGGAAAATCAATGTACATTTCTTTATGTTTAGGTGCACCGATAATCGTAGAAATAACCCATAAGAACCCTGATAGATTTCCATAAGGGAAAATCATGGGGGACATAGTCTCTTTGTCGGAGCACTGTCAAGTTATGTGTCCTGTATGTTACATCAAGCTGTGACGGTTGATGGACAAGTTTCACAATTCAAAAATACAACGATATTTTCCGAGCTTTATAAACATTTTTGTTGTTGTCAAAACTAGCTAATTGAATACAGGACATTAAAGTATTACAGTTTTTAAATAAATGTACCTTAAGTAACAAAAAACAAGCTGAAAAATCTACACTTCATTTATATTACTATATATATACTATATACTATATATATATTTACTATATATTAGAGGTAATTGTTTGCCTGTTATCAGTCCTCCTCAATTCCTCCACAGTGTTTCAAATTAAACCAGAAGGAAAAGAGAAAGTGAAGGTAAGGATGAAAAGGCTTTGGATTCGTGTAAGTGGGGACGGATAGTGTATGTCCATTTGTGAAGGCTGGGGAGAGACCAACCAGACAGATCTGGGACAGTCCGCCATCAATAGCAAAGTAGCAGAAAACTAAAACCAGGGCAACCACTCACCCACTGAGAAACACTGCCATAAGTGATAGGCTGCCCGCCCTTAACTAAGCCCTTAGATCTACTCCAAATTGTATCAAAGTCATTCATATTCATTTCCACAGTAGGTGTGGATGTGGACAAGACTGTTTCCTGTCCGGCCATTCTGATTTAATTATTTATTTTTCCTTTTTTAGACTGGAACCAAGCTCGGAAAAATGGGTTGAAATTAAGATGAAAAAAAGCTTCAAAAATTTTAATTATCAACGTTAAGTAATGGATTATTCCTTTACTTATCTTTGAATGTTTTTTTCATGATGAAATAAAAGATTTGCTGCTGATCCACCATGTTAAACCCACAGTGCCACCTGAAAAGATGTTGAACTGCAGCAATAAAATTGATATTATTATACCTTGATTATTTCAAGGTTGTTTCAATGTAATTTTTTTGGGTAACTCACAAATGAAGTAATTTTTAGTGGTTTATGAATATAAAGTGAGAGAAATATTCGATGTTCTAAGTATAATTGTAATCACCATAATAACCCCATCTACTAGTATTCACAATAGCAAACATTCATTTATTTATTTTTTAGAGGTGAATAAAGACATTTGACGATAGTTGTGAGAAGACAAGTGAAATAAAGTAACTGATTTTAACAGTTATTACTGTTAAAATCAAAATCGTGTTTACTGAAATTACATGTTTGGCTTCAACTGAAAAAAAGGTTTAGGTTGGAATGATGTGTGTGTGCGTGTTTGTGTGTGTGTGTGTGTGTGTGTGTGTGTGTGTGTGTGTGTGTGTGTGTGTGTGTGTGTGTGTGTGTGTGTGTGCGTGCGCGTGCGCGTGTGCGTGTGCGTGTGTGTGTGTGTGTGTGTGTGTGTGTGTGCCTGCGCGCGTGCGCGTAAGAGAGTCCTGGATGACCATACCAGGATTCCCCTTTAAGTGAGAATTAGAATCAATTCAGCAGGAGAAAGTGAAAAGATTCTTTAGGCTCATCATGAAAAATTATTCAAATGATGAAGCAAAGGCTTAAACTACACATTATAAAAGTTTTCTCAATTATTTTCCTAAGATTTCCAAGACATAATATCCTGATGGGCTGTGTAGTCACGTAAACAGCGTTATCTTATCTGTCAAACAAAGATTGAACTCACCCTCCTTTGATGTAATCCAGGAAGGTGTGCTCCGACTCCACATTGAAAGACAACAATGACACCTAAAAATAAAGAGTGCAATTAGATTAGGAGATTAAAATCCCAAACCTACACCCTAACACTGACCTTTGAGATAAACACCCTCAAAATGACAAATTTACCCCGAATGATTGTTTTGATGGTCACAGTATTAGTATTACAATTGGCAAGACAACATTGGTGGAGCTCTGTGCCAATGCATGATCAGTTTGGGGGGGAAACTAGCGACATATTTTAATCACAGAGTCGAGTGAACAGAGGAGTAACCAAAGCAATAAAGCTCTGGCTTATTTAGCATTCATAACTATTATTCAATGGTGGGATACAAAAAACAGTCCCTTGGTTATTCACACAAATATTCTCTTGTCCAATTAAATTCCCCGTCCGACTCATAAGTTCTGAGCCTGGCAGTGCAACAAAACATTTAGCAAAGCTGAACTGCACAATAAAATCTACTTGACGATAACTTCAAAGTGAAGGAGGGCGGCAGAGTAAAAGCATTTGAATGTTACACTTCTAAGAGCACGGACTCACCGTCCCAGAGTTGATGTATCTCTTTTTCTTTATTCTCTTCTTGGCACTCACCACCTATTATGAAAGCATAACAGAAAGAGAGGAAAATGATCATTCCTTTTCTCCACCCTCGGGCAAATTATAAAAACATGCCTACTCCATATCTATAACGGTTATGGATCATGAACGGAATACGATAACTGCACTAGGTGAGATGAGATAACACTGATCACGGCTCACAGTGAGATACTGGTTATTAAGGGGGTTCTCTACAAACACACACACTGTGCTGCACATTTTACAGCCACAATGGGGGGATGGTGGAACAAATATCTTTGTCCCAACTATTACAGAATGTGCAAATCCACCAGAGAAGGATATTATGTACATTCACAAAAAGGGCTGATTATGGGTGGTTGCAGTACTCACAGCTTTAATACACCCAAAAACTTGCACAATGTGTGTGTGTCATCAAGGCCAAATATATCTTCCGATTATTCTATGGGAGTGCATATAAACATAAAATACAAGCCTGCGGGGAAATATGCTTTGAAATAAAATAAAATTTTACACAGCATCTTTCATTCTATTCATTTCTGCATCTGTGCTCTCTGATGGTACTCCTCAAATCCCTCCAACACAAATAATGCCTAATAGCACTGCGGCCATCACTCCCTTAGATCCGCATTATGTCACGCAGTCCATCACCCTCAATTACACCAACCTACAGTGGTATTAGAATGCGGTCTGCTAAACTCACAGAGTGAATGTCTGTAGGACCCATGAATGAAAAGTTGAGCAGACAGATCCCTGAGAGGAGTTGAAAACTGGAAGCAAGTGCCCTATTCAAAGTTATTATTCGTCAACAGTGAAAAGGTCACATCATGTAGCTTTTGAACACCTCTTGAGGCCGAGTCAACAGAACTAACCTGAGACAATTCATGAAAGAATTACTGTGTTACAGTTTCTGATTGCAATGCAGAAATTTAAAGGAAGGGAAAAGAGATGCACCCTCTTCAAGGAGGTCGAGGAGTGGATAAGGGCGGCTCCACTCCACCGCCTCACACTCCTCATCGACTAACCCTCCCTCTCCTCATTGGCCAATGTTCTTTCATCAAGCACTATCCATGACTGATTCAGAGGCTAATATAACATGTCAAGTATATTAATGAGCAGGAACTAACAGAAGCCTCCGCAGTAATCTCTTTTCTGGCCCTCAAAGGACCATCCAAATAAACTCTTATCAACTCTTTCTCACCACAGAGGAGACAGGAGAGAGGCAACACTTAACCGCTCATAGGCTTAAACCATAGGTTGAGGTTGAAACAGTGGAGGCATGCTGTTCGCCACATCTCAGGATCAAACAACCACAACCGACAAATGTCATTAAACAACCATGATCTGTCGAGACAAAGGTAACACTGACTTGCTATTAAAAAAGATCTGAAAAGTACTTGTATTAAAGGTGCATCCAAAGATCTGTATGAATTAAAATATATAAATGGAATACTCTATTAAATAACAAGTTGGTCAAAGCTTGAGTAAAGACAGAGAGAGAGAGAGAGAGAGAGAGAGAGAGAGAGAGAGAGCTGGATGGATGGATGGATGGATTAGAAAGGTAGCAAAGCGGATGATTTCTATGTTATAAGACATATTATAGACATGAATAAATAAAAATATAGACAACATATAGATTTTTATATATATATATATATATATAGAGAGAGAGAGAGAGAGAGAGAGAGAGAGAGAGAGAAAAAGAGACAGAGAGAGAGAGAGAGAGAGCGAGAGAGAGAGAGAGAATAGTATGTGAAAATATATACACATATACATGTGAATATATATAAATAAGAGTCCGATATGTATTAATATGAATTAAATATAAATTAAACCAGTCCAGGCGCCGAGGTGCAGTTAGCGGGAACACACATGGTGTGTAGTGAGTGGATGAATGATTGGTCAAAGAGTTCCGGGTTTAATACATAATACAGTTCCAGAGTGATTTTTTATAGTCTGCTGTCGGACAAAATGGTGTTTAAAGAGGTCAATAGCAGCGAAAAGAGCTACAAGATTCAGAAGAACCCTTTTCTACACACATTACTTTTAGGCAGGATGAAACATTTAACTAAAATCTTGTTGTGGATAAAGGTGGAAAACCAGAGCGGGTGATAACAGTACCGTCTTCATCCTCACTAACCTCGAAGACGTTCAACTGGATCTGACCTCGACAAAGCTCTTTGTAGCTGGTGGTGAATTCGCCGATGAAGTCATGACTGAAGAAAACAGAGAAAGACTGCATGACACTTATATAATGCCAGGTAGATTTCTAAGAGGTAGAAAATATAATTACACCAAAGGCCACAATGTACAGATAGAACCCAAAAAATAATTATTAATGGATATATCAGCAGAATTAAGCAGAACAATGTAAGTATGATAATTGTAATTTCTGAATGAACTCACAGATCAGGGCAAGTTGTGTTTCAGTGCAAATTTTCTGTGTGTGTGTTTCAGAGTGTGTGTGTGTGAGTGTCTATACCTCCCGTCTCGGTCCCAGTCATACACCTCCACTTTGATTGTCCTGTAAAAACCCATAGAGAGAGAGGTAGGTGTTTGTTTGTTTGAGCATTTTACGTGGAGCCTAAACATAAAGGCTGAATTAAAGCAATCAAAGAGACAGTCTTTGTTTTAAAAGCAAAAGATACAAGAATCCTTCTGAGGACCTAAGATTGAAAACAATTACATCTTTACACAATGACACTCATGGATTTTTAACCCTCTGGGGTCTGTGGTCCCACTGACATGAACTATGACCCTAGAAGCGTAGTAGATAATGTGTAACATTCTCATGTCTAGCATCATTGTTTCAGCACATCACCTCTATGACCAGACAATTATTTCTTCTTTTTTTTTTCAGTAAGCCAAAAACATGTAGGATCAGAGTTTGTGTTGGGGATAACACCAGCATGGTTGTAGATTCCAGACGGTTAAAATACATCAGACAGTGACAAATCAAGCAAATTTCCTGCTAAACTTTCATTCAGAAACCTATATTTTTAGTTTTTTAGTACATAAACAGATTACTATCCTCTCTTGGAGGGAGAATATTTTTCACAGTTCACAAAATGTCTTAGAATTAGGTGAATTCACTCCAGCTGAGGTAAAGTACTTCTTTTCCTTTTGATCAGATGGAAAGATCAGTCACTTATAACCCCCCGTCAGCTACTGTCAATCATGTGCCGATGTGTCAAAGAGGAGGCATCGTGATGGATGACTGCCCTCTCACTCTGACCTGAATCCATTCTGTCGGCAGCACGTTTCTCCTCCCAACAGACGTTTGTGATCCATGAAGTGAAGAATGAGATGGGGTAAGAGTTATACCGTGCATTTTTTATTGTTTTTCATTGTAAATACTGGATAAACTAAAATGGACTACTGGATAAACTAAAATGAAGCCATATAATCAGATTTCATCATTAAAATGAGGACAGGGAAATTGTCTCAGCCCTATTGACAAAACAATAAAATGTGTTTTGACACTTGGGACCAGCATGGTGGATGTTTCCCCAGCAATTCGTCAGTAAGAATCAATGTTCCCTTAAGTCGGCTACAACCATAAAGATATGGCATTAGTTCCTGAGCCGGTTTGATGTCTAAGTTGAAATGTGAGAGATTTCAAAGTCTGATCAGTATTAAATCCAGGTGATTACAGGAGCTTTGACGGACTCACATGGGGTTGAAAAACGTAGCTGAGCTCTTCTTTTGTTATTTCTGAACTCTATAAATCAAAGATTTTTATCTCAGTCTAGTCTGTGCACATAAACTTTCTTGGCTGTCTGGCCTGGAAGAAGAAATTCTCTCTTTGTGTTTCTAACCTCCTCATATGATTAAAGGATCTGCAAGATATTTTCATTTAATTTTTGCCAATTTTATGACCTACCAAATTAAACTGTGTTGACTTACAAACATTAAACGAAATACAGAACATTGTTTTCTCAATCTGTGAACATTGCATAGTTTATGAATCAAATAATTATTTTTCATAAATGCATATGGCTATTCTGTGTGTTAATATTAAAATGATTCTTACTTTATTTGAAATCTGATTTGCTCAGAAGTCTTGAATTAAAGACGGCTCTTCTGTGTAGATTTTCAAAAAAATGGCAAAGCAAACTGTACTTATTTGAAGCAAAACAACGGGGAGACTCTAAATTGCTGTAGATTTCTCTTGCCATCAAAATCCTCAAAGAGTATCAGGCATCTCTCATGCTTCCACTCCATCTGTCTGAACCAATTAACTTCTCCAGGCAGTTGAACAGGGGCAGGATCGAATAACCTCTGACACCCAGCTTGGTGGAGAGGTTGAGGATTGACATGTTCTTTGATGACTTATACACGCTCATGGCTGTCTGGGTAGGCACACACACACAAACAGATACACACATCAGGATTCTATGTTTTAGCCACCTGTCAAAATCTACAGAATGGTTAGTACAGCCACTCTGGCTCCTGCGCTCAATTAAATTCTCCACCATCCAAACTTTTTCGTATCGAGGTATATAGCTAACTGTAAGGCCAAGTGTTTCAGATACGAAGCCTCTAAAGCAGCCGATCGCAAACTTACAATGGCCCAGTATTACTCCCCGCAGTTGAAGGCAAATCAATAAAAAGCCCTGCAAAGTAGCATCTATTGAATGATTCATTTGGTAATCAATTTTTATGCAGCAGGTAAGCTAAAGGTAGACAAGAAAACTTGTGTCCAAGGACACAGATCTTCTCGCTACTGGAAAACTCTATTTGTACTTCACCATCACCAGAGTTCCAATGTACCTAAGAATGTAGATATGAGTAAATTGAAAAAAATGATAATGAGATGCTAACCATTAAGCCCCTACAAAGCATGCTGCCCATCAGTTTTTGAGGAGATGGGGACATTACTATTTTCGGTTGGGCATGTACATAAAACACATCAAGCCTCTCTTTGGCAGAGAAATAAAAACAATGATATCTCAATTTGGTGTAACCGTCCATTTCCAAACACATATAGGGAATATTCAAATTCTGCATCGCTTTGATTTCAACTGGAAGGTCGCACTCTGGGTATGAGTATATTTGAAAGTGCAGAACTGTATTGTGGATCATGATTCATCCTACCTGTCATAGTCTCCGTTGCAGAGCGCTCTGACAGGGATGGAGAAAGGCTGCCACACTGGGTTCAGTGTGTTTTTCACCACCTCAGTCTTGTGGGAGATGGTGAACCTGGAGACGCAGGTTAACAGGGGTTTGAACTCCTAGCAGACAGATTCTCAAGAAACCCTTCCTACTATGCTTAGCATGAAAATCATATCTAAATGAATAAGTCAAACAACCTCTGATTTCATGGGATCTCAGCGTGATTCCCTAAACCTTGATTCCTTGGCTTCAAGCAGTCTTTTAAAAGCTAAAATTACTCAGAAGCAGAAGAAAAACTCACGTGCCATCCTCGTTGCTTCTGTAGAACACCATGAAAGGGTCAGACTTTCCAAAGAAATCCTTTTTATCCAGTTTGTTGCCACAGAATTGCATGGTTGCATAATCCTGGAGCGAGAAGAGAAACAAAGAGGGACAAAAAACTGCTATAGATTTGATGCCCACTGACTGAAAAACTCTATTTATGCGAATGTGGATAAACTATTGCCTTAAACCAGTGAATCTGAACAACATGACATACATTTGCCTTAATACTTATATAAATGTAAAAATTAAGGAAAGTAATTCAACCAATTCAGACACACCTTTAGGGCTCCTACAAAGCATTTGTGAAATCCCACTGAATGTTATTTTCCCCATTACGTATGGATAGAAAAGGATTACATTTGATGGAGGATATGGTAAAGGACATTGTGAATCCAGGCTGTGCCTGCTTCCTATTGTTTGTTTATACATTAAGTGGGTTGAAATATAAAAGCACTGATGCACCAAACAAGAACAATTTGCAGATTAAATCCTCATAAGAGCATGGCAAAACCAGATAGCGGGTTTTAAGCTTTGAAAACCTGCAAAAGCATTCAATAAATATTTCCTACAAAACAACAATGGATGTGAAAGTTAATATGGCATTTAAAATTTCTTGTTGTAATTAATATAAATATAGTAACAGGGTTAGAAATCATGTGAAGGCACAGAAATGGATTCTAATCCCTTCACATGGAGGAGGGAGGGCTGTGTACAAAAAGGATGTGGAGGGTGTGAGTGCTGCTAATGATACATTAGTAGGGTTGGTATTACCATAATTATACTCATTTAGGCAGCATTTCAATCCACACTGACATTACAGGGAAAATGAGTGCGCTCAATAATGTTGTAGGTTCCTGATATTCCCTCCGTGTCTGTTAGTGTCCATTATATAAAGAGAGCTGCACAGTGGATACTCACTGGACAGGTACATTTTAACTGCAAAGAAAACACTCTACAAGGCATCCCCTTTATCTCAAATATGTTATTTTTGATATATTTTAACCCTGGAAACCGCATATGCAATTTAAATATCTAATCTTCATATCGTGAGAAATGATATGTGATGCTAGAAGATTTCTGTTCCTTCAGCCAGCCACAAACAGAAGCTGTTCTACCCTGGTCCCTCAGGATTTTAAGTTTTGAAGTACATCTATTAGATCTGAATCAGCATGGTACTGTGCGTGGGCCTCTATCGATTGCCTTGACCCACATCAGTGTGATGCGCTCGGCCTGTGACCAGCCTCTCGCTAACCCCCATCACATCACTTTGTCCCTGTGACACATACGGGACACAGAGCAGCCTTCATCTCCGAGGCAACTGCTGAGGGAAATATGGCTGACACAACATGAATATGGAGTAACATGAGCGAGCATTATCCAGAAACAGTTTACAAGTTCCCATTTTGCCTCAATTTGTTTATTAAAGTCAGCAACGTTTCACGTTAGTGGACCTTCATGGGTGTAACCTTCATCAGTTAATAAAAAATAAAGACACCCTATAACTGACATGCGTAGCCCTAATATCGCCTCTATAATTACACTATCATGGCGGCACAGTGACTTAAATCTTCATTAGGCACAGATCAAACATTCAGAATTTGTTGCCTGGCAGTTTTCTCTCATTAAACAGGGGAGAAAGGCAGAACATTCATTTCAGCCACCGAGGTTTAAGAGCAGAGTGCAGAGGGTGCAGTCTGCATCCTTATTTCCATTTCTCGGCTCGACTGAGATAGCGCTGCACTGGGTAAGTGGCAGAGCAATACCCACTGTCACTTTCAGATAGAGGGGCTGGTGTTATAAAAGAATATCAAGCAATGCAGGCAGAATTTCAACTCACTTTACATAAGCTTAGAATTTCTTCATCAGCAGTAGATTCTCTAGTGCATCATTAAATTAAGTTAATGATTAAACGGCTCAGAAATTCCTCTGGAACATATCCGATGAAGGAGTTTTTGTCCATCCAAGGCCAGCTTTAATTAAAATGAAATATATAATAAAGAATTGTATCAAGAAATTGGAAACACGTCGTCAAATCTCAAATGTCAAAGGTCATTTTGCTCATTGGTGAGTGCACGAAGAGACGGCTACTGCTTTGAAGTGTTGTGTGGTTTACTTGGATTTAAATAAGCCATAACTGTGGCTGAACCAATAGGCTGATCTGAGGGACAGCCAGTCGCTGCACAGTATGTCATATGCTACAGAGCTAAGGAGGGCCAAGAGGGATCCTTTGATCCATTCTGAGGTTGTGGTTCTATATAATGACACATGGCAAATCTGGGAAGGTGAGAGAAACCCAGCTCTCCTTTAACAGAGTCCCCAGTTGATTCCCAATGGTTTCAGTTTCCCCAAACAAGAATTGTGTAGTTTACCTCAGGCGAAACAGCAACTCTGCTGCTTCCCTATATTCATCACGGGTGGATTACAGAATAAACACCATCCAGATGGAAGGTTGCTTTTCCAAACGGATATAATTCAATGGTGTGAGATTCAGACTATTCAACTGTAGTAAGCGTTTTCTCTCTTTACTATTTCTATTCAAACGTAGATCATTTCCACTGAGGTAGTCATTCTGGGCAAACAAGGCCACTTTATACCAGTGACTTATATTACAAAACTGCCTTTTGATGTGGTGCGTTCTAGTGATTAAACCTAATCATCACCTCACCACTGCAGACGTAATGCACCTGATCACTCCATCAGTGCTTCGATGACTGAGAGGCCCAGCATCTTAATCCAGCAAGGACCACATTAGGAATGATTATCATTGCCATTATATTATCAGCGAGGCATTTTTGTATCATTTTTCTGTTGTTTATTAAGCAGGAAATGAATGAATGATGCTATTAGTGACAATAGAAGGGGAAGAAGTTAACGTCAAACCGTTTTTATTCAAGCTTTGAACCATTAGATGTTTATATTCATTAATAAATCATCAAGCATTTATACAATAGTTGCAGTTCAACGGATGCTTTATAACCTATAAAACCTGCTGCACTGGCTGTAACATAATGTGATTATTTACTATCTTCTTTTGGCAGTGTGGAGAAAAAAACAATGGGCATTAGAGGAGACATGTAGATTAACACAACCCTGACATGAAGAGATGCCTGTTTTAGTGATGGGAACAAAGCAAGGCTCATTAAATAGTCATTCACCTCATAGCTTGTTCACTATGTACACAAATTACAAACGAGGATACATAGCAGAGTGACCTGTCCTACTTGTTTGATGAGGGACATTTAGGAACTTATATATTTTACCGAAGCCTGCATCATTAAACAAGCCATCTCATCTCAGCAGACCCGTTAAAATGGCTTAATGTGCATTTACGTGACTGAAACTGCATGCATTATTTCCAGCAATTTTTTTATTGCTGCCTGTCAATAGTTTTGCAGTGACATATTATAATAATAATTGCCGGCAATATAAATTCTATGTACAATTACACTCAAAGGATCATTGTTAAATGGCCCAAATTAAAGCGGTGGCTATTAAAAATTGTACCACAAACCTAGTTTGTAAGGAGAAAAACAAATGTACCAGTTAAAGCTCTTAAGACTTACTCTGCAGTTTCCCAGCTCCTCAGCCGACAAGACAATGGTACCGCACATTTTCCCAGGTATGCCACTGTGAAAACAAATATATATCATCCAGTTGACTGAGATGGATTAATAAACTGCACACATGCTCTGGATTGCTTAACAGTTGTTATCTTTTTAACCGACGGTTTTGATTTCTCACCTCCTGTATGTCATTTCCAAAAGACAGCAGATAATAATTATTAGAGAAATTGATGATTGCACTTATAAAATACGGGTGTTATAGATAAAATCGTATAGAACAGAATCTTACAGAAAGGCAAAGTGACATTATAGGGACAGTTTGACACTCTAACGGCCTCGTAAGTTTGCTTTGACACTTGAACTGAATCAGAAACAAGTTATAAATACTCCCATAGACTCTTGGGTTTTTAGTGCATTGTGGAATAAAACTGTTGAGACACAAAATTTCTGTGATCTTCTTTTGACAGCGCCGTACAGAGACTTGAAAGTTCTGCATGCTTGCAGTTGTTTACAACAGAGTTCTGTTCCTGCACATACATTCCAGACATATCGTAACAAATAAGGGGCTCCTTGTATGAATCACATCTTCAGTTGATTGCCTAACCAATGGCGCTATAAAAATATAGAAATAACTTTGTTTCAGAATTTGTCCTAAATGGTATCTGAAGTAATACAAAAAGGTTCCCACTAGAACTGTGATGTAGTTGGAGCCCACGCCAACTCAGCGCAAGAGAGCATATCTACTTTCCAATCAGTTACTAGTATTTCACCCGCAGACACACTTGCCATTTATCCAGATAAAACAGGATATTAAACACGTGTCCTGCTGTGGTCCTGACTGGAGGCTCACGGCAGATCATCAAGCTGTGACTGGACTCCATGTTGCTACATGGAAGGCAGCCTTTGACTCTAGGAACAAAAATGTGCAATATTTACCCACATAATCTAAAGCAGTAACTCCCAATGGCTGAAAATATAGGACTGAGCATGTAATGAAACCTATCAAGAGTTATAGAATGGGTTTATTGTATATGCATGTGTAGAAGTATTTGTAATGACTTTGAGTAGGATGGTAAAATATGCTTCAATTAACATTTACTGGCCTTTTCCAGGATTCTCAGACCCACAATACCTGCAGTGCAAAGACATTATAGGCTCTGATGTGTCAGCCTTGGTCAATATCTCATTATCAATCCAACTGTAAAAGCTGTGTTTGTGTGAAAGAGAAAAATCATGGTCTCACCTTAAAATAAGAAAAAAAGATTTAAATGAAGAAATCGCTCTCTCAGAGTCCAGGCTCACTTCATTCTATATCGTCAAGCTCTATGGAAACCAATCTCAAGGTGAATTAACTGTCCTTGAATTATTTATGTTCCACTCAGAGTCAAAATCGTGCTGTTTTATGATGCCTTGGCGTGACACTAAACCTCTAACCATTGAGGCCAGTAAACCCAACATGGGTCAAGTCACAAAACTGATCAGCACTCCTTCGGGCTAGAATATCAGAGACAGTGATTGGAAAAATATAACCCATGCACATGATTAGGAAGATACACCACCCTCCCAAAATCTCTGATGTGAGAGCAGTGACCAAAGGGCAATGGTCTTTTAAATTAGGTATGCAGTATTGAGTAGGGTATCTTTACTGAATAGTTCAGTTGAAATGTAAGCAAGCTTTGAATGAATACATGTTTCCCTGTCATTTGTCCGTGGTCCGCTTCGAGGAAGTGGCATACTTTATTCATGTTAATGTGAGCCATGTTTGTCTCCACAGAATCTGCTTCTTTCCAAGCCTGTGAATATTTACATTACTACAGTCAAATATTATTATAGTATAATATTATTAGAGTATTTTATGATGTTTAACAGTAAGGAAATCCCCACCTTCCCAACATGTAAGAGTAAAACATCATCTCAGCATTTCACAGTTTTCATTTGCAATTGACTTATGTCTGTATCTTATGCCTGTATACTTTATTCATTTTGCTGCATGGAGCCAAATTCTATCCTTGAAACTGGTTAAGTCAAATAATTTAACCCTAAATTGTCACTGTGGAAGTAATGTTAATGTTGTAGCAAATGTTATAACATATGTGTTTTTCACATTGAATTAAGTCAATTCAATGTGACTTAATGACACATGGCAAATCTGTCCTCCACAGCTTTAATATTAAAATCATATATTACTAAATATTATATTTATCCAACAAATATATTTAGCAATTAAGATCGACTGATATTCACCTCCACCAAGGTGGTAATGTTTTCACCTCTTTTTGTTTGTTTTCCCTTTTTGTTTGTTAGCAAGGTTACAGAAAAACTGATGGACGGAACTTGCATGAAACGTTATCCTCCTGACAAAACATCATAATATCGTTTGGTCCAAAACTAATGTGCACATTTGCATAAAATCTTACACAGACGTGGGTTTTGGCATATCCAAGAGATTACTTAATTTTGGTGACATTTTGTGTGTTGCACGTGTTGCAACATTTGAAATAGACAGTGAGGATTATTATAACACTGTTATATTTGATCATATGAAGAAACAATAAAAAGGGTTCAGGGTGTTGGGGGTGGAGCTGGTGGCTTTGAGCAGAGATGATCAAATGAAAGGCGCAAGAGAATGAGGAGAAACGAATGGTTCCAGAGTATTTGAGAGATACTGAGAGAGCTTTCTGGTAGATTTAAAGGCTAGCAATAACTCTTAAATTAATTGAGGAATCTTTTTGAAATGTTCCTGAATAATTCTAATTGACTTTGCTCACAATAGTGTATGTACATATAATGTCTACCTGCCTTGGCGGTTTGCACTCTTAGCGGTTGTTCTAGTTTCTGCTTATGTTCATATTTATTAATTAATTATGATTTACCATGCTTTCCTTCACTTTCCCTCTTAACTACATATTTAGTAGCATTCATTATGAGGGAGAGGTCAAAATAAGAAAGGAGATATAAAATAGAATGTTGAACTCAGACAAATAAATAAACATGATTCCAGGTTCATTTTTTGAATAATTTGACATCATCCCTTTAACCAACAATGTAAACAATCTCAGAGTGCCTTGCTTACATTTTTGTCATGCTATTGTCTAACTATTATTTACAGGCTTAAAGCTCCCACAAACTCAGCAATGCAGGTGAGGCAGGCCGGAACTAACCACATGCAAAGTAGCTATGATACCCAGCACAAATCACTATCTCTAAATAATTCATACAGGCACTCAATGGCTTCTCTCGGCACTCAGAAGGCCCCATGCCATATGGTCCGGACCAATCATGTACCATTCCGTGAGACTTATTGTCTATAAACCTCAATGTGCCTCACATTAAAGTCACATAGTGAGGTTATCTCCTCTTCTGTTACTTCTCCTCAGTAGAGGATTTAAAAAAAAAACTCATAAGGAAACTCCAATAAATTGAGATGGGCGAAACAGGACCTCACACTAATACAGTTTCCTTTACCCAGAAAGACACTAGGAGTAAGAAGTGCTGTCATGCTTTGAGCACAGACAGAAACCGAGTTATCCACAGCTGCTTGACAGATTCCCTATTTGATCAACTGCATGGAAAGAGATCAAGCAGCATATTTCAACATTACTTAGTTGGTCACATTTTCTGATACTGCAGTTCCTCAGAATACCAATGGGAATACTGATGTCTTGTGATTCCTCAAAAAACAAGCATTACAGCTCATTATGCATTAAGTATTATAATGTGGATATTCAGGTTCAATGTACGGCCACTATCCTTTCTCCATCTAGAGGCATTTGCTGTCTTCAAATGGTGATTCACAACGACTTTATTCCCCATTACTTATCGGAGGTGGAGGTGGGGTGTACGGAGGTTGGTGAGATTAAAACCTAAAGAGAGAGACGGAAGCAATTGTTGATGCCGTTCACATTAGGTCATTAGGATGAGGAATGGTCTTGATATTTAACAATGATGCAACGCGTGATGCATACGAGAATGGGGGAGGGTTATCTGCTCAACAATGCATGTGTGAGCCAAAGAAGGGTTTTTTTCACTCTGCAGCTGTTGCAGGGTGGGTCCTCATACTGTATATTTCTACAAGACAAATTCTGACCGCATACAAAAACCTTGTTACTATGCAATTTCAGGCATGAGCAAATGAAAATACAATGCTTGGGAAGGTGGAGTGCAATAAGACAAGGAATAGGATAATTTCCACCACACAGATTAATTATGTCAGTAAACCTACCCAGGTTAGTTACCCAAGGGGACCTTGCTAAATTAAGCTAGTGAAAGACCAATAGATGGAGTGTAGCAAGTGGTCAGGCTGTGGGCCACTATAAATGTTTGGGGCAGTGAGCAGATTATAGTTAAACAGAATTTGACAAAATACTTTGTCGGTTCAAATGGGATTATACCCCTAATCCCCCTGATCTTCGTGCAATGATAAGTATCCATAACCCCTTACCACACTATGGCTATAAAGGAGAGGAAAAGTGAACCGGCTAGTTAAAAAGATCACCAGAAAACCTCTTAGTAATTCCCAGAGAGAGAAAAGAGCTGCTCCCCACTGCTGCTCCAAGGTGAGTTAGTGTTTTTATTGAAGCAGGCAGCTACAGGCAATTTGTACTGAGCTTTATGATGCTTTGAATACATGCAGGCAAATGTAAGGCCTGAAACCGCATTCTCTCCAATGACGGTTTTATTTTGTTGAAAACATTTTGTGTAACCTTAATACTAGAATCTGAACTATTAAAGTAAAATATGATAAATACAGGATTGTAACTCTTGAATCTATTCATATAGTAAGAATGTATCTTTTATTGATCACAAACAGCCATACACAGTAAAAAATCGTGAAATGATTTCTCTGCAATTGAAGGATCCCTGAGGGAGGAGTGGTTGAAACCTGCAAAGCGACCAGGGAGCTAGGGTTTCAGGGTCTTGCTCAAAGACCCTACGACAAGTAGACACTGCTGGGACTTGAACCGACTACCTTCCGATCTTCTGATTTGAAGACAGCCGCTCCACCCACTGAGCTACAGCCGATCCACGATGCACCTAGTAAGGTGGACTTAATAGTACTAACGGTTAGAAGCTTATGTCAGAAAAACAGTGTTTATCATAAAAAGCTCCCACTAGTGAGTAAAATAGAAACTATTACAGAAAAATATGATATATTCAGGATAAATCTCATCACATCCATTCATATTCACCAAATATGGATGAAATTGGCCCCAAAAAAATTGGGCCCAAAAACTTTAGGAGATAAAGCTCCCCCTTTTGTCGGAAATATCTAACCAACCTTTTCCAAAAATCTATCCAGTTCTTTCACGCTCTAAGGTCTATGTGGGTATAAAATTGGAAAATGACCAAGAAATAGTTAACTTGAGTTATCACGTTAACACGAAGGAACTGTGTTGGTGGACACAGCGGACACGGAGGCAGCAGCAGGGATGAAGATTCCATAATATCCACGACTTTTTGGGATGTAACAATTCCATGTCATGTCAATCACATGTCAAAAAGGTTTTGTGTAGGGAGCACAGGAAAGCACCAGAATGCGATGTGAACATTAAATATCAAATACCATTGCATTTGAAATGTATTCCTTGTTAGGAGCATGTCAGAAATGTAATGAGGCCATTTCTTTGTTTTGATCGCACAAATTCTCAAGTCTCAAGCTTAAATTATCGTAACACTTATCAACCACCTGCAATCTACAAAATAGCTTGTTTTGACGAAGAGGGTGAGGATTAGGATAATCTTTCAATGAGGAAGAAACTTTCTCTCTCTGTCTACAGACAAAAAAATTCTCAAAGTCATGTCAACATCATGTTCCTTTGTTGTCTCCAGTTAACATGCAAAAGCCTTCTCTGGAGGACATATTAAGTCCATTCCTCCCACTATCAGATCATCCCCATTCTATCTGGAACAAAAGAATTGCCAAGATTCTTATTCATTCCACATGTTACCCCAGTTTTTCACTTTCGGTACGTTTCATCAAATAGCATCTGATTCTCCTCATCCCTGGTGTCGTGTGCCCATTGCTCCTTTAGCCCCCTCAGTTGTTGCTGTGCAGTGAGTGATGGAATTGGCATCACGTTACAGTGGGTCTCCCTGACCTTCACTGTGCTGGTTACTGCTCACCATAGATTGCACTCGCACAGCGACTGCCACTGAATATATTAACGACCTTGAAGATTTAAAGTGGTGCACCTTTTTCTTTCATTTTCCCTCCTTTCCAGTAGATGACAGCGTGTGGTCATGACAAGAATCAACGCTTTCTGCTCTTAACTTGTTAACTTGACTGTATAGTAGCAACCTCCATTGCTCTTGCCTTCTCTTGCACCTGAGGTCACGCATATTAGTGTTCAGATACATTTAAATTGCCTCACAGCTTTATCAACCAAGACCTTCCATGGCCACATTATATATCAAATGAACAGATTCTCCTTTTGGCATATGAAAACAGTACTTCAGTCCTAAAGAGCAGTTCAACTGATTAGGCTTACCATTTATGAAACCTAAATTCTACCCAATACACAATTCTCACATATCTGAAAAAGAAGGCTCTTATACAATCAGCTCATTTGGGTTATCCATGCCTACACATGAATTCTCATTATTCGAGAGATGCCCTTGGTCCCCAAATTGGGATTTAGTGATGCAGCAGAATTCTCTAATTGTGTGGGAGGTCCCCAGGCAGAGGATGCTGATTACTGTTAGCTGTTTAAAAGACTTCAACTCCTTGTTAAGTATCACAGACAAACAGGGTTATACAGGCTAAAAACCAACAAACCACTTCCCTTGTTGCTTACATAGTAAAACTGTTTTTTAGTTCCACCAAACCTGAACCTAAACCACCAATCATTATGATTTTTTTTAACCATGTTAGATGACATATGATATTCAAATTTTCAAAGCCAGAAAAAAGTTGCTTGCATTCCAACTATAAATTAATTAATTTAATATGGTACACTTTTTTGTTTCAGAACTTAAAACATATCTATATAAATATATTTATCTTAAATGTCAGTAATGGGAATTCAAACAAATTGAAGAAAGGATTTGTGGATGCAAACCTTACGGGGTCCTTCAAAAAGCATTTATGAATTTAGAATACTGTCTGGTGTTTGAGGAGATTAGGAAAGACAATTCTTCATGTTTTGAGACGGACTAGGCCAAACTTACAATCCCATCTTGGTGGAAGCATAAAAACAATGTAGGTTTCATAAAAACAGAACTAAGCTTCTTTCAAAAACCTTCATCCTTCTGTTATCAGACAGATTCAGCTCAGAGTCATTTGAACTTTGCTTTACTTTTCTCCCAGGACTTTTTGCAGTTGTATAATATTAGCACTTTCTCAACATACAATGATTATTTTAAAAATGCAGGCTAGATTTCATTATGGCACAGGATACATTGGCCATTGTAGCTATCACATTAAGTCCCACAAAAGAGAAAACAAATAATTTACAGCAGAGCTATAATTAAGATGAAGTTGTTTATCAAATAAAACTTTTAGTGATTTCTATCATATTTACACAAAACTATTCTTCAACCTTTGTCTCTGGTCATCTTCTTTAATGTTTTGATTTCCACTTTTTGGTTTTCTCCAATAAAATGTATTATTAGCCTTTAATTTTGAAGGAAAACATTCTAAATACAACTGTGATACAGACACTGATCACAGAGCCTTGAAGACACATCGCAACAGTAATTGGGTCTTTCTCACTGATATCAAATAAAATCTTAAATGTAACTCTACACCAGGGCTAAATTCTAGCAAAGGGAGAGTGTTTATATCATAAATACTGTATTTATTAGGGTTGTCAAAAAAATGCCTTGGGTTTGACTGATTATTCATTTAAAAAAAATAGGCGATTATGCTTAAGTTGATTGAGCGCGCTCCATGAGCTAACCCGTCAATCGGCATGATCGATGGAGGTGGCAAAGTATTATTACTGCAGGTAATTTGTTCTGTTGTGCATTCTAACGCCATATCAAGTTGAGCGAGTCTGCAGGCAGAGTTGAAGGCACACAGCTCAGCTGATGAGTGAGCTAGTGAGTTACAGAGAGAAAGGCCCAGATGTATGAACAATCGACAAGAATAAAGAGAATAAATGACCACAACTGAGTGAGAGACTACATTATGGTGCGTATATGTTGACAAAATCAACTGTAACTGAACATTTGGCTAAAAGACAGACATATAGTCTGATTAATATCTCCATGATGTTTTTATATAACAGGGCTAAAAGACACTGAACTTCCCTAAAAGATATTTACTATACTTTCTTTTTCTAGAAATATATTTATACATTTTCTTTTCACTGTCCACTTAATATGGAAATTATTCACTATTTTGATGATAGGGGTTTGAAAGCTGGGATAGAGTTCAGTTGGGATATTTATGTGAACCAAAGCTCTCACATTGCATGTCTGCATATACATATATGAATATATAACTTTTTATATTTTTATCACGTATCTGCGCTCCCATGGGTACTACCTACATCCATGACAGTGGGTACTACCTACATCCATGACAGTGGGTACTACCTACATCCATGACAGTGGGTACTACCTACATCCATGACAGTGGGTACTACCTACATCCATGACAGTGGGTACTACCTACATCCATGTAGTTTTGTTTACAGTTCATTTCCTGCTTAAAGAATGCGGCAGGAGACCACAGTTACAGTAGGCTACTGGGTATAACATGCTAATGTTCATCCATAGTCTATAGTGTGTGGTATAATTTACCATACCTAGGGAAAAGGTCTATTATTATAATGTTACCTACACACATATCTTGATTCCTTTTCACAGGCGACATGTAATCAGAGCTGTATCACAATAAAAGATGCAATTTGCATGAATCCATCAATCATTTTTACCGATGAATTTCCCCATCTCCCAATAACTTTGATACATACCTCACAATGAAACAAGATTATCCACAGAAAATGATTTGTAGCACTGCGTCAATTCAGTGCCGAAGCTGGGATATATTTCTGTTTCAATAAAGACATGTAGGAAAAGCCATACTTGCCATCATTTTCTCTGAGGCGAACATTTGTCCCCCGGTGCACAGTACACAAATTTAGAAATGATTGATGTGAATTATTGAGCCGAGCATGAGCAGAAGTTTGTGAAAGGGAAAAAAGATGATGACAAGTGATGAAGATGTTTTCTTCATTTGTCTATGTGCATGTGAGAGTTGATCCACAAAGTACAGGGCAAATGTTTTGGTCCCATTAAGGTTAGAAAAATAATAATTCTGTGTTGACGAGTTTCTTTGGAGTTGAATTACAACAGGGTCCAGGTATAGGATTGGAAGTGAATAGGGTTACCATAAAACAAGTTAAGTCAGTAAAATGTCATCATGAGTATTGTGGTGCGTTTGTGCCTATATGCTGGAAGGAGGATGGAGCAAAAGGAAGTTCAGAATAAAAGGGGGTGAGAGATTTGGTGGTATAAAATTAATAAGAAAAACTTGATGGAAAAAAAAAGGGGTCAAACTAGGAAAAACATATGGAAGATGTAAGGTGGAGGAACAAAAGAGGAAAGAAATGAGGAGAAATTGGGAGATGGGTACTAATGTGCTTCTTAAGATCTTTGCACTCCGTGTGCCTTGAGAAGGCTTCTTTAAGCATGGCTAACAGATTTTCTCAGTCCCAGCAGGAGCAATTTTTCAAACCTCCGGTCCAGGGAGGCTCTGTCGGAATGCATAACATGGAAATGGAGCAAACAGCCATTAAACAACTTCTGAGTTATCGTCCATAACAGGAGGGAGGAGAAAGTCCATTACCCAAGAATTTTGTTTAGCTATTCAGAAATCACAGAACTTTACAAAAATGTCCCCATACTCAATGTCATCAATCAACAGCCCCCCCCCCCCCCCCCCACAACAGCACAAAGGCTGTTTAGAGGGTTAATAGCAATACGTGAACATTTTCATAAGCCATTACTTCTCTGGTTCCCCAGTTAACTGTGATAGATAACAACAGCCACAGCAGCAGCAGCAGCAGCAGCACCTCCTGCATAATTGGGTGTTACATCAGTGTTTCAACAGAGATAAAGGTGCAAAGCTGAAGCTGGAGAATCAATATATTTGTCCATCATGTTCGGGGGGCTCCTGAGCTCCATCCTGTCTCAGATTTGGGCAGTGGATCCTAGTATATAGCATCTTATTCTTCATCTTATTCAGCGCGAAGGGCACCATCATCTGTAATCCTCTGCTGACAGTCCTCTGCAGAGTTTGTGGGCGACACCAGAGCACTGTTGTCCACACAAACAACCTACCGTTGGGGCCAGCACCACTTCATGCTTTAAATACACACACTGCAATCTCACACAAATCCAGTTTCACAGGTGGTCAATCCATCCTAGCTAGTCTCAAAAAGGCACACACAACTCACTGATACTGTACATCCCTGGGTTACTTCAGCTTCAGATGTTCGTATTTCCTTATTTATGTTTCAGTAGTTTTGACTGTGCCATGTATCTCATACCAGCTTCCTGTGCTAGATCGCCTCCTTGATGACAGTATCCGCATTGTGGAAACCCCCCGGTTGTTTTCAATTACCCACCCCCATTCAGAAACACAGGTCAAATCTTGTAGTATTATATATAAATTGGTTGATCTAAATGAGTAGCATATTCATAATCTCCTCATTTTTGCTGAAACGTGTGAATCATGATGGAGAATCATGCCACATTTGAATGGGTGCACTGAGGTTTCATAAACTGATATTATCTAATAGTCCGTGTTTGCAAAGTCAAAACTGTTCCACTCGTCTCTTTGAGAAGGTAAGTGGAGGAAAAACCTCAAGCTAGCTCTGAAAGACTCTTAGTCCTTTCTTTTGAGTGTGAACACAGAGTTAGCACACCTACCCGAGAGGTTTCTCCAAGCGACAAGCAGGTGAACCCACAATCTCTCCCAGAGTACAGTACACCTGTCCCAGGAAGTCCTGCCGTGGAGGGGAGCATAAAATGGGATGGAGAAACACGTAGGTTTGGGGGCAACGGATGAGAACAACCAGGTGGATCACGGGGGTAACAAGCAGAGTCGGTGAGGAGTTAAGCATTGTTATTTTCATTGTACAGTTAATAATTAGAATGTCTGAGGCAGACACGTACGTTAAAGTCAGTTGGCTTCCAGGGTGAAGGAGGAGGAGGAAGAGAGAGAGACCAGGCAGCAGTAGTGTCACAACAGAGCATATCATGGAACAGAAGGCACACAACTCAAATACCAGACTTGCATCAACAAAGTGCGAAGTGAGAAGAGTAGATATGTGAAGGAGCAGACAGGATGGTAATGAAACGGCGGGGGGCAAAGAGTCACAAAGTCTCGGAGAAAGGAAAACCGAAATTGAAAGAGTATGAGAGAAATAAAGAATCAGAAGCATAAATATTCTAAAAATGTGACAGCACCTTTGCAGAGCATGCAGCATCTGTTGAACTTTTTGGTAGTATGCAAACCAAGTACTGCAAATAAATTATTTTTGTGTCTGTATAATATGTGTACACATTTAATTATCAAAGCTTTCAGCATAAACAAACATTCACCTCAGTGACTTGTTTACTTGACTGCTTACAGTTTAAGACAAGCCTGCTTTCGATGTTAATGTTTTGATGAGTATTCTGTCTCGGAAAAGAACACTGCAAAGCACACAGGGAAAGGTGTTTAAAGGCTTTGATAATGATGCTTCATTTGTTATTAATGAGGGGTTGACACTCAGATTGTTAATGGTCAGGGGAATAAAGTATCGCTTTTTACAAACTGAAGTAGATGGAAGGTAAAAGGAAAGAATTTGCAGAGGGTGCACAAATTACCCTTTCTTTAATAATATATTTGAGTACTTACATGCTATAAGCTTTGTTTGCATACAACCTACACACTAGAGGCATGCACAAATAATAATTCTTACAATTCCTGAAATCAAATATGATGTCAAACTCTTCATTCACATCTACAAAAATGTTCTGAACTTACATGCTTTGCCAAATCTGGACTTTTAGAATCAATATCATACCTGTAATCACAAAAAGGAGACAAATCACAGGAGCAAATATGTGGGTAAAACCTCCTAAGACCTAACAGATTAATACAGACTCCAATTACAGAGCACAGATTGCAGTGTGGACATTTTCCCTCAGTCAATCACACACCGGGGTCACCACCAAATGGAAACAGCCAATTAAAAATATTGTTCGCAATAACGTGACGGTTAATTAGGATGTTATCCTATAGGACAGGTATATGACCGTAATTTCAATACTATGCCGAGGGAATCACACTGAGACAATCTACCAATAAAGGTAATGTTTTTGAGCGTCTTCCATTCAAACATAATGTAAAAGTAATTAAACCTCATTATAATATAGCTCCCATCCCTGTGATAAAGAGAGGTATAAAAGAGATGCAATAATTGTTGGGGAACACACTGCCTCCACTCCTGTTCCAGATTTGTTTAATGACGTCCCAAATTAATTCATTAAGCATCTAAAAATCCTCAGTAACTACAATTCCATCCTGTATTTTTGGAAGCATGTACACCTATCAGCCATAAAATTATAACTGACAGGTGAAGTCAGAAATACATTGATAACCTTGCTACAATGGTATCCGTCTGTAGTTGTGATATATTAGACAGCAAATAAACATTTTGTCCTTTTAGTTGATGTGTTGGAACCAGGAAAATTGTGCAACGTAAGGTTCTAGGCAAGTGGCAAAACTGCATGGCTAGGCAAGTGGGTCAAAGCATCACTCAAACAGCAGGTCTGCAGTGGTTAGGACCTACGAATGATGTATAAACCGGGTGTCCAAGGCTCATTGAGGTGAGATGGGAGAGAAGACTAGTCCATGTTGTCTGATCCCACTGAAGCACTACTAAGGTATAATTTGCGGAAAAAGTCAATGTCAGACCTTTTAAAAGGGAGTCAAAGCAGTCAGTGTGTCACAGAGGCTTCGATCAGCAAAAAGATGACCTACATAATTAGAGTTTAATATCATCAGATTATGTTCCCTGGCAGAGAGGGGGGAAATGTTTTGACTCTGTTGTTATCGTTCTTCCTAGTCAGGCCTTTTCAAGAGGAAGAAGGACATTAAATATGAGAGAGGCAATGGTTGTGGGATTTTGGATTTTTTAATAAGACTTGGTTTAAAACATTTGTTTTTCATAGCAGTGGATAGATAAAAGATAAAATTTAACATGAAATATCAATCACTCTTTACCATCTTCCATCTATGAATGACTATTGACACAAAATAATGAATTCTTCCTAAGCGGAGAGCTGACAAGGGAGGGAAGAGAGGAGAAGAGCGACTCAGTGAGATAAATTTGGGATAGGAGAGAGGTCGCCCTTCAACCCTGTGAGAGATCAATAGGGTTGGAGAATGAAGGAGAAAATCTTAAACTAATGGTAAAAACAAAGACCACAACAATTTTTCCTCAGTGGTCTTAGTTAAACGGAGTTACTCACACGTCAAAGCGAAGGTTCTGCTTCTCTTCAAAGAAGTAGTCGAGGATGTACTTCCTGACAAAATCTGGGTTCAGTGTGTTGTCTATCACCTCTGTTCTCCCAAACTAGATAAGAAGCAGAGGAGAAGAAGGGAAAGAAAGTGGAGAGAGAACATTTTGAGAGCACTGCTTTGAAATGGTGTGCCACTCAAAGAAAACACTTTTAGAGCACTGTTATGCCCCTCGCCTTTCTTTTTCTTCCTCGGGGTAATTGTGTGAACTCACAGCTTTGGATAAGCTCAAATTTGATTAACAGAAGTCAGTATCAGCTCTTTTTCACCTCTTTTCATATTGTGCTATGATGAACAAGCATGAGGGAAGCTCTTTATTGAGTCCAATAACACAAATTGAATTAACATCACATTGCTGCCACTGTCTCTTTCAGAGCAGGTTCAGAATAAAGGGTTGAGGATGGAGGGATGACAAGACAAATGCAGAAAAAAACAACGACTGACATTCTTTCTTCAATCTGGAGCACAGTCAGAAATACTGGGAAGATGGCAAACTGTCTAGTTTACTGCAGCCTTAACAAAATATGGGAAACTGAAAACACTCAAAAAAATGTCATTGTTACAGAACAAGACCTTCTGGAGAGTTGATGTGCTAATTATCAAATCAACAGACTGCTATCCGCTGCTATCCCTCCCACTAATACACAGTAATATTATCAACAATATAACAATTTACGGTTAGATAATAGAAGTTGATCTGCACAAAGAACATAAACAAAGAGAGTGAACAACGAATTAACAGCAGTGTTTAGTGAGGAGAAGAAAGACAAGGATTACAGGTTCACAGCTTCATGATTACATACACTGGATGGAGTGAATTTCTACTGACATTGCGCAAGCTATCCATTCACTCTTTATGTTGAGAAAAAATCCAGTTTTTGTCGTCAGCCCTGGCTGTGTACATATGAAACAAACAAAGCACCTTAGACAGAGCCACACAACACAATTCCTGCCAACCAGCCAAAAGAAACCAGTTGCAATCTGACATGTGCCTTTTCCTCAGCATATCTTCCTGGATGAAGAACTAAATCTTAATAGTAAAAAACGTGCAACATTAAAATACCTTACAAACTTTATATAAAAATATTTCATTGCAAGGGAAGACTTCCAATTATTTCCTTTGGAATTACACATCTTTTCCTGTGCATTGTTACTGAGGCTAACTTAACCAAAGGCAGCAGGCTCAATGGATTCTATCACATTTCTCTTTACGTCAGCTTATCTCCTTTTAATGACATTATTGTAGCAAAGTGTTTCAATGAAGCCGAGGTCCTGAATGAGTAACACAAGAAGGGGTGTATGTGTTTGCCTATTGAGTTACAATACAATTCAAAATCCCTTTACTCCAGAATTGTTGACTTGACCTCTAACAGCAGAATAACACAGAGCAACGAAGCAGCAGAATAGTCTTAACGTCCGGTAGCCTTTTGCTGCTGCACTAGTGGATGGGTTTACATGGACAGATTGATTCTAAATTTATACGGAAAAGCTTAATCAGAAAAAAATGTTGGATGTAAAAACCCCTTTCCGGAAGAGAAGAAAACCACTGCATGTAAACAGTGTATATAATTAACTCTACAAACACGTCCAAGAAGAAAACATGAGGAGCAGTGATAGACTGACGATGTGAGCAAATCAAAAACCGCTGAAAAACTTTGAAGACGGTAATTATAAGCATAAATCTCCCAACAACAAAGTGGATCATACCCACCGATTTCATTTTTTGACTTTTTGAAATACGGAAGATCCCCCACGGCAATTAACACGGTAGGCAGAATGAATGAACCATGTCCATCCGTCCATCTGCCCATGGAGGGGATCTGAGATTTCAGGATGAAGCTTGTGATAAGGATTTTCTACTTCTGACGTTACAGATGGTGTTGATGTTAATTTTTAGGGTGACCAACTTCACGATTCATGCTACGATGAATGAAGCAATTAAAGAGGCGGTAGACCTCTGTGTAAGTATCTGACTATCGGTGCATCTGGGTTTTCAGAATAAAAGCGTGTTTCTGCTTTAAACGTTACGTCTGGTGATGTTAATGTTTGTGTAACATTTCTAGTGAGTTTACCACACAACACGACCTCACTACTAACTCATATTTGATAAAGGCGTAATGATGTAAGGTCAGTCAGAGCAAAATTCACAACGCATTTCCTAGTTTCCGATTAGATCACTGCTCATGTAAATAGAAATGTCCTTTCGGAATGTTTTCATGTTTTCATTGTGAATGAAAAGTGTCCCATGTTTACCCACCTACTCAGGCTGGTTACGTGTAACAAGGCAGATGAGAGTGTGGGTCGGCTCAAGTGTAACCCCCCATCAAACATAAAAGCTCGTCACACCCTATAAGTTTAACGACAATGAGGTACACCGTCTCCCTTCAGTCTCTCTCTCTCTCTCTCTCTTCATCCTTCTCGAAACAGTGAGAGAAGTCCCTTTCAGCAGATTCAAAGTTGGTGAAGGCTCCCCTGAGTGAACAGAAATTTTAGGATGTGTCAATGATTCAAGCTAGATGTGGAAGCAGGGGCTAATAGCATATTCAAAGTCGTAGTTGAAACCTCACAAAGGAAGAGTCCGCACTGAAGTAAGGCACCAGCAAAAAGCCACCTGAGGCAATAACACATCTCTATGCATACATTATTCCTACCTTGGCAAACACTTTGTCAGTATAGCAAGATTTTGATGTCCAGAAAAAAATATCAATGCCCCCAAAACAAACCCTATGATAGCTGTACATTTGCAGAGTCCTTCTTCCCCTCAAACAACCCCAATTAGAATAAATTATAAACTATTACATAAGAATATTCATCTAAGAAAAATGAGTGTGACAAATTTGGCTAGACGTGGAGAGGTCAGGCTTTGCTTGTATTCATAGAACTTGTACTGTTTCGGCTCCTCGGGTCAGTGAAAGCATTTGAAAGAAGAATAACAGCCATGCAGTAGGACTGAGTATATATTATGCAGTTCAAGATTAAGACTTTAAAGTCATAACAGTCTTTTGGGCTGCAGCTACAGGTTTTATACACCCAACTGTGGATGGTAACACAAATTCATTCGGCACAAATGTCAAGTGGAGATGATGAAGACATTCTCAGGGAATGAAAAAACCCAGAGAAGCATTTGTTTTCCAAGTCTTCTGTTGACAAGGAAGCAGCTGGTGAGGGGAGTTTCTCCTCCTGTAGAGTAATTGGATTACTGATAGTTGGTGGCACTGTGAAAGGTGATTCGACCATCCATATCTAGTCTCAGGGGTACAAAAACACATGACATGGTAGAGAAGGAGAAGAGGTGTTAAGCTTTATCATTACCACACAGCTTGAGTCTGCTGCTCACAAAGCCAGCTGTCATCTACACTGAACCTATGCCCATATCTCTAAGGAGTGCACCCAGTTTGTAAGCTCATGGTGGGGTAGTGTTAACAGAGGTGACAGGTGTAGAGAGTGCCTGTAACCTAAATTTGCATTTTAATCAGTAAAACTGGCTTTTCTCTGACTTTTTCAGAACAACATACCTGTGTTGCTACCAGAACCAAGGCTACTTTTGCTATTAGTGGAGGCCATCTGCCTGTGTTTGTAAGTTAAATGTATAAATAGTCACCAAGCTTATGACCTATTTGTTCTAAATGACTACAACTGCAACAAATATTTCAAAAACAATAATATTAAAGTAATAAACTACCCTGATTACCCCACAACATTTCTCTGCTGAGGTTGGGATCAAACAGCTGAACGTCCAGTTGAGATACCACCACACTACCTCCAGAGCGACAGTCGCCCTATAAGATAAGTGGTTTTGACGTAATGGCTGACTGTTGTGTTGCAACCAGTTGCCACTTCTCTGTAATTCATGGTTCTTTACTTAAAGAACCATGTATTATGGAAACAACCTTTGAAAATCCCCCTTGATGTTCAATCTCAAGCTAGATACCCAACGATTAGATTTTTTCCTTCTATTTGTAACCAAACACACAAAAATACATCTATACAGTACATATACGGTATGTCATCTACGTGACACAGTCACATACTCACAACAGCATGTGCATAAAAAGTACACAATTATTTAATTGATTAATAGCAATGTTGAGAGCCGTGACTAGCAGCTGCTATTAGCCCGATCCATGGTAATCTTGGTCACAGCGAAGGAGCAGATGATTTTAGCACTTTGAGATTTGATCCAAATGTAAAGCGCATTATAAATTTAATGTATTATTATTATTATTATTACTTTAGGAATGATAAGTTTAGTAGATGACAATGAGCACACAAAAACTGGGACCATTTAAAATTTGCAAGATAGGTTAAAAAGTGAAAAATTTGGAAGACTGTCATGTGAAGTAACTTAGTGAAGAGGCTGATAGTGACTCCACACAGAGTGTGCCATCATTTGCTATCTTTCTATTGTTCAGGCACTCAAGTCTCAGAGAGCTCCCAGATTGGCTAACAGGGTTACCTGCTGTTAGCAGCTGAGTCATTTCTTCTGCCAGGAGTAGAGGATCATGTCAGGTCCTGGTACAGCCCAGCTCTTCATGAATGCATTCATATTATTAGATTTCTTCCTTTGTCAAGTTGACTGTTTCCCTTTCCTGGAAAGTTGCTGTGCACCTTAATCAACCAGCAACTTTGCATTGTTGCATGTGGGTACCTTTTTGTCCCAATGTCCTCCCAGTATTGCTCAATCTCAGCCATGGGTAGGTTTGTCCCCATGAGCTTATTCCCTTGCAGGTGGGAGTATACCTTAAGAATTTGGAGAAAAGGCCATTTACTATATTCCCTAGCCCCTGCTTTTCTGGTGTTCTCTCCATCATGCAGGCCATTCAACGCTGCTAGTCCTTGTTTGGCTTTTCTACCTAGGACCTCCGTTAGACAACTAGCTTCCCTCAAGGCTTACTTTAGCTTGGCATCCAACCTTCATCTCCACGGCACTCTACCTGTGGCATTCTTGATCTTAAACCCAACGGTTAAAGTTATTGGATTATTAAATTCTGCTGTATTTATACATTTTCTGTAATTATTATCTGAGTGAGCGGCAGGTTGGTGCAATGGTTAGCGCTGCTGCATCACAGCAAGAAGGTACCAGGTTCAAATTCAGATCTGCCGACCTTTCTCTGCAGAGTTTGCATGTTCTCGCTGCGTCTGAGTGGGTTCTCTCTGGGAACTCCGGCTTCCTCCCACAGTCCAAAAAAATGTTATACAGGTGAATTGGTGACACAAAAGACAAACAACCATTCAAACTTGTATTCATGCATCATATCAATACATATGTTATCACTAAACATAAGCAAGTAATTCATTAAATTATTTAATTACATTATTTATCAATTGTTTTGGAGCTATTAAGAATGGATCTAGCTTATTTTAACCTTTATATCAGACATTACTATTGCAGTGTCATAAATTAATTAAATTCCATAATGGTGAAGTAGGACTAGTGCGCTATGTTTGCATCTGCAACCGTCTCCTTAGGTAGGACTTTGTGATACAGTGTTAATGACTCTATCTATAGATTTTATATATATATATATATATATATATATATATATATATATATATATATATATATATGCTGCTCAAAAAAATGAACGCAACACTTACATAACAGTCCGGATCTCGATGAAAGAAAAAATCAAGTTGAAAATCTTTATTGATATATATTGCGTAATTTCTTAGGAATGAAATTATGCAAGAACGATGAATGGAATTCAAAATTATTAAAACATTAAGGGCTGGATTCTTAATTACACCCAAAATCAAATTGAAAAACCGAAATCACTGACTGATCCAACTCAAGTGAATTTCCTCACAACAACTATAATGTGACCCAGGAGAGTGTTTTAGCCCCACATGCCACAGGGAACTCATGAAAACATCTGGGCATGCTCCTGATGAGATGGAGCATGGTGTTCTTGGGAATCTCCTCCCAGACCTTGATCAAGGCTCCTGGACTTCTGTGGTCAGTGGTGGTGGCGTCTGGAGCAGCGATAAATAACGTCTCAGAGGTTCTCAGGTGGATTCATGTTCTGGCAACATGAGGACCAGTCAATGGCATCAATACCTTCATTCTCCAGGAACTGCCTAAACACTCTGACCACATGAAGCCGGGCATTGTCCTGGACCAGGAGCAACCCAAGCTCCACTGGACCATTGTAAGGTCTGATAGTGGGTCTGAGTTTCATCCTGGTACCTAATAGCAGTCAGGATACCGTTTGCTGGCCTTGGACGTCTGTGACAACATCCAAGGATCTGTCTCCCCAGACCATCATTGACCCATCACCAAACCAGCAGTAGCATCACGTTCTCCACAGCGTCTCCAGAATCTGTAACACCTGCCACATAATCACAGTTTGAACCTGCTCTCATTTGTGAAGAGATATCGGCACCAATAGAGAACCTGCCAATTCTGCTGTTCTCTGGTGAACACCAATTGAGCTCCAAATGCTGGGCTGTGAGCACAGGTCCCAGTAGAGTATGTCGGGCCCACATGCCACCCTTATGTATTTTGTTGCTGACAGTTTTGTCAGAAAGATCACACCAGCAGCCCACTAGTGGTCACTTTGTAGGAATCTGGCAGTGCTCCTCCTGTTCCCCCTCACACTGAGGAGCACATTGCAGTCTTGCTGCTGGGTTGTTGTCCTTCAGAGTTTATTTCCAGCTCTCCTCGTTTAACAGCCCATCTCTTGGCATTCTCCTAGCTCTTGAGACTGTGCTGGGAGACACAGCAATCGGTCTTGCAACTGCATGCAGGGAAAGGCCTTCTTAGTGGAGCTGGACTACCTGTGCAGAGTCAGTGGGCTGCAGGTACTGCCTCATGTAATCAAGTAGTGACAAAAATACCAGCAGAACACAAAATACCAGCAGAACACAAAACTAGAGAAGAATCAGTCAGGAGAGAGAAATGGATCGCGGCCACCACCTGCAGAACCATTCCCTTCTCAGGAGTTGACATAGTTTTGCATCTCCATTGCACTTTCTTTTGCATTAAAACAGGTCAAACTGATTCAAATTCACTTGTGTTTCTAAAATGGACGTATTGATATCCCTGAAGTTTAACTGGCTTGTTGTCATACTGCAATGATTAAGTGTTAACTTAATTTTTTTGAGTAGTGTATATAATAATAATAATAATATACAATATGACAAAATCATGCTGTAGCATGATTTTCTTAACCAGCTCAGGGGATATAGATGTCATGTCTGGAGGGGGTTTATTATCTTCTTCATCATCATCATTAACACTGCTCCCCTCTTTGGTGTCAGTTCAGTCTTGCCATGCTGATTAGTAGTGATCCCACAGAGCTGGAGTATCTCAATTCCCTGCTGTGATAGGAGCTCCTTTCTATTGATGTAAGAGCCCTGCCGGCTGTTTTTTGCTCAATGTGGATTTTGGTCTACTCCTCACCCACAAATGTCTCACACTCCTTCCTCTACCAATCAATATTTTCAGTCCTTGTCCGTATGTAGATTTAAATAATTATATCCCTTTCTCAGATTTATGTACCGTTATTCAGATTACAGAGTGACTATTGATTCCATCTGACCCTCTATCTTATCTCAAGCTCCACTTTATCCGTCATTAGTGACCAGCAGCCTTGGATGTAAAGGACTACATGGAATGGCATTATATCATAAGAATTCCATCACAGAAATTAGACACAATCAGACTACTTTTACTAAAAAGTTAATTATTAACTAAAATTGTTTGAATTAAGAATGATAACAATATCAGTAACTGACATTGGAATGCATCATTCTGTCCAACATTCAAGCTTGGTGGAAGTATAATAAATCTTAAAGCAGAAAATCAGTAACCAAGTTACGGAATCTGTCACAAAACATTTTCATCCCGGTTTAAATGTAGCAAAGATGTGGATGGAGGAGTAAATTTTGCAGCAACGATTTTACTTTGTAAAGGCTTATTAGGTCTAGCAGGATTCTGGAGTCCGTGTAACTTTAACAGATCATAAGCTGAAATCAGCAATACACTAACAGACTAACAGACGTTATCTGACAAACAGAAACTGGACAGTAAGTCACTCTGAGGAGTTATTTAGTGAGGCTCAGAGGGTTAACCATGCTGCAAACAATCATTATTTAAAAAGAAGGCAAATAATGAAACAAAATGTGACAATTGAAAGCACAGAAAAATATACGCTTGGCAACAAAACCACACATATACTTTCTGTTTTGGAGCGGAGCCAGGATCAATTCGAAGGTCAGTCTTTCAGACGGGATCAGCCTGCAATGAGCTAAATTACTAATTCATTTGGCACAATAATACTTTAAATGAATAGTCAATGAATAAGTGACTCAGTGACAAATTACCCCAAAAAAATCTTTTTAAGGAAATCAAAAATGAAAGCAAGTTGTGGAAGAGCTGAAACTCTACTCCAAAAATTTCACCCAAAAAATCACCATCAATCCAATAATACTGACTTCACGGCCAAAATCTTTACATCAAAACTAGGAAAATTTGTCCTGCGTTGTTTAATACCAGAATAGAACCAAGTAAACTTGTCCGTTTATAAGAGAGAGGACCTATATTGAATGGTGATCTAAAACTGGCTACATAGACTTAAATTCAAATATATCACTGATGAAGGACCTCAGATAGTTTTTGCTGCTTAATCTGGACATACAATCAGTCTTTTCAGCGGATTCTCGGGATCTTTTTGGTTTGATTACTTGCGCGATACGATCTACGGATTGAGCCAGCAGAAACATTTGTGCCTAATCTGCGACTAATTGACAGAGAGTCAGAGAGGGGAGGGGGGAGCTCCTGTATGAGGAGCATAAAGTCTGTCCGTTAGATTGACCTCAATTACTGAAATTCATATGACTCTATGACCTTCTTCATACTTTTCTCATCTTCTTCTTCTTCTTCATCCAGGCTCTTCCCTTTGGGGCTCACCACAACGGATAATCTTATTTCTCATAGGTTTTGGTTTTTTTACGTCAGATACCCTTCCTGACACAACCCTCCCCATTTTTATGGGCATGGGACCAGCACTAGAAGTACACTGGCGTGTGACCCCTATATGGTTGGGATCCTTTTTTTCACCGTATTCATACTTATTCAGATTCTCTCTCCTTAAAATTAAAGTCAGAACTGCAGACTGGCTTCAGCTTTTTCAGCAAAACTTCAGATATTCAACACCTTTCATGCATTATCATTTTCATTCAACTTTTAACTCTTATTCTTCACTATTCAGAACCTTCCAAATGCTTCAACTTATTCAATTGAAATCAGTTCTTCAATATTCAGCATTCACATCTGCAGTCTCTTCCGAAATTGCATTTTCTAGTTACTCAGAATATTTAGTGGACTCACCTGTCTATCAGCTGGAAGGATGGGGTGACATGCTAGTACTGTTTCTAATGTCTGAGTTGATGATGCCATTTGACATTAGCAATGTTAGTATTGGCCTTACACTCTATTAGTCACGGTTATACAATACTGACAGACATAAGGGTATTCAAATAGTTAATCAATAGCATTTCCCTTGAGAGAGAGGATGAGAGGAGAGTTGTGAACAGATATTGTGCTGTCACAGGCTGATGGAGTTGTGGTCTCTTACCTCCCTCCACTGTTTGGACTCGGCACCCTGTGTGTACAATATGACCACTGAGAAGAGAATAGACAGAAGATAACAAAATCATTAAACCGAATGTCATTAGACACCCCCAGTCTTGCGTACTCCTTATTCAAATTATGTTTGATATGATCCATCTTTTCTGACACTTATCATCAATTATCCTGCCACACCTTGGCAGCATAATGGAGCCCCAAACTTTGATGATGCTGCACTGCATCAAACTTTGGGTATAATGTCCACATGAAAAGAACAGAATCTCTGAAGTAACATTGGCACTCCCTGCACAAGTACAAGTACAATTTCAAAGATATCTGATTATGATGATTCCTGTTGATGATGCTAAATTTGCATCTTCAAAAAAATTTATCCTGGCAAAACAACCTATCATATGCAATATAGATGAAGACTAATACAAGGCTAACACGAGAAAATACAAGGCTTACAGAAAGGGCTTGTTCATCCTCCTCATTATATTTGAATGACTCATCGATTCTCTATCCTTTAGGGAGTATCAAAAATGCAGTTTTGCTGGTTCTCTTCTTATCTCGCTAAGACATCCATTTGTATTCAACGGCTGGCATTTATACACAGCATGTATTCAGGTACTTTTTCAAGATCTTAGTGAGAAGTTGTTGTCATCATATTACTGTGCAAATTATATTCAGTTCTTGAAGGAACATTTTGAAACGGCAGCATAAAATGAATCAATAATAAGCTCAGAAAAAGCTAAAAGGTGTATGTTTGGCTTGTATTCTGAGTGAAGAAAAGCTAAACTGCAATTAGAAGAAGAAGAAATGGCACTTACCTGGGTCAGATTTGGAGAATGTGTCAAGGTCCAACAGATTCCTGGAAAAATAAGAAGACATCAAAAACTGATCGTAGCCCAGCGTGTGTTTATGTTCGTCTAATTAAATTCACAGAAAAGATGGCTGTGCAATGTTGCTGCTGGGAGGTTCCATCACAATATCAACAGATACTGGAGAAGAGAATTACATGATAAATTATAACCTCACTTAACATAGACCAAACTGTCATTGAAATTTCCTTTCTGAGTGAACAGTAAAATAATCACATTGAAGCTATAAGTGAAAGGACACAGAGGACAAAAAGGTTGTTTTACCATTATAAAACATGGGCACTACAAAATGGTTTGCCACTAAAAGCACTCAGAGATGTCTACCTTTTCCAAGGTATGCACAACAATCTAAATTAGATCTAATAATGAATGATTTCAGAAAAGCACATAACTGATGGCAACACATCACGGTAATGGCAAGTGTCATTTTACAAACCGGCAAAAATATTAAAATCCACTCATTTCATGTCATAATAAAAGATTCTTGAAAGAAGAATTTGTATTTTCAATATCTGTTCTTTATCTCAATAACAGAACATCTATCATTCCATTTGCTGTAACCACAAATCCTGTGCAGGGTCACAGGGGGAGGAGTCCATGCCTCCCTGGACAAGTCACCAGATCATCACAGGGCTTAGTCAGAACCAGATAACCAATCAAGATTATATTCCCACCTATGAGCAAGTTAGAGTCATCAGTTAACCTTTATTGCATACTTTTGGACTGTGAGATGAAAACATGTATACTCCACATAGAAGAGCTCCAGTTCCTCAGGTGATTTGAACAAGAACATATTTTGTGTCAGTAACTCACGTCATAAATGAAAGAATCTCACAAATAATACAATCTTTGCACTTTCATAATTTTAGCCATTGCAGAAGGTCCCAACCCTGTGGAAAACTTCATTCTTGGTCGCGGTTCCCAAAACAAAACACCCCTCTGAAGTGACTACAGGCCAGTAGCCCTCACCTCGCATGTCATGAAGACATGCGAGACTGGTCCTCACTCAGAAAAGAACCCGGTAGACTTCATACATGGATCTTCTACAGTTTGCATATCAGCTCAACATCGGTGTGGCTGATGCTCTCATCTACATGATCCAGAGGGCCCATGCACATCTGGACTTCACAGACGCAACACTGAGGATCATGTTCTTCAACTTTTCCAGTGCCTTTAATACCATCCAGCCACAGCTGCTTAGTGAGTAGTTAAAGAGCATGCATGTGTAACCAGAAACTATTCTCTTGGGTCACAGAGCACCTAACCAATAGACCACTGTACGTGTGCCTACAAAACTGTGTCTCTGAAAAGATCCTAGTCAGCCCAGGAATCGCAAAGGGAACCGTCATGTCCTCATTTCATTTCACCATGTGTACACCGGACTTCCAACACAACTTCTGAATCTGATGACTCAGCAGTTGTGGTCTCTGTTGACTGGTGCGATCACAACCATCTCCAGTACAACATCTCAAAGACAAAGGAGATGGTTGTGGACTTTCAGAGGAGACCAATTCCGGTTCCAGTTAAAATCCAGGGTACAGAGGTAGGGCTTGTAAGTAACTACAGGTACCATGGAGTACAACTCAACGACAAACTGGACTGAATCGGTGATATGGAGCCGCTGCACAAGAAAGGTCCAAGCCGACTGTATTTCTTAGGGACGCTGGGATCCTTCAAGAACAACAGTCACAGGCTGATCCAACCGAAAAGCAGGACTGAACGCTGAAGGAGGAAAAAACCATAACATCTACATATCAAAGATACTTCCGAACACTCATTTGTTTGCAAAAAACATTTTTCTTGCACAAACTTTATTTATTCAATATCTGTTGATAATTATTCATATCAGTTCTCGCTCCAAGAGCACAACACCTTACTATAATGCATCATGTCTTATTTAGCACATTTGCACTGTTATTCTCTCTTTATAGTCTTTATGTAAAACCCCTAGCCCTAAATTGTAGCTTTTGCCCCCCAGTAGTGTCGGAACACATTCAGTCCATTTCCCAACTTAACTCCCTCAGATTACTGTTTCATGTCAGGATCTCTCACACAGCATTTCCCCAAACCAAAATCTAACAAAATAAAGTCTTTCTGTGGAGGAGCTCTCAAGTTCTCTGACACTGATTAGCATTCAACACTATTTAAAGCAGACAGGTACGACGACTCATTCAAGATAAGAGCTGCAATCAGCATTAATGTTATTTATTCATTCTTTATTTTTATCTTCTCTCCAGCTGGATGTTTTTTCTTCTGTGGGGGAGCTGGAAAAAAATTCTGATTCTCCACAGACAAAATAATTTCTTTAAGAGTCCCCTTCTTTCACTTTATAAGATATCTCAAAGCAGCTATTACCTAAAACATCAGACATAAAAACAATGGAACCATCAGTTGTTTCAATCTTAGATGAAATATATTTTCCAAGATTGTGAAAATGATCACGTTTCTAAATCAGCATCACAAAAAAGCCTATAAATAAATCTTGCTGCTGTATTTTAATTGCGAGGAATGTCAAAAAAGAAAAGCAATCAGTTCAGAAGAATCCCCATATCTCAAGGCGACAGCAGGATTTCAATGAATATAGATGAGACGTGAGGAAACCGAGCACCGGGACATCAGTTATGTGTACGTAACACTGCATCCCTGGACATGACATCTTTTGTTACAGGGATACGTGGGTTATAACAGATGCAGCTTTGAGGGGTATTAGCCTTGGAATGGACTAACTACAGTTGAAAAACTGGCAGCATAATTATTATTGGCGCTAATAAAGCCGTCCAAGAGTAGCTGCTGGTGTGTACCCTCGCACTACTGTCTGGCATCCATTACCCTCCAACAATTAGCTTGTCCATCACCTGAGCTCTAGGAGAAGTAGAGAACCTGCCAAATAGAAAAAGATGAGTGTGAAAACATGACAAGCTGTTTCACACAATATTGCCAGAAAAGAGGCCTTCATGTGAGTTGCTTAAACTGACTTTGCACTCCGAGAAGTTTTCTGTTACAAGAGGAAATTATTATTACACCTAATTATTCACCAATAAAAATTAATCCACCATACACAAAGGCACATTACCAAAGAATTACAGCAGTGCCAAAGGAGGGGGGGGTTGAAAACCCAGATAATCCATGTGCTTTCACTGACATAACACTGTGTATTTCTAAAATCAACCCCTTCTTTCTTCCAATCTGAGGGTGATAGAAAATAATCGTTATCCTGAAAGCTGTCATGGATACAGTTGATTGACAAAGAAAGAGTTTTTGGAACGTAGGACAAAGGTGATTATATCCAGCTAGTTTTCATCCCCCCCAATGACACAACTCAAGTCACACAGGTCAGGTTCTGAACGTTGTGTTCATGTTTCTTTTTTCATTCCGTCACTCACCTATCCTAATTTCAACACCCATTCCCCTGTGATTGTGTACTCCACCATGACTGTTATAAACTGTGTCTTCTTTTCCTTTATCCTCCTTTCTTTGTATTTACCCTGCATTTCTGAATGGCAGTCTTCTCTGAGAGTGTTTTATAAGTCATCTCTATCTGACCCTGCTGGTATTTCCTTATTCCATGTTGTTGAACTGTTTGTCTGGATTGTGACTACTTGTGTACTGATCATTCTGCTAGTAAAGCCTACGACCGGCGGGTGTGAGTTGTATTTTTGAGTTGGAGTAATTTATAACCATTTATAACTTTAACCCATTTCATCTATCAGCCTTGTCTAATACTGTAGCACTTATTTCTGAGAACATTTGGACCATATGACCTTTTCATGTTCTTATTGATCTCCTCACCTTCATTAATATTCCAGTTCCATGAATGATTGACACTTTTTGTAGTTATTGGTTGTGCACCTTAACTAATGAAGCAGCACCAGAGAAATCTGCAGTCTATGTATTATTATAACTAACCAATGATTGTGTTCTGAAGTCAAATGTGCAAGCTCTTTCTGGCTCTATTAATCTGTCATTAAGCTACTTATTTTGTCTGAAACATTAGCAAATATCCCCACATCAGTGAAAAATGTGAAAGATGATTGCACTCTAAAACATAGATGGTTGCTGAAGTAAAAGAATATATCAGGAATCCATACGCTCCCTTTGATAGATCCCTGGAGTTATTTCAGCAGCTCCTTGGCCTATGTGGCTTATTAAAGCAGCCCTTTAATTCTCCTCCACTTCTCTGAGTCTTTCAAATAATAATTGGTACCTTGGAGAAATAGTATCCCATTCATTGGAAAGTGGTTTTAAATCATATCGAATCTGGTTGGTCAATTGCAGAATGATCCCATGCTCATTGATTCTTACAAGGACGTGACAAATGCAAACTTGAAAGTCAAATCTGTGACTCGGTTATAGGAAGGTTAATGACTAAGGAAAGAGATTTTCTTGCCTCTCACACAACAGAGGGTCAGCAGGCCCACTTTTTGTCTGATATAAAGGTTGAGAGACAGAGGAGTGCTGATCCAGTACAAACAGAAGGAGAGGCACTATTTATATGTAAGTATTCAAATTTCCAAACTGTATCTTTCTTAAGTTCAAAAAGTATGCTGAAATCAAGACAAATTAGAACAGCTGATATTATCTCACGAAAGCCTTTCTTTACTTTCAGCATTGAAGGTGCTTGTATTATATAATTGAACTCTGGATTGTTGGATTATGATGTATAGTGAGGTTACTCCCCTTCTGTTACATTCAAGGTGCAATTTAGTGTCTTTATTAGTGACAGATCCATCTGCCAACCTTCACTCTGATGACATCAGGTGTCTTCATCTCCCTCATCTGTTTAATCCTTCAGTTCTGTTCAACCTGGGACTTCACCTGGTCGCTCTGCCTGCAGCAGAGCATTCCTTGGGTTGATGTCTCACCAGCAGTGAGAGAATCTCAGTAATAAAAACTGCTATTTTGCTAGTGTTATTAATGAGATTGCACATATCCTGTGTTTCCCTTCAGACTGGCTTTTGATGAGTGACTAATGTCAAGCCAGGGAATAATATCACTGTTAATTGCATTTTATTTATTTTTTTACAAAGAAAGGTCTCTCTTGTTCGGAGCTGAGGGGCATGCACACATTGGTACTACATTGCTGTTATGATGCAGGCAGAACACTTTGCACTGTGAAATCCCACCAATTCCCCCTAATTTCTGCATTCTATTTGAATAAAGTTGCAAATATATTTACAGGAGTTAGCCCATTCTCGCTCCCCACGCATCGAATATGGCCTACTAGGCAGTAGCCCCTTCACTTGTAGTTTCAAAACCGTAGCTACCCTTGTAGCCTCATTAAGCTGATAAAAGTCTGAGTTGAGAGTTTGAGTTTGGTAAAATTCATGTAGTTCCCTCGGGATACCAGGATTTAAGTCCTATGTCCGGCCGGATATTAAAATTGTTTTGAACTTGTAAGTTCTGTAAGTAACACAACCAATGTAACCCAGACCTGCCAACTTAAACATTTTGTGTAACACCTACCCATTTTGACATAAAAGTATGCTGATGCAATCTGTCACTCTAAACCATGTATGCAGACAGCCAGTAATGCCTGTTAGTCCAATCATGCACGTGTAGCACTGACTTCTAAATGCAAGAGGCAGCAGCATTTAGCCTGCTGAAAAGTGACAGAAGAAGAAGAGCTTGACGGTTCTGGTGTCAAGCACATAACTGACTAATGTGGAATTGACATGAAGGCAAATACAGTCTTATCTCTTTCCACAAGGGGTGCTTTTAACTACTTGCTACAGTAAACAGGGTATGGTGGCAGAGAAAAGTTTAAATTTAAATTGTGAATTAAGGTAAGGTAATGAAAACCTGACAACCAGTAGACAATATTAAACAATAACTAAAAATGTTAGGATCAGGTTTCAGAGTTTGTAAGCTAGATTTCTTGTTCACCATGCATTAAAGATGACAAAATAGTGTTAATTTATATTACAGATGGCTAAACATGATGTTTATGGTACTGTATTCATAATTGTTAGGTTTGTAGCTGTAATTTAAAGTATATAATAAAGCAGATGGATGTATTACATACATAATGCTATTTGCAGTTTTTCACATTCTGATTCCGGTTTCATCTTTTCATTTACATTTTCCTTTTTCCCTGTGTGCTCTCCCATCTGCCTCTGCACCCTGACTGTTTACACCTGTGTCTTCTAATGCGTGCCTTCTATTGTATTCTGTGTTACTCTGTCCCTCTCTGTCAGTCTCTGATGAACTCCTGTGAGTCTTTTCTCATGTTTTTCCATGCAAGACTTTGCTTTTGCTCATTTTTAGACACCGCCATGATCAACAAAAATTTGTAATCATTCGATTGCAAACGTTGAGGTTCATTGTATATCATAATACAACTTTCTTTTTTTTTTAAATGTATGAAACTAGTATTCAATTTTTTAATAACACATGAAAAGTACCAAAATGGGCCAAATGAAAGCATTTTAATTTACAAACCTAGCCTTGGTGTGGTGCTGCATAATGTTACAACATTCATAATCCAACAATACAGCAGTTCAAATGTCATAAAATGTCATTATATGGGAAATGTCTGTCAGCAAGCATCATTAGTCACATGTTCCAAATGTGTTATTGAAAGCGCAAAACTGATGCTACACGAGTGAAGAGAGTGTCATTGTTTGAAGCTAAAGGCCACTTACCCAGCTGCTGTATTCGACGGCTATGTAGTGAAAATATGTTGCTGGCTTACACTCTTTGTGTACTTCACAGCACTGGCAAAACAAAGCGCGTTAAATTACACACTAGGTAAGGAAACGGGGACAGTAAATTGTTTTTAAGGTCATACATATTTGTGGTTTGAAATGACAACAACTGATCATTAAACCGAGGCAGAGGAAGGAAGCTCAGCCTGGATTCATCCAAGAGAGAAAAGGGTCAATCTCAGCGTTGATTATGATAATAGAAAGAAAAAAAAGTCAGAATGACAACAAATTGCGAGGGACACCACAAAGGGTGGAAACTGAGAAAAGGAACGGTTTAATTGGTGGTGGACTTACGTTCTGTGTCCTCTATATGTGACAGTAACACGGAGCAAGCATGTTGTGGTAAACCATAATAAGCATGAACTAGTAAACAATAACTAGCACTGAAGTAGGTTTGGCATCACATTAGACACCTTTTCACTCAAACATTGTTTCATGATTACAATAAAGAGCACATCTCAAAATGTAAGCTTTCAGGTGAACGTTTCACAGTGAAATGCTCATTTAGCGTATGAAACTACATTCATCTTCATAGTCCTGAAAAGTCAGGGGTTTGACACTTTTCCAGACATACCTCAAAAACTGTTTAATGGATCACTTTGAAACTTTATATCCCCATAGACTTTAGTACAGAGAAGAATTGGACCAATTTTGGGAAAGGTTGGTTCTATATTCCGGACACAAGGGGAGTTTTTTGAACATAACGTCTCAACCATTGATCTGATTTAGTCCAAATTTAGTCCATAAGATTCAACTAGAGGAGATCTTTATGGTTTATGTCATTCATTTTTATCACTACTGTTGTTTCACTTTGGAGAGCTTTTTTTAGAGCTAAAAATACTGTGTAAATAGTAAATAATTTCCCATTTAATTTGAGGAGTATGGAGGGTTGTTTGTACAACGAAGCTGATTGGGGACTTTTCAGGGTTATACCATTGCTGTTGGGGACAACAGCATCGGTCTTGTTCTTTATGTTGATGCCCATTTTTTAATTTTATCCGTTCTTTTTCTTATTCTTTCAGCTGTTCCCTTTAGAGGTCGCCACATCAGATCATCTGTTTCCATCCATAGTTTCCGCTGGTACCTTACTTGCTAACAGTACCAGTGATGGTATTTGTTAACCTGAACCCAAATGGATCCAGTCTTTAAATCAGTCTTTAAATTTTTTTAAGTTTTGTGATTTGGCATCTGTTTTACACTGCATACCCATCCTAATGCTTCCCTGCCCATTTATCCAGGCACGGGTCCAGCACCAGCAGTACACTGGTTCGTGGTCCCTTTTATGCCTGGCTTTTGCCTTTTTATCCATTTATGGTGATAAATCTAAATTCATGTGTCACAGATTTTGGTGGTTTGTTTACACTGTATATGGAAACCAATTGATGTCTGTTCTCTGATATCTTCTACATTCTCTTGACTTTTTTTTTCCTAAGGATGCTACCAAATGTTTATTGTACCCTAAGTATTTAAATCTGGAGAAGAAACATAGCTAAACATGCCCAAATAATATTTTTTATTTAATTGTTTAAGCAAGTCTCATTCGATAAACAGGGGCCACTGAACGCAACAACAATGTAACTCTGAATAAAATCTCCGTTCAATCAAGCTTCAACAGATCTGTCTAGCCTCAGGCAATTTATGGTATGAAGAAAAAAAAATAGTTTGTAGTGAGAACTGCTTATTGTAGGAGGCACACATATAAGTCACACACATATAATATAGTGTATGAACAGGAAGTGGAGCATGTGAATTTTTGAGTGTGGGTTTCAGTTTCTCCAGAGTTTAAACATTTCAACAGCCTGATTGGGTTTTGTACTAATAGTTTTTCTTTATCTTTGAGTGGAATAGGGTCACACAATTATAATTTTCACATATGGTATTGGCAGGAATGGATATAGAGCACAATATGGTGAACAGTGGTTTTCAGACATTCCTCATTATGGGATTTCAGTAAGCCTACCCTTTTTTTATCTTCTGCGAGTGATTTGTGTTATGCATTTTTGCCACTTGTGTTTGTATTTTGCTTCGACAACTTGACAAAGGTGTGTAAAGCAGGACTTTTAGGATAATCAGAGTGCCCCGGATAGTTATTCTTCTTTGTGTTGTGAAGGTCTATGTGTGTGTTTGTGTGTGTGCATGTTTGGGTGTGTTTGTGTGCATGCGTGCGCGCTTGTTTGTGTGTGTGTATGCGTGTGTTTACTTACTGTTCAGGATCTTCATCGAGCACCTTTGTTCTTTGAGAGGGATTTCTTGATTTGATAAAGCAACCTTCCCACATTTTGTTCAGGTTGTGTCCATGTTTACAACTGAGAGGTCTGATATTTAGGACTGAAGTGATTTGTGAACATTTTTAAATCTGTTTTTGAAAACAAACCATCTTCTAACTCCACCAACAACATGACTACAACTACCTGAGCACTAGGCATATCATGTGATTGTAAATATACAAACTTTGCAATTTCCATTTGATGTCATCTTTTGAACGAGAATCAAAAATTGAATTGATTAGAACCTGCTGCTTCAACGGAGCCTCTAAGTTTTTCACATCAGGTTAATCTTGAAAAGTTTGTGTATTTAATCAACTTTAATTACCATGAAAATTAATTAAATTTAGACCAATTTCCATTTGTGCTAACACTGAAGAAAAATAACACTTTTGGCAAGTTTATATCTAAAATATTGTGATGAGTGACAGTCAGAAGCTACTCAGAGCTTTCGGGTGACATTGTTAAGGCATGACAGACCTTCAAAATAATGTGATGGAAAGTTCCCTGAGCAACATGTCACTCTTCCTGATGATGGGTCAAACATTTCCTGACCTCCAACTCTACTCTGATGACCATCAAGGTTCTCTGAAAATAATGACAGAAGCAGCTTGATACTGCTGAGTCAAGAGGCGCTTCTCTTGCATGCCTCAACCTTGACTTTTCCTGTCATTCAAATCAACGCTGTCAGATGATTGAGGCGACATACTGTGTTACAGATCACTAGTGCGGCACAACAGTGTTTCCATGTGATCCCTCTCAGCTCTAAATCCCACATGAGATATATTAATAATACTGACACCACCAAAAGTAAAGTGTATAGGATCAAAATTCATTTTCAATTTGTCAGGAGTTTGTGCATAATTATCTACTTCACTGGCCTATGAGACTCGTTTGCCGTAATCTCAATATACCCAAAATTAGATTTAAATAAATATGCTTCCTGCTGACACCCACGTCTCCCTGCCATTCGTGCCCCAAAACAGATGAGACACATCACTCAAACACCCAAGCTATCTTACAAGACAGAAGCTGAAAGCTTGCCCCAGGTTAGTTTTACCCATGAACACTGAGAAAAAAACTCCATTGTAAAAATAACACATCAAACGGGAATTCCTGTTTTACCCCCGAGAGATCATACTCTTTCAAAATGCAAACTAGTTCATTTCCAAGGTATTTTTCCCAGTTTTTAATCTGAGAAAAACAGTCCACAGGCCTGACTGAGACTGTGTAACCACAGCTAAATGATATCAAAAAAATACAACAGCTATTCACATTCAGAGTTTTACAGTTCATGGCATTGCATTCAAATAAACAAAAGCTTATTACATAGCTTAAAATGCTTGCATAACTGTGATCAAAACAATTGTTTTTGACAGACTGAGGAGTGATGCCATACACCCAAATGGTCCTGAGGATTTCATTAGGTCTCCTTCCACTGTTCCAATGATTGCTTCAGGAAGAGTTCAGATCAAGACGGGTGCCACAAGTTCTCTGATTGACCCCGGTGAACAGCAATCTTCTGCTTCAAGGATTCCCTTAGGAGCAGAGTTGCCTTGTTGAGTTAGATCCCTCAGCTATGCAATCTATTGATTGGATACAGTGTTAAGCCACCAATCTATCAAATCGAATGACTGGTTACAAGCATATCCTCTGCAAATGCAGAGTAGAGGAAGGTATGGAAAAGATCTGCGCCTTCCTCCTGTTAAAATGGGCGATTAGGGCTGATAAACTTTGATGTTCTAACTGTCAGGTGGGACGCTGAGCACAGGGGAGGAGTGGGTAGCTTTGTCAGCTTATTCCCCTTTTATATGCTCGTGGTGTGTTTTGACAATCCAAAGCACCAATAAATTTGTATAATCTGTCCTCTGTGATCTTTGGTGGAGTGAAATGAAAACTAACTTTACATCCTTGCTCTCAGTAACTCTGTTGGACTATTCTGAATGTCATAAACCTATGGTGACAGTGTCCACCTTTTATCATGTCGTTCTATTCCAGTTATTTTCCCCTCAGTATGGAAAAATTGAAAATTGAAATTGATTTTTCAGTTCTGATAAGAGCGGCAAACATTTATCAGAGTCGTCAATTATATCAGTTCCGCTCCCTCATTCTGGGCCCAATGAAGTAAACAATTCTGTTCTCCTAAAAAGCAGCAGAATCTACTAGATCTATTAATGAAGATGAGGAGGTTTCACATCTCATCGAAAAGGCTTTCTTATTTTCTAACTGATCAGTGGGGAGTCAGGTTGTATCGCTTCTTTTTTATTGCTTACTGCTAGCATCTACTTGATACTTCTAGAGCCACTGTTCAGTCAGTCCATTTTAGACTACTGCAGGAAAAGGGCTGTGCAACATGGCAGACTCTGTAAGAGGGTCTGCTCCGACTCTAGATAAAGGTCTAATTCTAAACTATTGCAAATACAATGATTCTTCGTTTCAAGCCCTTATACACTTATAAACACTTAATTAGAAATATTATAGGCAATTTATTTCAAGAGATACCCCTAAGTCATACACACTGCACCTTTCAGTCACTGCACATGTGAACCCAGAAACGGTCTGCTCAGCTGGGATATACAAGTAAAAGAGCACATTTTACAATCCAGTAGGATTTACAGTTACAGTGTAATTAAAGTATTTTTAAGCAAACAATGTTCTTAACTTATGAAATATTTATCACTGCCGCTAAATTATTAACTAATGGACACACTCATTACTGCAACAAATGAGGTGGAATCAAGTCTGTAAAAGCACAAAGGGACCACTGGCCCTAACCCATTGAACTGGCATAACTGGTAAAGCCGAGAGAGTCTCTGACTCCAGTGAGTTAGAGTAAAGCATTTACAGATAAGAAGTAGATGTTTTGCTATGGCTCACTTGCTGACCTGTGAGCATGACCAATCTGAGCCATAGAGGGAGAGCAATGTGCTACCACAGCAATATACACTTGTTTTGATGAGAGGTTGTCTGTTTGAGTACGTACAGTTTGTAAGGGGGATTGGTGCAATAATGGCAGAGGGTTATGAGACTGCCAGTGAGGCCTCACTGGCCACAATTCAATCCCATGTGTGCTGCAACCTCAGAGCTTCCAGGCTTACTAAATCAATTATACAGAGTTGTGGGACCTTTGTCTCTCCCCCACTTAAGACCTATTGTTTCTTTTTCTTATTTTGATGGGACAAATCCTCACTTGTTGATAAATAGTGAAAGTGGATGATTACAGGCATGGCCTCTTTTCCATCATTAAAGCTGCCCGGTCATGATCTTTAAAGCAATACTAAAGATGATAGAAATCTCCACATGTCATGAAGAAAAGAGGCTATGACCTGGAGTGCTTAAACGTGAATAAATAATGTTTCAAGGCCATGAAGACAGGAATGATTTGTTCTTCTCTATCAAACTGTGTCCTGGAGCACTCATGACAGACAAGGGAGATGCAGAAAAATACAGCCTGAGGGCATCAACAAAGATCCCAGCTTAAAGTATGAAGGTCTTGTGGGAAATAAAGAGTCTCTTTACCCAGAAAGCTATATCCAGTTGAAACTCAAAGTACATTGTATGCAATGACTTAAATAGACACAATGCACTTACACACAACCAATCACCATATGCCAACCCTGCACACATGTCCACCACGCATGCTTATACTTGCCTTAGACAATTAAATAATTTAGTTTACATAAAAGCAGGAATACCTCCGCGTAATTAAATCAGTAAACTGCCCCCGACCCCCATTGCATGGCTGCAACAAAATCCCAACCTGTCAACTCCATAAAGGTTAACAGATTTGTTTTTAAATTTCACTAATTAATTCACATCCAGAATATGTTTCAAGGTTGATCACATGGCCACAACAAGATGTTGGTTTGTTAAGCAACTTCAGGATTTCACAGGCATGACAAACCACCATTTACAACAAGACAATCAATTTCCCCTTCACTTATCTTCAAGAGACAGAGGAGTAGAAAGAGAAAGAGGTGGAGAAAACAATAGTAGAAGGTTCTTTTCAGGTTAAAAATTCTCTGGCATGTTGCTTAATGTGCATTAATTAATTGAATTTCTATGGAATAATTACAATAGCAGGAAAACATTTACATGCATATAATAGCGAAGAAGCCAGGAGCTGAGAGGAGCTAAACGCTGAGGATTGTGGCGGGATGACGCACAGCCCAAGAGGCTCTGCAAACACAAATTAACGCCCACTTTCACGAGAATCGTTTACAATAATTATGTTACAGACCCACAGTCAGCCTGCATACCTACAGACACCTGCATGTTGCAGCAGTATGTATTGTACTGTGTGTGCTGTCTACCTGCAGCGAGCGCTGCCCCACCCAATCAAGCCCTGGCTTTTTTGCATCTTCTTGACATTTCGGGCTTAGATACCAGGGATTCAGTGAAAGTCTTAGTATGAACGTCGGCAAAAAATTTAGCTCTGACTGTTTTTTTCTGTGTCTGTCATAACCAGTAGCAATTGCTGGAATATTCAGGTTTCGGATAACACTCCCTTAGGATAAACATAAGAAACTGTGGACACTGTGACCCAGGCGACATTGTGAGATTTCAGAAAAGAACAAATTTTAAAGAGTAAAAGAAAAGGAAAACATTCGCGTTAAAGTTAAGTGGCATTTTCATTTACGGAGTGATGTACATGCTGTGACTGGAGGAATCTGAGTGGATGGATTTTTGGAGACGCAAATATTTTAGCATCTTTTGCAAAGTTTTTATTTATCCCAAAATATCGAAATGACTTTAAGAGAATGAAACGTGGTGGCGTTTTATTGTACTTAGAATTTTGGACAGCGTTTAATCACCGCACTGCCCTCACTACTCACCGCAGACACGCAACCAAAGCGCGCGCCAACTCCCCAAACCATGACTAAGACACACTCTCTGACTGGACTCACCTGCAGGACACGGTGATTTCCACTTTGGTGGCTGGGATGCTTCCACTGATAGGGTCGAAGTCACACACAGTCGCCGTGGCCTCCACCTTGTCCATAACGTCTCCCTCCATGCGTGCAGGAGAGCCGGACCAGCTCCCCGAGCCGCGTGAGTCCCTCTGAACCCGGAGCGTCGATGGCAGAGAGCCGGAGTGCAGCAGCGGAGCGAGCAGGAGCCGATAGGGTCCAGAAAAACCTCCTACGTGCTGTCCATTTGATGGGCAGCAACATGGAAAGTTTAATGAGAGACTACAGTAGTGCTGCTGATTGGGGATCACACGCCTGGACCCGTCAGCGCCGATCCACTGCTCTCCAGGCAGAGAATGAGCTCCTCTGCAAGAGCAGCGTTTGAAAAGTAAAAGCTGTGAACTCCACCCCTCCTGTCTGCAATCTCCTGCATGTGGGGCTTCGACTGACACCCATTTCACATTCAAGCTATTGATCTATGGCTGGACTGATCGTTATTTTTGCTCCAAATTGGTTGTAAAGGCTCTAGCAGAAAATAAATAAGCACCAGGGGGTCTGAATGCAGCTTTTGTCTCCAGATGATGATATTTCTATAAAATAAATAAACCATCAATTTACTAGTAAATTGTTTGCTGTATCTGCCTTCTATGACGATGGAAGCTCACTTCCTCACAGTCTTGACAAAATAAATGTAGACCCTCAGCTTTTAAGGACAACCTTGTAATTTACAAGCAAAGGATGAATATTTTTTTTTCAAAGTTAAATTACAACTTTTCTTCCATAGCAGCTCTTGTGACTAATTGAAAGGTTGCCTCTTGCCATTTCAGAATCTGGACAGCTCCTCAACCGCTGCTTCTTCAGTCACAGCCTTGTTTATTTTGCCAGTAAAATAGTGTCTATTTCCCAATCATCTGCCACTATGTATTCATCTCTGAGAGGCAACAACCCAAGGGAGCCTCATTTTTGTTTTCATTGCTTTCCTGTGTGTGTGTGAGCATGTGTGTGTGTATGTGTGTGTTTGTATTACTCAGGTTGTTGGCACATAATTCTGTTTACATAAACACATTGTGGGAACTATCCTTCCTAACGGAAACAAAAGGCATATTCACATAAATCATTACTGTTTCAAAGTTAAGGTGGCTTTAAGGTATGGCTATGGTGAGGGCTATGAGTTCATGGTAAGAGTTAGCAACAGGGTCATGGGGCATCCATGTTAAATATTCCCATTACCATGGCAAATTCAACATGGGCAACCCCAAGACCCCATTGATGGTTTAATAGTTTATCCTTTCCTAGACCACTGTGTTGCCAATCAGATCATAATTATACATACACATAATTTCGCACTTGTGAAAATCATTCCGATCCGTACTTATGTCCATTTTCCTTGTTCCAACACGTCAACTTCGAGCAAAAATGTTCACATACTGCCTAATATATCCCACCCTCTGACAGGCACCTTTGTCATGAGATAATCATTGTTATTCCGACTTCACCCGTCATTGGTTGTTGGCCTTACAGCTAATTGGTTTCTGCTGAAAGTTAATGATAGCTACAGAAAGAGCTTGTTGTCCCTGCTCTGCATTGATGTGTCTGTATTCGTGCACACTGATGAAATTGAGAAGTACATCTGGAAATCATTGTGAGGATGTAGTAATTCAAGCAAGGCAGGACAGATATCTGTGGATATTTAATGGCCTTACTGACCACTGCTGAGGACATCGGTACCTCCACCTTTTGTATACTAGGTGCATCATCACATCCTCCTCTAATAAGTACATTTTCTTTGATGTCAAACATTTTTGACATAACATGGCCTTTTCGTGAAAGTATCAATGTCCACGTAAGGGTGGTATTCAAGTAGATATGGGCATTAACTGGTACATCGTGGCTGCATGCATTCATTAAATATCCCCAAAGTGATCAAAACATTTTTTGTGTGCGTGTTTGTGTGTTTAGAGAGAGTAATTGTAATCATTCCGAACACCCAACTACTAGGAGGATTCCTGCACAGACAGATCGCTTCTCGCAAATAAAATGTTTTTTTAAGAAATCACTATGACACTCCCCCTGTCCCCTGTACTCATTCAGGTATCACCAATAAATAGGTCACCTCTTCACGTATAAGTTAGGACATTCCTCCTTTTATAGCATGTGAAAATCAATGCAACAAAATGAAACACTATGTGTTCCATAGTTCACATACAGATCATGCACCACAGAAATTCAAGGAGCTAGACCTAGGAATCAGACCTATGCTGATAGGACTGGACTTTTCAGCCACAGCACTACCACCTTCCCTCATGATTAGTCATTTCAGTGGGTAATTAGGCCCTGTGGTGGCCCCTTGGATGGTTGATTTTTAGCTGCTTTCAGTGAGCTACTCCCCACTGCCTGCTGTGAAACTCTGCACTTTCCACCCATAGCTTCCCCTCTACCTATAGCTGCAGCAGGACTGTAATTGTGCCTGCATGAACCTTCTCTGCAGGGTATGTGTGTGTGTGTGTGTGTGTACATGTGTGTGTGCGTCTGTGTGTGTGTGTGTGTGTGATGCTTCTGCATCAGCAGGAGGAGGGAGCAAGGTGATGGAGAGCAAACCCTAGCCTTATTGGTGCTTTGAAGCCACTAAGTAGACTACAGCAAAAAGAACACAGGTCATTCATTCATTCATTCATATTCTGTAATCGTTTATCCTGTTCAGGGTTCCGGTGTCCAGCTTACACCGGTGTCCAGCTTACACCGGTGTCCAGCTTACACCGGCGTGAGAGACAGGGTACCCCGTTTTTTTATTTGTTTCATTTGGTATGACTGTATAGTACTCCAGAAATCTAAGGGCAAACTACATTATTCAATTAAATTCAAAACTTTATTAAGGTTACAGCACATGAAGGGGTCCATAGCCCAATAAAAGGCAAATGTTGCCGTTCCTGTAGCAACACAACAGGTGGCCAGTATATAAAGGGGTTATATACTGCCCAAGAGAAGATTTCTCTTTTAAAAGAGAAGTATTCACCGTAAACCAACACATACTAAATTTGGGAGCCAACATGTTTGATTGTGAATACAACTTCCGACACTGTCTGTAAATGTCGGTATTATCTGATAGAATATGAGTTATGATATGACCCATATATTTAGCCTCATCACACACTTTAAGGGCAATACCAGACAGGAGGCAATCAGGAAATACAAATTTTCCATCCCCTTCGCTTCTGACTATCATAATATTACTCTTATTTGAATTGAATATAATGTCAAAACCTGTACCATATTGGGAGCATGTCCTCAATAACTGTTGAAGACAAGCACTAAAATATCAGAAAATTACCAAATTAACTGTATATATTAGGTTAAGATGAAGAAGAGATTCTTTATTGATCACATACAGTCATACACATTACAGCATAGTGTAATTATTATATGCATAGTGTAATTATTTATCTGGGCGGCCCCTTTGAGGCGCCCGGGGAGCTAGGGTTTCAGGGTCTTGCTCATGGACCCTACGACAAATAGACCCTGATGGGACTTGACCCGGCTACTTTCCGATTGTTAGAAGGCCCGCTACCTCTATCCACTGAGCTACAGCCCCCTAAGTAGAATACTTTCCAGCACTTTGGATAAAATACATGCTGAGGCTATAAGCCTGTAGTTCTCCAAGCTGTTTAATTTACCAGCTTCATATTTGATGACAGGCACTAGTACAACAGATACAATAGAGTCAGGGAGAATACTATGGACTAATAACCCAGTAAAACAATTTGCTTCAAAAATTTGCTAAAACAATTTCAAGCATCTTGGGGTTCTTTTGGATTAACAATCACATCTCCATTAAGATCTATGTTTTCCACACTTTTTTCCATTTGGCACAAACATTACTTTGATCTGACACTTGAACAGATCAAAGTAATGTATTTGCCGATCTAGTACATTTTCTCCGCACCACTTACCCTATCAATACTTGAAGGTAGTGATGTTTTATAATTATTCAAGATTCAAGATTTTCCAGAAATCTCTGAGACTATTGTTTTACATCTTTCTTGCACGTGAGTCCTAGTATTCTCTTCCATTTTAATAAATCAAAGGGCATGTTTAAAATTAGCATTTTCACGTTTCTTGTATTCAAATAAGGATCCATGTTTATTTCGACCTAAGCCCCTTTAGCCTCCCCATGAAGACTTTTTACATAGTCATTCCAACCCAGCTTAGCATAGTAAACATTAGATGTATGTTTGTGTAAAAGCTTACTGGTGATGAGGAGAAACTCCACAATAGAATAATAAATAGAACACATCTCACTACAATCTTGCAGAATCTTGCAATTCCAATTACAGCAAGCAACAGCTTCTTTTGGTAGTTTAATATATTCCATCAAGGTGTCACTCTGAAGAGCGTATTGTCCAAGGTCCTCCTGAGTTAGGTTAAGCCAGTCTAATTTCGCTGCACATATGTTGCCATCAACAAAGGACAACACAGGTTGGCGTATATTACCTACGTTTAGAAAACAAAAGGGTATATGGTCAATAGTGGCAAGATATAATTAATCACTTTTCCTCTATAGAACTGCATCAGCTGTACATGTAAAGTTGTTTGCTAAGCCTCACTGATATATCTACGTTCAGGCATAAGCGTCTTGCTAGAGAGGATCAAAGCATCAAATCAACTGTATTGAGTGCTAAGCAAATTAAGAATTAACATTAGAGATATCAGCATTTATATCTCCAACAGCCGTCTCTCAATAGGAAAAGTTGAAGGTGGTGGGTTCCCCAGCGAGTCTACATGTCGTACTGCGTACGTGACCAATAAAGGTTATATAATGGTATTATGATTAACATACTTATAAAGGAATTATTAGATATAGTTATAGGATTTAGGATATTTATCTACTATTATGTGACTGAATGAAACAATCCATTTCTGCGGTTTATTAGCATATAAATTGTAAGAGTCCAGAGTTTCAAAGTTAAGGCAGCAAAATTACCTCCCGAAAAGTTAGAAGAAGTTTTCTTTCACTTTTAGGAAAAACAAAACGTTGGTCAAAGTTAGGGAATTTTTGTTTTCTCAGTTAAATGCACTTAAAAATCAATACAATAACTTTAATTGGGGCGGAGAACTGGTGTGGGCTTACTTATAGCTCCCCAGCTCTCTGCCCATGTATTGGCGTTTACCCCAGTGGATGAAATGGTTGCTTCCCTGAGCCTTCGGGTTGGGGAAGAGGTCCTGACTGTTGTGTGCGCTTATGTTATACTTTGGGGATCTCCTCAATCCCACCAACAAGTATTCCCAGGAGGAACCAGAGCTGGATGAGCTGGAGGTGGGTTCGCTAATCACTGGGGCTGAGGTGGCTGCGGCTGTCAAACAACTCCGCGGTGGCAGCGCCCGGGGGTGGATGAGATCCGCCCTGAGTATCTTAAAGCTCTGGATGTTGTAGGGCTGTCATGGCTGACACGCCTCTGCAACATTGCGTGGACATCAGGGGCAGTACCTCTGGAGTGGCAGACTGGGGTGGACCACATCATCCGCTTTTTGTTGATGATGTGGTCCTATTGGGACATTCAAACGCTGACCTCCAGCTCGCACTGGGACGATTTGCAGCCGAGTGTGAAGCGGCCGGGATGAGAATCAGCACCTCTAAGTCTGAGTCCATGGTTCTCAGCCGGAAAAAGTTAGAGTGCTCACTCCGGGTCGGGGAGGAGTTTTTGCTCCAAAAAGAGGAATTCAAGTACCTCGGGGTCTTGTTCATGAGTGAGGGAAAAAGGGAGCGGGAGATTGACAGACGGATCGGGGCGGCCTCTGCAGTGATGCAGACGCTATATCGTTCCGTTGTGGTGAAGAGAGAGCTGAGCTGTAACACAAAGTTCTCGATTTACCGGTCCATCTACGTCCCGACCCTCACCTATGGTCATGAACTGTGGGTCATGACCGAAAGAATGAGATCGCGGATACAAGCGGCTGAAATGAGTTTCTCCGCAGGGTGGCTTGGCTCAGCCTTAGAGATAGGGTGCAGAGCTCAGACATTCGGGAGAGGCTCAAAGTAGAACCGCCGCTCCTCCGCATTGAGAGGAGTCAGTTGAGGTGGTTCTGGCATCTAGTCAAGATGCCCTCCGGACGCCTCCCTGGGGAGGGGTTTTGGGTATGTCCATCTGGGAGTGGACCCCGGGGTAGACCAAGGACCCGCTGGAGAGATTACATCTTTCGGCTGGCGTGGAAACGCCTTGGAATCCTCCTACAGGAGTTGGTGGATGTGGCCGGGGAGGGGAAAAGTCTGGGCTTCCCTGCTGAAACTGCTGCCCCTGCGACCCGGACCCGGATAAGCGGAAGAGAACGAGAACGAGAAAATAACTTTTCTGACAATATTTTTTCATTTTTTCATTTTTGCAACTTGCTGTTTACATTGATTAGCAACTTTTCCTCATTCTATGAAAAGTAAATGGTCTGTATATATTTTCCTTGCAATTGTATTTGTTAGTGCAGAATAATTTTAACCTATCATCAGTTGCCCTTCCGCAGACCACGTTGGTAAGTACTAACCACTACTAACAACTTTTGGAGATATTCTGACCAAGTTGTCTAGCCCAGTTAAATTAACCCAGATTCTTATGATCACCTATGTTTCCTGCTTCCAACATATCAATTTCAAGGACAAAATGTGGATTGTGGGCGGCACCGTGGTGCAGTGGTAAGCACTGCTGCCTCACAGCAAGAGGGTACCGGTTACGAATCCACCTCTGCCGATCTCTGTCCGGAGTTTGCTTGTTCTCCCTGTGTCTGCGTGGGTTCTCTCCAGGAACTCCGGCTTCCTCCCACAGTCCAAAAACATGCAATATAGGTGAATTGGTGACACTAAATGCCCTGTTATTGTGAGTGGTTGTATGCCTCTGTGTCGGCACTGTGATGAACTTTTGATTCTTCCAGGGTATACCCCGACTCTCGCCCCATGTCAGCTGGGATAGGTTCCAGCCCCCCGCGACCCTGAACAGGATAAGGGCTTGATAATGAATAAATGCTATCTATGAACCATGAGCTCTGAATGATAATGAAGTCCGTCACTCCAGACTTCTTCATACAATTCCACAATTCCTCCCTCGGCACTCTATCGTACACACTATCAAAATCCTGAAATACACAATGCAACTCCTTTTGATCTTTTCTATACTTTTTCATCAGCACTCTCAAACAAACTTTGCATCAGTAGTGATATTTCACTGCCACCCAGAGCCCCTTCTAACTCCTCCCTGATGCTCACACAGCAGCATTCCTTCCTTAGCTTCCACTGTTGATCCTCTGCTCTACTTTTGCTTTTTTTTCTCTTTTGTACCAGCATAGTCATCCTACATGCTACCATTATATGTTGTGTAGATATGTTCTCTGCACCTCCAGAACATTCTTCACCTACTCCTCCTTAAGGATCCACCTTGCTCCATTTCTCCATCCATCCACACTATGATAAAACAGTTTTTACCCTCCTCCAATGCTTCTCAGCTTGCTATCTTCCACATTTCTCTGGGATACACAATATATCTATATCTTCCTTCTCTCCATCATATCAGCTAGCTCTGTCCCTCTACCCGTCAAAGACAGTTATCTATGTTTACTTTTTGCAATTTAGTGTGAAGCATCTCAGTCATCTGTCTCAGTGTAACTGCTTGTGTTTGGCTTTGGCTCTCTATTAGGTAGTAAACACATAGAAAACTGTCAATAAAGATCTCATCATCTGAAAATCAATATCTTATATTCTTCAAGAGGTTAAAGCAGTATTTAAGTCTTATAATGAAAATGAAAGTCAGCTTAGAATGGTAGCTTTTTTCAATACCCTCATTAGATCAACACTGATAATGTACCGAACAAAAAAGAAGCACCATAAAATGATACTGTATCTAAAATGAAAACTGTTTAAAAAGTTTGGGTTTTTTTTACTTTACATAAACACATTAAAAAAGTTTTGTATTAATTCAGACATTATAATTCTCTACTATTTCTGCATTGTATCCGTGTGGGAGCAGAGTGACTGTCACTGACATTACACAGCTACTAATGGTATGTAAGGCTTAAGATTATATCTAATAACACCCGAGCAATGAGTGACTTACGATGAAATGAGATAAGATAAACCTTTATTAGTCCCAAAACGGGAAAATTGCAGTGTTACAGCAGCAAGAGCATGTTACAGAATGGACATGTGTGAATCTTGTCAAGATTCACACATTGGTGGTTGGTGATGGGGAGGAATGTTTATTCAAATTCAAATGTAATTGAAGTGAATTAGAATTCGACTGTAATGAATGGCACATTTGATCACACATTTGCATGTATGGACAAACTGACTTAATTAATTTTTTGTTGTTTAATTTTAAATATATTAAAATTAAACTTCCTTACTCATTTGGTAATGAGTAAGGAATCTCATTACCAAATCACAGCGTAGTTCCCATATTGCTGAGTGCTGAGGTCACAAATGCGGCTTGTGACTCTTTTACAACTCTTGTGTTGTAAAATATTTAATTTTCAAATTTGAGTAAAAAGTTGAATGAAACAATCTACTCTTGATACTGATATTAAATGACTGCACTGGTAGATGAATATGAAAAATACATCATCTTACTTACTTACTACTATGGCAGTGCACTGAAGCAGAGAGTAGGATAGTTCCCCTACAGCAAGATAGTTCATGCTTCAAAAGTACATCTGGACTTGGGGCCTCTCCCCATGCTTACGTGGGTACTCCAGCTCCCACAGCCTCTAAATGTGTGATGTAGGTGGGTTGGTTCTTGAGTTTAACTGTCATCAAACAGTACAGTAACAGCAAATTATCAGTTCACTTCCTAATCTAATTGAACTATTATCAAACATGCACATGCTTCAGTAACTTTGGCTATTTTTGCTCTGATATTCTAAGACTTTTGAGTTCATGAACTCAAATAATTTGTGGCAACTAATTGGCTTACTTTTTTAATAGTTTTGCTAACTTATTGGGGTTTACAGTGTGCATGATGTCCTGTGCCAACTGTACCCAAAAGCAGCACGTCAGTGTCCTCCACAGGCTTTCAACAGTTTGTCCAAGTCTGAACATCTGCTTATTATGATCTTATTGATCTTATAGCTTGTTAGTAACAGTAAGGAATTCATCAATGGACAACATTAACATTCATTTAGAGTTGTTTCCTGACAGTTTATTAATTAAAGCAAGAATATTTACCCTACCTCTTAGCTCTGGTCCCAAAAACCTTCAGAAACAGAGAGCTGAACAGGCAATGTCCACTGGCTTTATCAGAAACTTTTTTGTGAACATTGTCGACTGTTTCTGGTTAAAACAGGGCTGTTGGTGAATACAGAACCACCATAGTAAACTTTAACCTTAAAGTTTACCTTAAAGAAAGTTAAATATAGCCCAAGGGTGGATTACTAGAGATATGCTCTAAAGCATAATTTGGAATGCTTTAACCTTACCTGTAAAAGGTGGATGAGTGTTCTCTCCCTGAGCGACATAGTATACCCTACAAGAGAGCATCCTGTGTAAGAGGAGAGACAAGATACATACATCTGTTGTTGGTGATACAAACAGAGAACAATAATACAACGCAGTACAATAAAGACCAAACACTTTAAAAAGTTTGCATCATCTATTTTATGTGCTGCCTAAAACCTAATGGACATACTATGAGATGACATTTCATGTGGATTCTCCACGTAATTATTGCTGAAAATTTGATTAAGTTTTATTCCTGCTTTTTTTCTTATACACAATGCCATCTGTTGGTACATGTCTTGTGTTCCTAATACATAACCAGTGAATACGCTCAATAAAAAAAAACTTCCTGCTGAGAATAAATATTGTATTCGCACCCGTACGGGGTTATTAGATAAAGGCATAAACTTGCAGCCTGCTGGCATCAAAAAATAAAGCTGTAATGAACATACTGTGGAAATTCTTTCACTGACAGAGATCTGTTTTCCTGAGGCTGTGCTTATGAGTGTTCTGATACACATTGTTTTTAAATTTTTTGTGGAATAAAAGAACATTTTTACTTCCCCCAAGGAGGTTATGTTTTGCCTCCTGTGCATTTGTTTATTTGTCTGTCTGTGGAGGATTAGGCAAAAGCCACAGAACACATTTGCATGGAATTTCGTCAAGAAGTACTTTTTGGCATATAATCGAGGTGGCCAAATTTTTGTAAAGTTACGTGTGTCGCAGCATTAAAATAAAATAATAAGTCGTTTGAAGCAGTGATTCCTTTTATGTTTCTTTAAGGGAAGAGATGGGGGCTAAGTGGGCTGAACAGAGATGCTGAAGTGGAAGGCGCGGGACATAACTTACTACATTGATTTGAGAGATCCTTAGAGTTTTTTGGAGATGTCGGTAGATTTAGAGGCTGGCATTAACTCAGCCATTTGTCAAGAAATCTGCATGAGTTTTTCTTAAACCAAGGTTACTGTTGCGTTGTGGCGGACATTTGCACTCCCTGAATACTTTTTCTAGTTTTAAACTGTTAATGCTGTCTTTGCTTCTTGACTTCAACTTCATTCTTTTTTCTAACTTTGTCCTGCAACTTTGTCTATTTTTTTGGGATCGAAATTAGGCGTAATCCATTTATAACTTATAGTTTTAGAGCTAAATTTTATGTGAATCCGTTCCTCTTTGGTCAAATGTGTGCTTTTTGAGTGGAAACGATCTAAAAATATGATGCAGCAAGTCAGGACGTAGTGAGGAACCCAGGAACCAGGACCAACCAAATCAAGTTATTAGACAAAAACGGCAGAAACCAAACTATCCTCATTGACACACTTTGCACCAAATGTATATTGTGACTGATTAGTTCACAAAAGAAGGAAGAAAAATAGTTTGTCAGTGAGGTACAAAAAGACTATGACAAAATCCAAATGTAATAATATTTTATGCACAAGTAGATCTTCACATGTTTATCTCTTTTCTTTCTCTGTCTTTTGCATGATTCCTGATTACTAAAAGTATTGTAGTGTTTTTCTCTCTTCGGTGACATAAATCATCAATGCTATCATGCCGGGCAGGAAACACATTTGTCATTTACCACTTCAAATGATCCTTTCACTGTGTCAGCAATGCAGTGTCTCTAAAAAGAATGAAATGGGGACCATTAAAACCCTCTGGCAGGATGATATTCAAGTCATAAAGAAGGGGGCAATGTGTGGAAATTACGCCATACATAACAGCACAGAGAGCAAATTAACTCTGCTCCATTGTATTTCCCAATTGAACCGTTCACCTATCAGGTGGATCTTCACAGAGCATGCAGCAAGGGAAAATATGAGGTTTGAGCTCATTCTTCTTCTAGGTGACAGAGTAATGGTGCGGTGTAAGACTACACAGGCCACCACATGACAGACAAGTGTGCACATGCATGATATGTATGAATGCACACAGATGCGTGTATCAGCAGTGTCATTCGTTACACTGATGCAGCACAGGGTAATGTGATTTCGGCAGCTGCTCTCCCACTATCATCGCTGGTGTATTTGTTTTTTTCTTTTTTCACTGTTGGTGACAGCAAACGGCAAACAATTTCACTGTGGTGAAGCTCTACCACTTCCCAAACAGGGAGTTAATTATGTGGAGAAAGAGATTCAGTCCTGTAATGTGGAGACATTTCTCATACAGTTGAGATATAGACTGTCACTGGCGTGTTCTAGTAATTAACTGCCTCAGAAATCTTGAAAATGATTGTCACATGTACCTTTACAAGTATGTAAGGGTCACTTGACACCAGAGAATTAATGAAATGCTGCTGTCGTTCATTCAAATCAATTTTGCTCATTAACAAAAGACCACAGAAATCAACGCCTTCAGTGAGTTTTGTCAGGCATGCAGGAATCACATAGACTTTGAGAATCCCCATGTGTAAGTGCTAGTTGTATAAATAGAAAAAAAGTGCGTGGGCTTTTCTCATATCTTATGATTGATCTGTTGGTGAGGGGTTTGTGACAGCAGGGAAGCTCTTCTACCTTGAAATTCAGTCTCTTTTATGTAATTTTTTACGAAAATATAAGTCAAAGTCTACAAAATTTATAATTTCTGTCACAATGATACCGAAGAGAGAGTGAACACTGAACACAGTAAGAATCGTTAATGTTCTCACTTCATTTTAGAAGTTGACGTTGAAGGGTCACCTTTATACCAAGATTCCTCACATATATAGTTTAATAGACACTGGATTTGTTTTCTATATAAACTACAGCAAAGGTAAGACTATCTCTGGGCTCTGGCAACTATGTACTTCACCATCTTTAGAGTATCTGTCTCACGTTCCTTGCAAAGTGAGAAGATGGAGCAATCAAATTTTCCAATTGCTAGTATTTAAATGCCAACCTATAACAGGCAGAAACATTCCCCAGAGAGGTTATTTAGGGCACCTCAGCTGGATGAGCTGCCACCCTCTGCATGCCAGGAGCCCATAAATTTGTTAGACACATAATCTGAGAAAGTTAAGGTCTCTCACATCTGCGTCCCTCTTGAGGGTTTCTCTGTGGTATTGCTGAATATCTCCATGCTTCACTTCACAGGCAGCCGATCATTCCACCAGCAGCCTGACCTAGATCCAGCCATCCCTGTGCTCACATCCTATACATATTCATCGGTTTTTCTTAATCATGAGACAGCCCCTTGAGCTTAGGAGAAAACTCTCTAATTAGTTGCTTTAATAAAATGGCAGGTCTTTGGGCTTTGTCTTGCCTGCCACATGTTTTGTCCATGTCTGCTGCTGCAGTCGCATTCATGCATGTTCAAGGCTGGCTGTCATCTGCCATATTTGAGGTGTCTTGTGAAATAAGGGGCACAAGTGGGCTCCTGTCCTACATTGTGTTTGGCAAACACATATAGTGTTGAAGGTGCCTACTTAGTAGTTCAGAGAACCCACCACATGCTCACTCTAAGAGAAATAAATCAAAAGTCTGCATGCCGGCCTCAGATGTGTTATTGTTATCCTCTCAGTCCAGACATGCACTTGTCTTTCGTGCAAACTGTTGTCCTGTAAATAACAGATAACATGGACTTGGACTTAATTTAATCCAAGTAACTTTTATTGTATAAATTCAAAACAAGGATTCTCCCCACTACTGTTCACAAAAAGACTTATTGCAGTGTCAGTTTATCAGGCTGATATGAGTGGTTGCTCATATTGATTAAATTAATCAGATGCATTGTTTCACATTTTTCATCATGTTGCTGTTTGCATAAAAATCTGAAACCTTTGCTCTTGTGTGGAATCTTCGTGTTGATGAACACATTGCAAAGTTGGCTTTTACAAATGTAATTCTGTATCAAATAAAGCTCAAACAAACTTTTCGTATCAGCCAACATCACATCTGTCCAATAGCACTGTGGCATATTTACATTGTTTGCTCATGTCATACTCATCATCCAGCAGCTATCTTTGTTCATATTATCTGTTTCCCCTATTATATCCCGGAAAGAGCCCGTCATATTATGTAACCGTAATCATGGCAGACGCAGTTATAGACCAGCCACAGATCGATTGTGTTAACATGATCACCTAAAAACTATTTAATGAATTGATTTCATGCTTATGGCCCATATGAATTGATCTGAGGAAATATATCTTCTTTATTTTGTTTGTATAGAATCTAATAGTTCATATTGTACTCATTAGGAGGGAATATTTTTATGAAAACCTTTTTTTTGGATTTAATTTTAATTTGAGGGGGTCAAGCAGAGGCACTTCTTGTACAACGCAGGGGATTGGGTGCTTTTTAGGGATAAACCCTTGTGGTCCGGGTCGATGGCATATCCCTAGCTCTGTCATGCTGCTGTTGGACGTGCCCTCCAACTCCCTATCGCCACCAAGTCCTCAGAGTTTCACCAATTTAATCATTCATCAGTTTCAGCTGAGTCATCAGCCGCCACCACCTCCAGTGTCAAGACCATTTTATTATCCTAATATCTTCAAAGTTGTCAAAAAAGTGAAAATAATAGGAAAACAACCAGTGCCAACAAGACATTAGGTTCTTCCTGTATTCAGATGAAGCAGTTCATAAGTATATAATTTATTGTTGAGAAACACACATTTGTATACTTCTAGTATTTCTTGCGAGGACATTCATGTTTTCCTTGTTTCTTAGTAATGAATTTGCATTGAAATCATCACTCAGCTCTTTATCTGCCTTCAGCTCCTTCTTTTTAGTTTTTTGCTCCACAACTTGGTTGGTTGTGGGGGAATGGGTTTTCACACTTGATAGCAATGTTTTCAGTCATATCAGGCAGCTGTTTTTTTATTTACATGAAAATTCTGTTCAAAGGTCTGTGTGATTAATCATAATAACTTTTTCAAACTCAATTAAGACGTATATACGATCTCATTTCTGATGCATGCTGATTCTCCAGCATTTTAATTTATAACATGAACTGGTCTACTTTGTGACCATGACCTGGTTCCTCTGCCGTGGGGAATTATGGCGGTTGCTAATGTTAAAATTGCTTTAGATTGCCTGAGCTAAGTGCTTAGTTAAATACTAACTTAGTGCTAACTAGGAGAACTACTGAGTAGCTAGAGAGCTAACACCACGTAGAACAAGCAGAGACAGGAGTGGTAGTCTCTTATCACTCCTTAACTCCTTCTGCGTGTCATATTTTTCTTTTATAAATATAAATTTCATAAATTTCTTGGTTGTTTCACGATGGCTACTAATCTCAGGAGATGACAGGAGATGCGCACTAGAGTGTAGGTACCCGCCGAAGCCTGGCCTTTTTGTCTGTTACTTTTCTAGCGGGAAATTCTCATGAAGTAGCTGAGTTTAAACAACAAAGGACTTAATGAAATGTCTTCGGTAAAGTTTAAAACTACTGAAAACCATAAATGGAAAACGGATGGATTGTGACTTCTGGATGTAGAGTCTAATAAAGCAGTTTGTCAATTGTAAGACTCCAGTTTAAGTTTATTAATAACTACTGATGACAGTGTGTAATGTTTGTGTCTGTTGTGTTAAAAACAACAGATTCAAGGGCATAGAGCCAAACTTTACTCTTTCAGTCGTTTACTCTGCCGACATGAGTAATCAGGTTAATAGACGTAGTAATTGTGTAATCATGATAACAACAACTCCATGAAAGCTTATTGTGGCAGTTAGTAAGCTTATTTTTCCTCATGATCATAACAAAGTTCAATACGATGTAAACTGAATGTTAAGATCCTGGGGAGAATTGCAATATCAATTTTAAGCAAAATATTGACCATTCTCATTTCAGCCGTAATCACCCAGCCCTATGCTCAAATAACAACCGTATGTTAACAGAACAAAGTCAGTATTTAGCAGCCTTTGGTGGGGGCCAAAGCCAGCGCAAAAAGATAATTTGATATTGGGCTGTTATTTGCTGATTGCACATAGACAGGACTCCATATTTGCTGAATATGTGAATAAGAAACTGATAGCTACTTTACCCCATCTATTCAAATAAAATGTTATATCCTCTCCTTACAGTATGTAATGCTGCAGGCTTCTACTGTGTTTATGAAATTGTTAAAGGCTCAATGGTCCTTTTCTTTCTAAATGTAAACATTTTTTCTCTCTTACTCGTCACACAATTTATACAAGAGTATAGTTTGTGTCAGTGTGATTTGCAGAGCTTCTGAGATATCAGCTTCAGAGATATTTACCTTCTTTTGAATCTAATGGAACGACGGTATATCGCACTTTACTTTTGGTGCTCAAACTGAAAAATAACACATTTATACGACTTAAGAGCGGTGTCTCTGTCAAGAACACATGACCCAGCTGCTCAAGATAACACAAATACCCAATGTGAGCAGTTTTAAGTGGGAGCAATTTCCTTTGTGGATCAGCATGCAGGAGGAAGCAAGTATCCTCTCTTAGATGAGAAAATAGCTAAACAAGCAAGCTATTGTTACAGCTCAGCCAGGAAGGACACCATTAATGTTGACGAGCAGGAGACTCTTCCATAAATATCCCCCTATGCATGGTACAGCCTAGTTTGGCAAATGGGAATAGTTCAATAATCTGAGATGTCTGTTCCACAAATGTATTATTTTGCATATAGTGCTTGAACTGCCATCGAGCTCTATCAGATTCAAGATAGACAACTTAGACCTACTAATGTTGATAAATAGCATTACGTGTAAGACAATAAAATACGTGTCGTTTGAAAGATTTTAAAGAAGTCTAAGTAAACAAACTGACACATTTTCGAGTTCCTGGTAGCTCCACAATTTATTTTATAAGCCAGGTTTGAAATTAGCCCTTCATAATCATTTCTTGCATGCTTGAAATGTAACGTTCATGTATTGATACTACAAGCAACGGCGACACAGCCACTAATCGTTCTATCCAAGAATGCATCTAAATCAATTAAAAATCAGCTGCCCCACTCCATATCTTCAATCTAGCTTTATATCTTGAAATTGTGAAGATTTAGAAAAATTAAATTGGTTTACATATTGGAGTCATCACCATGGCTTCGACACAACTTTCAAAGAGAAATGAAGAAGTGAGTTTTTCCCACAGGAATTTGACATTCTCTGCTCCCCTACCCTGTAGCATCCTCCTCCGGCATTGCCAGGGTCTTGGAGAGACTTACCTTCCTATCCCTGATGGAAGTTCGCATTTCATTGTGGGTGGGAGAGTCTTTCATCACCTTTAAAAGCCCTATGCATGTAAATCCTTGCATTTATCCCCTGTGCATTGTGTGCATTATATGTGGAAATGAATACACAGTCAGGGATATCTGAACATTGACTCACAGCAGGTTTAGTGCACCGCCTATTTCTCACCGAGGAGATAGAGCTGAATGCCTCCTACACAGAGATCAGTGTCAGGTACAGGGGAGCACCACTGAGCTGGAGTAGCAAAGGAGGGCTATCATTACAGTAAAAATATCATAAAAGTGAAGTTCCAGCAAAATGGAAAAAAGTATGCCATGATTCTGCGTTATGGATATAAATGAGAGAGGATATTGATTGTCATTCTCAGAGCATTAGCATGAGAGGGCAAGAACTCTCATCTCAAGAGTCGACCTGTACCTATGTGACAGTGTGATTAATGTGACTCCACATCCTCGGCATTATTTGACCCTTGTGGCGCTTACGTCTAGATAATAAGGAGAGCCTCCTCGCCAGCTGAAGCACCCCCGCCCTCTGTGCACATTCCCTCCGGTGCAGCCAGCACAGCGAGAAGATGTTCTGAGGAGGATTTCCCATTATGGTTTCCTCATTACAAAAGCAACATGACTTAAGGAGTTGATGGGCATCCATACGCTCACAAGGGTCCCCATGAAGTCATCACTGTCTAGGAGAAAAAAATCATAAGTGGAAAGTGCGACGAACAGTACGAGCCTGCTGTGTAGTCGTTAATGCATTTATTCTGTGAGCTACTCCCTTACACCCCACCAGCAGCAGCTACAAAGTCACAATTTCCACAGAAATGACAGCTCACTTGCATCCATTGTTCAACACAATCAAGTCAGTCAAGAGGCAATAAAAGAACTAGTTACTTATAATGAAAAACTTTTTCTGCAATCAGACCAACACACTGTTTACTGTTCTTTACACTTTTCCATAGTATATTGTCACATCCATAGGATGACTTACGCAATCAATTAGTCTACCCTGCTTTTAGTGCACAGCAGACACCTTTTCTATGAGGACTTGAGCAGCCTTAATGGAAGCATAAAGCATATTTATAGTAACTTAAGATTGTCCAAGTTTTTTTTTAAAATAGAATGAGCACATATCCAAAAATGATTTTAAATTCTTGTTCACACTATCCAATATTTAGCCACAGCCAGTCATTTAGGTGATGGAGTATTTCTGCCCTCCTTAGTCGTTAGGAGAGATGCAATTAGTGTATAAATAGAAACAAAAATGTTCTCTAATGAAGACAACATACTTAACATGAAGAATAAGTAGCAGCACAAAATATTATTCACATTTTTTAGAGAAATAGAAATGTCTTAACGATACCTTTGAAGCTTTATACAGTCACTCGTCCCGGCTTACAGTGAGTTTACATGAGATGACATCATCACCAGAAACTATTTCGTCAGTGTTTGATGCAAATGTTGATTGTTTGGACTTGTTTCTTCTCAACATCCTTCTTAAGAATGTTTGTGCACATGTGACGAGGAGAGAGGATAATCCATACACTGTTTATCTGTTCTGTTAGTTTTTGATTGTTCCGTTACACTGGACATATAGTACCTGCAGTTCTGGAGATGCTCTGAAAGTCATCATTTATGACCATAGTTTGGATCTCAGATAGGTTTTCATGCAGCTCTAATTATCCAGTTAACAAGGAGGTGATATTTTTGAATGAACTTTGGAAAGTTATTTTTGTCCTTCTTTCCTTCTGTCCCTCTGTTTAGTTGGTCTATTTTTCTTTTAGCAGGATCACTAAAAATGTATCAAAGGATTTGTTAAGATTTTTCAGACAGGCTTTCGGACAATTTTTATGGTCCTTCAAAGGCTGATCTGGATCTGCTAATCCAGAATATTTTAATTTATCAGGTTTATGGAAAATTTGCGGATGTAAGATAAAAACATATGATGCAACAGATAACAACAACTGAGATCAAATTGTAAATGAAACTTTGCTGATACAGTTATGTGTCAAATTATCTTCCATTGTTACCGAGATAGACCTTTTTTCTTTTAATAACAGTCAAAATAATATTGTGATTCCATATTTCAGATGTTGGCTTTTATGGTGGTGGAGTCATATGCTAACAAGTTATTCAATTAGCTATTCAGCTCACAAGAATGTCCCTTTGATAAGCACAATCGAGTCATGTTTACATTATTTGCATGGAGCAGCTGATGCAATGTTCCCAGAGTATGAGTGTTATCCGGACCAGCATATCTAGGGAGTGAGAAACAGTACGTCATCCTCTGATTAGTATTATAATGGTCTTTGTTTCAATTCTATCTTAATCAACTACCACTTATACATTTTTATCCTCATAATTACTGGTCAGCCACATAAACTCCTGTAAAACCACAATTCTGCAACTCGGTTTCACTCAGATTAAAAACAAAAAGGTATTAAGTGGTTACTGTCTTTCCAAAAGTAATTTACGGTCTCCATCACATGTTAAACTATACTAGCAAACTCTGAATATTTCGTATTGAATGAGATAAAATGTCCACAGAAAGAGTCAGAGAAATAGAGGATATGCTTTAAACTAATATGCTTTTATAAGTTATGGCATGAACTACCAGAGAGGGCTGAGTATGCAGTAGAAATCCTTCACAGTCTAATTATAGCTAGAATTTCCCCACAGCACTGCCTCAAAAAAAAAATTTACAGTCAGTGGGGGAAAGAATCCTCCCTCCTATCACTACTGCTACTATGTTATATAACTTCTGGAGCATCAGTGACACACACATTGACAGGAAAAAGACACCCTCGATGACAACGTTTCGAGGTGAACGAGGTGTACTTCCCTATAAGCTTAAGGAAAAACATTAAATGAGAACCCACATGTATTGACAGAACATAGATTGCTGTGTGGCAGCTAAACTCTGTTTAGGGCACTTGAGAAACATACTGACAGCGACCTTTTTTTAAAAAAAAAAAGGGCTACGCGCATGATGATTGAAATCATAGGTGTACTTTCTTTAGTCATTGGAGGGTGTCTGATTTTACAGGGGCAAAGGATAACACATGCAGTCAAAGTTCAGAGTCGTGGTATTCGCACAGCAGCAATTCATCCAGGGGAAGCAGCAAAGGAACAAGTATGGAGGAGATTCGCCACTGTGATGAATATGTCTCCTTGTCACGCCTGTCCATGCATAGCTGCACCCTACCTGATATCTCATGCTGCATGTGTGAGATCAGAGATGAAGCTGTTTTCATCGTTGCACCACAGCAGCTGTGTTGGGAGATGCAGCAGGGGTGCTTTTACATAATTTCGCTCATTCACGAGAGACTGAATGATGAACTCCTCTAGCTCTTGAGATCATATTCACACATAAATCCTGGGCTTCAGTCCAAGAAACAAATACACACATATGCAAACTTTCCGGGAAATAAATATTGTCCAAAAATCCAAAGAAAAGGGAAGGCAGTTTGCTATGTTAAGCTTTTGTGGTTTGAATATGAAAATCAGCGTGATGGAGGTTATGTGTGTGCGTGTATATGATAACTCTGGAGGACTCAGAAGCCTCCTTTTATTGTCCCCCAAAGCATGTCATGTAAAATACACTCCATTCCCCTGCAACAGCAAAAGATAACATATATCTGATTGGGAAATCCACACAAAATCTCATAAGGTACAATAACTATTGATTTCTATGTAAACTCTCCTGCGGATTGTAATGGCTTTGTTAATACCTGAACAGCAAAGCATGCTTGTACCTTATCTGGTTCTTTGAGTGCAGCCACATTCCTCCTCTACCCTCTGCATATGCTTAGAATTGACCTGAATAATAAAAAGAAACTCAATGACATACTGCCCCCTCTTGGGCATTCAGGGTCAATAAAATATTATTTTCCTCAAAAGAAACACAGAAATTTTTTTAAATAATCTCTCTACATTTGCATTTGTGATGGAAAAAATCCCATTATTGTGAAAAACAGCATCCTACTCCAAGAGTTGTAACCGTTTCAGATACCATTGCAATTTTCTCGGTCGAAAAAAGCCAGCTGCATCTGGCTGATGTTTGGATCAGCTGTGACTCTCTAATGCCAATGAGGCATTAGAGCAACTTCAGGCATCAGGGAGGGTAGGATTAGTGTTTGTGTTGGTTTGTGAACACAAGCTGTTGCTCTGAGATGTACAAACGTGTGAATACTCATCTCTTCTTTTGGGCAGAGCTGCTGCAACGGTCAGAAGACCAAACCAAACCACTGCACAGCTGAGGGTCAAGGTTTTTATTGCACAAAAGGGGGATTTCTGAAAGACATCACAATTAGCAAAATGCCAGTGAGATTAGAACTATAGAAGTGATGCAATACCAGAAATGAACTAAAAGACAGTTTTCATTCCTACTGCGACCTCTCTCATTGGAGTCATTTTTCAAACTGAATACAAAGTAGAGGACCAAGTAAAAAATTTTATTTTCACCAAACCACATCAGTGAAGACTACCCTCCTCTGCACCAGTCCTACAAGAAATCAGCACCTGACTTCAAACAGCTGTAAATATTTAAACGGAAAGCATCTACAACTGCCAAAGAGGTTAATCTTGCTAAACTGGTTAAAATGGTTGTTGTTATGAATGCCAGATTTAAACTGCAAATTTTACAGAGACAAATGCATTTTGGTGGAAAGACGGGGGAGTCAAATAACATTTAAAAATATGATGATAGAATCAGTCACATCTCTGAAAGCATTATGAAAAACTCTCAGCGTTAGACCTAAATCACATCAAGGAATAAGCATTTAGCTCATTTGATGAAAGTTGGCCATAAATGTGATAAAAAGCAGCCAAGGTTATTAGAATTGCCACGGGCCATTTTACAGCAGCTCACACACCTCATATTGGATTATAGAGAGAGATATGATTAACCATGGAAGTAGAGCTTGCCCGTTTCCAAAGGACCAGGGGGGGTTTAATGGCTCGTGGCTGAGCCCATTTATACACATTAACACCTATAGCAGTGACATTCTGCAGTTGTTTGCGTTCAGCTCCAATCTCAAATACTTCCTTTTATGGAGTTCTCCAATCCAAATGTCTGTCCTTATCTGCTGCTGTTTACATATTACCAACAATATTGAAAATACTTTTGCTCTAATACTTTCTGATCAGATTATTCCAGCTGTAAAATGTTCCTGGCAATTCTTTGGACCAGCAATGATGGATTATTTTTCATTCATATGGAGCAGGAGAAACAGCTTTTATACAGTTTTATCAGATTTTATGTTGAAATGGCAAGCATTTAGAAACCCATCAGGGATTCCCGCACAGTCCTTTTTCCCTGGTGAACGTGAGAGTCCCTGAGGGAGATATCTGGCTCCTTAGCTTCTAAATGCTCCACTTTTTCACCATCTAGTTTATGAGTGTGTCACCATATTGTTCGATATTGAGCTAGTTGTATTTTTTCTCAAAAATTGTATTAATTTATTACTTAGAAGAGCTCTCAGCTGGGGCATGAAATGCCACTGAGGTCAGAGTAAAGAGAGCAGCAGGGTTATTATCAAACTTAATTACACTGTCTTTCATGGGGACACATGCAGGGACAGAATAAATCTTTCCAATGCAAGTATTATGGTATATCAAATCCCAATTTACAACAATCGCTAGTGTGATGAAAAAAAAATTATTAAGCTGATAAGTGAAACAGGAAACTAAAACGATGAGCTGAGAGACCCTAAATTAATCCAAAGAATTTAGGACACTACAGCCAACAATACTGATAAACTCCACCAAAGAGGTAATGTGCTCAGTTAGGTTTGAGGAAGAATCCATTCAATTTCGGAGTGGATGCAGATGAAGTGCACTATTTTTATTAATCATATTTATATTCTTTAACAGATTACCATGGAATTGGGAAGAAGAGAAAAAGCAGAATCTTGGAGTGGAGTAGTGTTCCAGTTCCTTCAATGTTCCAAGAGTGTCCATTGTATGAGTAATTCATTAAAAATGAATTACTCACCCTGGAGAAGATTTCACAATTCAAATGAATTATTATTATTATTATGATTATTATTTATAATTATAAAACAACATTTATTTGTTGCTGATCGATTATATAGTTGAAGCTCTTCTACACAACATGTAGGTAGTCAGTGAAATCAGAAAGAAAGCCGTCTTCTACCACGGCAGTTCTGCCTCACAATTACATCACTGCACCTAAAGCAGTAACTACTGTAGTTGACTCCTTTAATCAGGAAAACTTACTCCTAGCATTTGGAATCACCCTTGAAATGACTGATTGTGGACAGAATATTACGTGGATCTACATCAGACTAGGATGTGTGGTAGATCTTAGAGAATGTCATTATTTAGTTATAGTCTAAACATTGTAAGAATGATTCACGAAGTTGGAAGCAAAAATATGTTTTGCTTCAAAAGAATTAGGTTCCAGTTGAGGATCCAGATCTTCAACAAAATTGATTAGATGGTTCCGTGGGTCATTTCCTACCTTTATAAAACAAATCATCGAAATACATTTAAGACTTTTTGACTAATCCTGCTGACAAACATTTTCTCCTTGATGGAAGTTACAAGATACATTTATTGCTGCTTTCTTCAATACACTTCAGAAATACAAATTAGAAATATATTTAGTTTTACAGTTTTGAAAATATAACACTATACTGTACCATTCAAAAGTTTGGACATGCCGTCTTTGAATGACAAACTGTACATAATATAACTCTTTCATCATGAGGTTTTCTTTAAGTCCATATATTTGTAGCCTCATTAATCCGGTGTTCGTCAGACTACAGCGTAAACATGATGATGAAGAAGATGGAGATGATGATGATGATAGTTATTTTAAAACCTGAAACCCAAAGAGAAATGTTAGTGTGTGGATAATCAATATAACAATCGAGCCAAGATTCCTCTGTACTACGTATCCATAGGGACAAACTGTGGAAAGAAAACACAGCTATATGATGGACAATAAACAGCATCCCATCATTCTTTGGTGAATCCATCCATTATTCATCATTTTCTTCAACAGGGTAGAAAATATGCAATTACTTATGATCTTTTTTGAAGCCGAAGAATGCCGCTCAGCAACCAGGTTTGGTCAATGATATATAAAAAACAACTCAAATGTATGTATTTTCAGAATCCTTTGCTTGTAAAACAGCTGTGGCTCTCAAATATTTCGTTCAAGCTGTAGATAATTCAATTTGTCTCACTTCCAATTATTTATTTCTTGTTTACTTTCATTAATAATAAAATTGTTGTCATCATCATTAAATAAAAGTAATGTTTGTATGTGCCGGTGCTTTATAAGGCTTAAGAGAATGACCATTTATTGCAAGACCAACTGGTTACTTTGATGATGATCTTTCTCCCTTCTTAACTTGTAGCATACCCAGCTTTTAGTTTTTATTTCTCAAACTATTCTGCTCATTGATTATGTTAAGTTAGGCCTTCCCTGATTTACTTACCCAAAATAAACTTAAAATAGACCTATGCTGTCATCACTGAAAGCAAGTGTGTATCCCCTAAAAGTCCCCATTCCCCTGCGTTGTATGTATAAGCAATTCCCCGATTGAATCCTTCAAACTGAATGTTACGTCCACTGTATTTTTTGTAAAAAAAATTTAAAAAGCTCCCACTAGTGAATGTAATATGATCTGTTTGAGTAAAATATAATATCCGAGAAAAATATCCTTGGGTTGATTCATATGCACCACATTTTGGATTAAAATCGAAAAAAAATGTAGGATGTTATGTCCAAAAAACCTGTGTTTCTAGTTTTAAAAAAAGCTTCCCCCAAGTGAGTAAAATATGAACCTTTAGAATGAAGTATGATGTATACAAGATAGACCTTCTCAAGTCCACTCATATTCACGAATTTGGACTAAAATCGAACCATCAGTAACAAAGTTAGGTAACGAAATTGATTGGCTGATGAATGATGAAGCTTGTTGATCTGTGAGTTTCTGTAATGTCTGCTGCCTGAGTGATTTGTGCACCATAGGGTGCTACACAGACCAGCCTTGCTTAACCCACTGCCACACTGTTACTGCTGTTGCTGGTCAGACAGAAAGAACTACTGGTAAAGTATAGAGTTTAAACTATATACTTTGTAAAGTTTATAAAGTTATTAATCTTTATGTAAATATTTATTTCAACATAAATTATGGGCATTCTAGAAATATAGAGTAAAAGTCTTATCCCGCATATTATGTGAATAATAACAAAACTCAATTTATTTAATTAATGAAAATATTTTCTTCTGCATTCCTGAGTAATCGTTATAATATTAATAAAAACATTAAGTAAATATAGAATTTTTTTTACTTTATGGCCTTAAAGTAAACAATGTATCCCTCAGCATTCTTTTGGACCACATATATATATATATATATATATATATATATATATATATATATATATATATATATATATATATATATATATATGTATATATATATACATATATATATATGTATATATATATATATATATATATATATATATATATATATATATGTGGTCCAAAAGAATGCTGAGGGATACATTGTTTACTTTAAGGCCATAAAGTAAAAAAAATTCTATATTTACTTAATGTTTTTATTAATATTATAACGATTACTCAGGAATGCAGAAGAAAATATTTTTTCTTCTGCATTTTTCTATACATATATATATATATATATATATATATATAAAAGACAGTATCACTGTTGTAATCTGCCACTATTAAAAATATCCAACAGGTTTGACCTACCGGTCCTTCAGCCCTGGATCTAGCACAGCCCGAAAAACCTCAAAGCAGCAGCAGATGTTTTTGGTTGGACTCCAGTAACATGAGTTTACGTTCCAGTAACCTAAGTTTTGGTGGTTAGTGTGAGGGTCAGATATGTTTTCCTCAGACAGAAGAGCAGTTGGGGATGTGTCCTGAATTTCTATTATTTTGGACTTTGGATTATTTCTTCGTGTTTTGTGTGACCTTGCTATGATTTTCTGATCGATAGAAAGGTCAATTCTATTAAAAGTGTGTGTGTATAAAGCATTGAATAACTACTCTTACACCAAGATGCTCGCATCACATCGCTCCTTTCCAGCAGCCTACGAAGAAATCTCTAAAGAAAGCTTGATGGAAACTCACGCAGGCTCTTCAGAGGTTGTTCCATCTAGCAGGGATTACACCTCATTAAAGCAGCTGACAAAGGCAGAGCCCCCTCCTTTTTCCTCAAAAGAACAGAGTTGAATTAGTCTTTTATATCTAAGCTGCAATGCCCGTCCCTCTCTGACTCTGACAGAGCTACTTTTTTCCTATCTTGTACCCCTACCAGCTGCTGATTGTTGCTCCTGCGCTGCTTGTTGCCATCAGGGATCACCTGGGGATCCAGAACAACAGCTCATCCCTCAACACTTCTCCCTACGTGTGACACAATGCCACATCCAGAGGCTTCTTGTTATGAGCACTGTCTGAAAGGTTCAGGGCGTACAGATGGGTGCGTGGAATGTTCTATCCAGCTGCCCATATCAGCCATTCAACCATTGTTATCATGTCAAACGGAATATGACAGAATAGAGAAGATGGAGTGAGTCTGTATGCGTTTTGGTGATTCAAGGGGAACATATGAAAACCCACCAGTGATTTTGACAGATAAACTAGAAAGTGCGGTGCAGAAAACAAAGAGGTATTGTGCATATTACGTTTTTCTGTTATCATAACATAGGGAAATTATAATGAGGATATAACAGCAGTGACTCAGGGATAGATTAGAATAAGCTTGATAAACCAACACCAAATCGATCTGCATCAGTATTCGGAAATACAGACCACTTAGTTTTGACCAACTGTTCGAGGTGTTAGTTCATTTACAGCCTCAGACATCAACATTGATTAGGGCATTCTAAGTCCCACAGCAACAGCAATCAAAAGCCATAATCTATTTATGTGAGATTTTTTAATCAATCAAAATAAAAACCCCATTGAGCTCCTGTCACAGTTTTCAGATAAGGGCTGACTCAAACAGGAAAAATATTGATTCTGATATTAGCAAATCTATACTTCAGGCTTTCTTGTTTGTCAGGTGTTGACGTCATCTTGTCAGGGTCTCACCAAATATCAACTTATGACATTCAAAAGTTGGAATAACAATAAAAACAAGCAAACTCATGTAGTAAAGCTGCAGTGTGAACATAAAAAAAAATCACACACAAGTTATTTTCAAGATAATGAATATATTTTGGTTGTTTAGCTTTCAGCTATGAGGTTCCAAACTGCTGGAACAGGAAGATTTGAAAGGAGCCAAAAAACATTGATATTTTTAAATGTCTATTCAGTGTGGCTTTTATGTAATATTTAATAATTTCATGGTCTAGAAATTTTTATTTATTTATCAAAACGTTTTACTCATTATCATTCACTTTTATTATATGTTTAATTACCCCTTTTTTTATTTTATTAGTTTCTTTGAATTATTATATTCTATAATAATTCTTTATTACGTGTCACATCTCACTATCCCATTATCTTTCCTGCTTTTTCCTTCTTGTTTGTATTATCTGTAATGTCTTTTCTTTTCTTTAATTCCCATTTCTAATTGTTGTTGTTTAAAATGTATGATGTCACACTCTACATCCTTTTTTAACTTCTTCTGTTTCATTTAGCTTGCTGACAGGAAACATTTTGGCAGGTATCATACAACTAACATTTTATTGATTGAGTGATTATTTTATTATGTTGTACTTTGAATAAAAAGCGACATCCTCTTTGAGTGAACACATGGATTCCATCTTACATTTTATGGAAAAAAGTGAACGTTTTGAAAATAGTTTAGTGTTTTAAATATAGATACTTGTTTAATTAAAATTAAAGTAATGTCTGTTTTATATTAAAGGGATCATATGTCAAGGGCATTATGTATTTATCTGGGGATTTAGCAGCGTTATTAAAAAAGTAATGACTCATTATTAAACGTGGGGCTCCTCCCCTATGCTCAATATGAAACCAAGATAACTTTTTGAATGATCAGTCTCTCGAAATTATATTGTCCCTACTTAATATGCTTCTTTTTGGTCAATAAAAACAATTACAGTTCAATCAGCTTAGTTCCTTGGAAAAAGTCCATCTCAATTTATGACAGTTGATTGAGGTTAGTTTGTTGGAATAAGTTTATTTAATAGGAATTAACAACTTGTTAATAATGCAGTAGTAACATTACCCCACTAAATGGAATTCATTCAAATAAAATAAATTAAACTGGCCTAACAGAACTTACTTTTGCTGAAATAACCTCATTTTAATCAAGTATAAATATTTCCCATGATTTATTAAATTAATCCAAGGAATATTTGTTGAGCGCAAACATTGTGAACGGTATCAGAAATTAAAGTTTCCATACGGCTTGTATCAATGATAGACACAAAAGAAGGCAAACTAACTGGAACATAAGAATTCATGCTAGCCTGATTGAATCTTGTAAAATTTAAATCGCTTAATTAAATTTTTGTCTGACATGATGTAATCACATTTATCTTAAAACTATGAAATTATTTCAATAAAGAATACATATAACCTTCAAGTAAACATAACAGCCAGATATTTTCCTTTTTTGAGTGTAATAAATACATCACCTACAAAAAAAATCACCTTTTAACAGTATCACCTCAAGGTGGATTTTATTGCCATAAAAGAAAATCACAAGTAAAAGTAATTTTTATGGTCCTCAGTAGTTTCGTATCCGTCCAGAATTAATACTGGCTACGATTCCGTAGCATCAACAAAAAATAAGATCTGCAAAAGAATGTAACAGCTTTGTTAGGGGCAATGACAGCAGGTGATCTCTGACGTCAGAGCCCCGTTATTGGAGAAGACAGGGTGCTTTCCAGGGTGCTGAATCCTCGGCCAGGTCAGAGCAGGGAGTGTATTCACTGTAAGTGAGTGTGTGTGGTGTGTTGAGTTCAAAGCTCATCAGAGACTGACTCAGAGACTATGTAAACTTTCTGCAAGGGGATACTATTTGAAAGACACTGTTTGCACAAAGTTAGTCCGAGCACGCGCGTTCTCTGCCCGCCGTCATGGATCTGCTCCCAGCAAAGGAAGCTGCTAAAATTTACCACACTAACTATGTGAGAAACTCGCGCGCCATCGGCGTCATGTGGGCCGTGTTCACGGTCTGCTTCGTCATCATCACCGTAGTGGTCTTTATCCAGCCCTTCTGGATCGGGGATAGCGTGAACACCCCACAGGCTGGATACTTCGGCCTCTTCCACTACTGTATCGGGAACGCGCTCACCTCGGAGCTCACCTGTAAGGGCAGCGCGCTGGACTTCTCTTCCATCCCATCAGCAGCTTTCAGGACCGCCATGTTCTTCGTGGGGACCTCCATGCTTCTGATCGTGGGAACAATGGTCTGTTTCAGTTTGTTCTTCTTTTGCAATGCGGGGAACGTGTATAAGATCTGTGCGTGGATGCAGTTGGCTTCAGGTGAGCAGCAGCTGCTTCTCTGTCAGCCACACACTACTTCCGCACTTCCATACTTTGTCCCTTCATATTCCTCCGGGACAACATTTTAAGGCTAAAATTGTATTCTGTAATGTACTACAATTAAAAACATATGTTTAAACTAAGGTGAGGGTGAAGTGATGACTAGGTTTTTCTACCTTTTAGCCTTTAAACTACTTGACTGATACCATCAAACTGGTTCAACGAATTTGCTTCATCCAAAAGAAGGAACCATTGAACCCAGAAGATGCAGATCCAGATTAATGGATATATCCATGACGTTGAGAGGTGTCATTTATCCCAAATAGGACAATGTGATTATATTTTGGGAGGAATCTACCCAACGGAGGTGGAAATGATGAGTTTCCTTGAACAGCTGATGTCCCAAGAATACAAATGGACTTTACTATATCTTTTATTTTTTCAAGTAAAATCCTCATTGAGATTAAAATCTCTCTCGAGATTTAGAGGCAATCATATTGACCAAGAGTAATATTTCCCCCCATCCTCCGGCATAGATTTAAACTCCCCAAGAAACAAGTTCAGATAGTTCCAGTTCTTTCTGTAAATTAATCAAGGAAGAAGGGGCAGTATTTCTGAAAAAAAAAATTATCCTAACTTGGTTCTGACTCAGGGGAACATCATTTGTAAAATCCTTTATAGTGTAAACCATATTGCTCCTTCATATTCTGTGTATATTGTATGTTCTCATTGGGAAATAATCTAAACCCAGCTGTTAAATATGAATAAAAATGTGTTGTGTGTAGAGAAGGGGGCTTCTGATGGGATGTATTTAAATCACAATCTTGATTTAAAAAGATAAAAGTATATAAAGTACTTCAAATCAGCTCCACTTACACCAGATTATATGTTACTTATATGTCTATCGCATTTCAATAAAAACAGAAACTCTATGAAATGTTGTATTTTGTATCGTCTAAATACGTACTGATGATGTCCTGTGATGGGATGAACATGATGCATTAGAATCCAAACATAAATTAGTAACCAAATCTATCATTTTGTATTATTTACTTTCTGGTCACAGAAAGATCAATGTTTGTTCTCAGTTAAACTTGTAAGTAGATTCCAGGACTATAAACACATGATGGATGGATGGATGGATGGATGGATGGATGGATGGATGGGTGGATGGATGGATGGATGGATGGATGGATGGATGGATGGATGGATGGATGGATGGATGGATGAACTAGGACTAACTAAAATCATACCATGAGAGTTGATTTTGTAACTGTCACCAAAATCTTTTTTAATCAGCATTTTACTTCCTTGCAGTTGGTTTAGTTTAACATTTGGACGTGAAGTTGCATATTTCACCTTCTTTTTAAAGTCTTTACTAAAGTTACTTGCAAACCTCAGAGATGAAGGTGAGGAAGAGTGTGAATGTCATGGATGAGTATGATCCACACTGCATCTGGTGATGAACTCATCCTGTCAGGAGCTGTCACCCTCTCACGTCTCTGATTTCAGGCTCGGTGTTGGTCTTCACTTTGAAAGCAACAGGAGGTCCGGTTTCAGGCCATACTTTGACACCTCTGATGGTGGATTGGATTACATTTAACAAGATCGGGTGATGCGGTGTTGTTCACTGATCGGAACTAGCACCTGAGAAAAACCATGGCCAAAGAGATTACTCCTATGATAAAAGACTGTATAGTTGTAGTATAGAGCCTTTAAATAGCATAATGATAATAATATTGATGATTATAATAAAGTTGATTTGTGAAGCACTTTCAAAAAAAACTATTAACAAAGTGCTTTGACAGACAAAAAAGGAGTTTGAGAAGGCAAAACAACAAGAGAAAGCACAAAACCGTAAGACTAAACAAAAGCAAAAAATAATAATAATATATAAATAAATAGATAGATGAATAAAGGACAACTTCAAATCCCAAGGCTAAGATCATTTTAAAAACAATGAACATGATGAATATGATAAAAGAAGGTAGAAGAGAAATAAAGGAAAATAAAACCAAAAGAGAATAAAACATGATGGCATCACAGTCGTGATAAAAAAAACAATAATACGAAATAAAACAACAAGAGATGGTGTCCCACAGACCGAAATGGATACAATTATGTAAATAATACTTAATTACAAGAAATGGTCTCGCTTCAAAAATCCTATTTAAATAAAAACGCAGAAGCATTTTCAAGATACTAAATGTGTATTAGCTGAAGCAGCTGATCATTTTACTCTTCCGGCTTCTAAAAGATCTTTAAAGGAGATTTAAAGGAGAAATTATTCTACGACCGTGCTGCTAACAATTCGTAAACATCATAGAAATAACAAGGAGCCACAATGTTTTTAAAGCAAAATATTTCGTAACTATTGGTTTCGTCTAGAACTGGATGGTTTAATTTAAAAGCATGTCATGCGTTTTGTGTCTAATCAAATATGGTATTTAACTTCATCTTTCAGGTGAATGTGAAATGTACGGTCTCAAGTATCACAAGATGGAAATAGATCATGAAGTTATCCTGCGTCACTGGATATAAGTTATTCCTTGAAATGCACATGGATGCCTCCAACATCATAATCATTTGTTACTTTGGCAATAAGAAGAGGAACCTTTATGAGAACTTTCATAACAATCCTTCATGCAAACCGCACTGGAGAGCAGCCTCTGCTTCACCTTAAATTCATTCATTAAACCTTTGATGCTTCAAGGCGTACACCATGACTCATAGTGCACCACTGGCTCTAAAAAACATTCCCTAATCATTGTTTATCAAAGTAAGAGCACACAGGAGGTCCCTGTTACAAGGCTATTCCATTTCAGTATTTGTTTTCCCCTTGCAGCTGTGTTGATGGTGATGGGCTGCATGATCTACCCGGATGGCTGGGATTCTCCTGAAGTGAAGAGGATGTGTGGCCAGAGGACAGATAAGTACAGCCTGGGGAACTGCACTGTGCGCTGGGCTTACATATTGGCCATCATCAGCATCCTTGACGCCCTCCTCCTTGCCTTTCTGTCCTTCACCCTTGGAAACCGACAAGACAAACTGCTGCCAGAAGACTTTGAGGTGGAGGGAGCAGGTAAGCCTCAGTCCAAACCGGTGAAGTTAACATCGATTTCCCAGAGGATGTTTTGAAAAGCAGTGTAAACAAACCCAGGACACTGAGAGTGAAGAAGCTAAATGTTGTTTACACATCAATAACTTTATTTACACCAGTTTCTCTCCTGTTCTGTGATAAACGGTTTTCCTTATCCTGGCCAAGACAGGCAGCAGCACACAAACAGAAAAATATATAGAGCATACAGACATAAGAACAACAATTTACACAGAAATAAATTAGATAATTAGAAGTTAAAATGAAAAATCTGCATTTGTCAAAAACATCCATATGTCGAAACCTCTACAGCAATATGTATCTTCATCCAAGTCTTTTAAGATCGTTTTGAATGATTTGAACTCATTCGTTTGATTGAGTTAAGTGGGACCCGATCTTTGAGATTCAGCTCATTTTGGCAATAGATTCCAGTCAGAGGGTACAGCAAACTAATAAAGGCAAGACTAAGTACTGAAGTAAAATCTCGTCCAGTTTTCAATTTTTTTCACCAGTTTCTGAGTGTGAGGTGATGAAGAGAAATAATCATCAGTTACAAAACCTTAATATTTGAATTGAGATACGGATTCAATCTCAGTGCCTTAAAGGGTGATGATTACCAACAGGTCCAGTGACTTCAATTTTGAGGTTGAAAACAACATGAGTTTAGATTAATGAGCATGTAAAACAAGTTTTAAATCACATCAGTTACACTGTACAATATTAAAAGTTGATTGTTGCTGATTGAGAGCATAGCTTAGTGCGGCGGCAGAGCAGTATATGACAGTATCGTCAGCATAAAAAGCTTACATTGGCAACATTTCTATACATACATTTGATATATTGGATGAATGTGAGTGGTTCAAGAACTGATTCTTGGGGCACACCCGTTGATACACGGGTCGCTAAAAGTTAGACCTCCTGCTAGCACTTACCGAGATCTGCCCAAGAGGTCATTTTCAAACCAAAAAAAAAGTTTTTTCTAACCATCCTTTACTGTTAACTCCTCATTATTTTATGATTGACCCTGTTGAGAGAAAGCAAGTCAATAAAAAGGGCCTGCTTCCTCTAATCTTAAAAAAAAATCATAAAATAGTTTACTGTACTACTGTAAAGGTTTGTTTTCTATATTATTACTGTGGGTCGTTTTTTCCTAAATCAGATTGGACATGGGATAAAATATTATTGGTGGATAAAACCCTTTCAGTCGATCATTCACCATTGGACCCTGGACTAAATATAACTCCAAAAGACTATGGAGTCTAAATGCTTAATGAAGCTGTCACACATTTTCGCCCTGTGAGAAATGATTTGTTAGTCCTGTACAGAGCATTGTGAAAATTCTCAGTTGTTGATAATTATAATGATTTAATGGTCTTCCAGAACTTCTGGGGATTATTAAGTTTAATTGAAGTTTCTGTCAGAAAAAGTTGAGCTTTCACATTTCCAGAAATTTGTAGTAGTTTTCTATTTACTTTATTGTAAATTAAGTTATTTAAGAATAGGGCACTGATATTATATATAACAGATTTTGTTGATGTAAAGTTCTATGAGTATAATAATAATATAATATAAGTGAACTTGATTTAAATGATTTAAGTTATGACTTTATCTAATTTTCTTGTTAAAAAAATTTTTGGCAAGGTGTTTATAATTATTATTAGGCATACTCAAAGGTCTGTAATTATTTTTATTAAGATGACCGTTTCCGGGTTTTGGCAGTAATGGTATGATGGCTGTTCGTGTTTTTGACGGCATCATTTGCTTTTCATGATGTCATTGTATAAAGAAAATGTTATAAACGTGTGATCATAAGGTTAATTGTTTAAGTCTTTCTGTTCAACATTATAGTCCGATTTTACAGGGAACCACCGCTAGCCGTAAAAGTTAAGATCAGGTGTTGCTTTTTTAACTGAAAAGCATTTTACTTGCCTTAACCCGATTTTTATATTTCATTTTCAGTTTATATAAAGCAAAGCCAGATTTCTCCTGCATCCTTACTTATATCTCTGCATGAACCAATATTAACCCCTGTGCCAGTGAATAATTATGTTGATCTCTCCCATGGCTTTAGTTTTTTTAAGCCTTGATAACAATTCTAATTGTTCCTTTGTTTGAATTTATTCTTTTAGGACAAAAAATAAATAAAATCCAACCCGGTTCAGTAGATTTAACTGCCTTCCATAATGTCTGTTTGGGGATTATAGGAGTCATATTTCATTTAATAAAGTATTTAATCCTCTGTTGGATTATGATTACAATGCTGTTATCCGTCAACAGAGAATTATCACTTTTTCGATTTCACTTCACTTGAAAAATCGGGGTAAAGGGTTACTAATACTGGATCAAGGTGAGAAATAGTGATGCTATGTCAGCATTGCTCTCCAAGAAAGAGTTTGACAACAGGATTTGGCCACTTTAGAATCATTTTGACCCATTCAGAGGTAGACGTGAGATCAAGTTTTCTGCATGAGCCAATTACACTTGAACTTCAACTCACAGACTTATGATATGACCATTAATTCATTATCAACCGCTTATCCTGTTCAGAGACACGGGAGGGGGCTGGAGCCTATCCCAACTAACATTGGGCGAGAGGCGGGGTACACCCTGGACAAGTCACCAGTTCATCGCAGGGCCGACACATAGACATATACACATATACAATCACACATGCTCACACACACTCCTATGGGCAATTTTAGTGTCACCAATTCACCTGTTGCATGTTTTCGGACTGTGGGAGGAAGCTGGAGTTCCCGGAGAGAGAACCTACGCAGACACAGGGAGAACATGCAAACTCCACACAGAAAGGCCGGCAGACGTGGATTCGAATCTCCTCCAGAATTCTCTGGTACACTGAAGAATGAATTTTTTCCCTTCATTTTGGCATATGACTCTGCCTTTCCTTCAACATAAGCTGGGATAGACTTCTCTCCTGCTGTGAGCCAAACTTGATCAGCTGTTACAGAAAATCAATGACTAGCAGGTCTTCCTGGCCCTGAGGCAAAATCCTCAATATATTACACGCTGCCACCATCACGCTTTATTGGAGGAATAATAATTTGTTGTTGAATGATGTGTCGTTTATGCTTAATGCAACAGTTCCCCTGTGGTCCACCATGGTCAGTTCAACTTTGACCTCATTAGTCCACAAAGTTTTCTCAAAAATGCTAAGAGAGTCATCAAGATGTGTGGTAACAAAATTCAGACAAATGTTTTTCTAGCTTAAGAGTGGCTTTCACCTCTTTTCCCAAAGGTTGCCCGTCTGTCCCACTGCCTTTTTGATTAGTGGAGCCATAAACCCCGACCTTTATTGAGATGAGATCAGCCGGCTGTTCCTTGGATGTTTTTTTGGGTCTTCTATGACTTTCTAAATTAGCCTTCGCCGTGCACTTGCAACAGTTTTGAAAGGAGAACTACTGGAAAGATTTACTTTTGCTCCAAGTCTTCTCCATATGTAGATGCTTCCCACTGTGGAGTTCCAGATTCCTAGAAATAGTTCTGTAATCCTTCCCAACCTGATGTATTCAAATCCCCATCCTCATCATCTTTTCTGGATTACTATTTATTTTTGCATTATGTTCTATTATAAGCCCCAAAGAAAATCATTTTAAGTGATCGTTTGATTGAACGTTGAATTTGGGTGAAACAAGTTTGAATGCCGTTTGTAAGATTTTTTATTTTATTCAACTTTAAAAGATGTAAACTACTTTTTCACAGACATCGGTATTAGTTAACCTTTTTAAAAATGGCATTTCGTTTATCCTTTTTTGGATGTCTGTTAAGTAGGATTACAGATCAGGGTGGTAGCCAGCAGAAATCATGTCTTACATTGATTTAACATATTCTTGAATGTTTATTCTTTTGTCTTTCACAGAAAATCCCTGATAGACACGGACCTGCAGGACCACCGAGTGATACATATTCAAGATTCTGGGGCATCACAATATAGTTTGGTTCAAACCTGATTTGTCTAATTAGGTTTTCTCTCATTTTCACAATGGCACATATTGATTAGTTGAAAATTGACTTTCCTATCCTTTTTGAGAATTCTGACAAAACGTCAGTTTTAGTCAATGAAAAGACAATTTCCTGTTTAGATAATTAACTGAGAAAAACATTTGACACCGTAATTCTGTATTATATGAACATTTGTTTTATTGTATTGTGCGTTATACAGTTTTGTTAATTGATTGCTGTCAAAGTCTATGCTTTTGAATCTGACACTGACATGGATTTTATTTTTAGAGCCGCCTTACTAGAAACATGGGTTAGTTTGAAAGAATCAATTTCCATTACATACCATCAGATCTCACCATGTATATGGTAAAAACAGTGACATGTTACAGTTGGCCACACATACAACTGAGCTCAAGTTCATCTTGCATACACTTTATTAAAACACGTCTATCTAGCTAAATAGTTTTAGCTAAGATATAAGATTTGTTAAAAACTGTACATAACTGTAATATACATAAAGGCAAACTCTTTGGTACAGATATATACAGTTTATTTCCACTTTTTCCTTTAAAATTGAATCCTCAACATATTGTCTTGACCCCATCTTGCTAAAATACTATCTTCCTGAAGTGTGATAGAGGGGTAGGAGATCACCAGCCTCCCAGGAAAATTTAAGATCTTGTTTATTATAATTAATGAACCACACTAAGTTACAGGTGACAGATTTGTCATGGCTATATAATATCGACAGTGGATGTCTTAGTAAGAAACTAGAGCGCTTATCTGGAGAACTACCATTACCACAGTCAGTGTAAATGTTACCCCAGTGTGCAACATCCTAAGCTTAATTTACAAATACAAAATATATATAACCTTACATGTTCAGAAGATGCACTAATTCTTAAAAAAACAGAACAACACATGAACAGAAATGCATAAGAAGAGAGAGGGTCCAAAATGACTGATAAAAGCTACATATCCTTGATTCATTTGGGTTTTAGTGCAAGGGTGTAACAAACAAGGATGAGTCACTAGCAGTACGATAAGAGGTTTGCTAAGATGTTCGGGCTAATAAAGAACAGCAGTTGAAGCCATGATGACCACAAATTATATAATCCACTGGATTCCTGACGTCATCACATGGAGAGAAGAGCCAACAAATACAAAGCACACACTGAAATATTAGTTCAATAACAACATAAATTCAAAATGACAATACAGAAACAGAAATAAATATTCATTTGATATGCCCAAACTGGAAAGTGATCTGTTGCAGTGTCTTGAGAGAGTGGGAGAGAAAGGAAGTGCAATGGCTGAAGGTGTCCACTAGAGGGCTAGCCAGGGGTGACGCAAGCACTCTGAAGCTGTGGCTCTTTTGTCTGGGATCAGTTCTAGCATGGGAATCAGGAAGTCGGAGAAGCATTCTGCTTCTTCTCTGGGCCACTCGTACTTGTCAACCAGCACCTCCAGCAGCCCCCATGGCTTCAGCTTGGTGATGTGTTTCAAATCACCTGCAGAAAAACAGACATATAGCAGGGCACGGATGTTTCTTAAGTGTAAATACATTACAGTAACATAGATCTAAAAATGACATTCATCAAATATTTTACTTTGTCATACAATGTATTTATATACCGATGTCTTTTAAATAGTAATATTAATCTATATTATTATTGTTAATGACTTGAACAACTCTAAAACACATTTTTAGGTTTTTATGAGGTATGTGAAATTAGCCAACTGCTCTGGTACATGATTCTGACGAGCAAAACCTTTTCCTAAAAGTGATGCAGACGATTTACCTTTCTTGGTGAAAAAATCCTTGGAATATTTGCCGGTCATTATGAGTTTGCGTGGGACACTCCCCAGCAGCTCAATGATCAGCGCTATATGATCTATGCAGCAAACGATTGCAAGAGGGATGACAGACAAGACAAACAACAGATTCATCAGACAGTGTCCCAGTTACAGGCCCACTCTTGGTGTGTGGGTGGAGGGATGTGGAGGAAATGGGTCAAGCCGGCGGCACAAACACACTTAAGGCTACAGTTAAAAATCCGCTCATCAAACATAGCCACCAGTCATCACACAAGTTCAAAAGTTCTTAGAATCATTTGGCTCCAAGAATTAGCATCTTCGGTTCTTCCATCAAAATCAGTCAAATATTCGATGTTGATAATAGTAACATTGGCATATTGACCATCACAAATTCAAATGACAACAAGGGCAGAATATGATGACATTTAATAATGAATAAAAAAAAATTAAGCTGTGCAAATGAGAAACATGATGGGTCTGTTTATATATTTAAATTTCACATTCTGTGTTCTATTATATGCCACCACCTAAAACAGAAATGTGTCTTAGAAATTCACTAATTTTTGGTATATGAATGTATTTAAATTCCAACTTTTTATCATGTTGAAGTTACACAACAGGTGTCAAAAAGGGGGGACATTTTCATTCTATTATACAGGTATAAACTTAAACAAGTGAGCACACTCAATCATCAGAAAGGTTAAGTCCATGCCAGAGGCATCTTTAGAGGCTTTCCTGCAGAAGTGTGTTTGAACATAATATTTAAAGGTCCACAGTTCAAGTTGTTCTCAAACTGGATCAGACCATGGGCTCCTTCTGACATTTCTCCTAGGCTGTTCAGTAATAATCCTATTTTTATTAACACTTATGATTGCACTTAAAACATTTTAAGCGTAAAAAATGTAATCTTTACACACAACTGTAAGAAACTTTCACTTTCAATTTGTATCTGCTTAGTTAAGCACCTCATCAAACTCAGCCACCAGTAAGGAAATTATAATTGTTTTTTATTAAGTAATAAATATGGATTTTTAAATTTGTCTTTAAACTTTAAATCTGCCCACTGCTGTAATTGAAAATGTGCTATTGAATTTTGAAAAGTCAAGACAATGTCATCCACGGAGATCAAAACCATATGAAGAGTTGACCCAAGTCTCCTCACCACTTCTAAAAAGGTAGCGAGGAGAACCTTAGGCAGGACTATATACACTTGAATCAATGTCTGATGGCTCTGTTCAAAGAAACACTTATGTGGGTTTGTATTTTTGATTTGGCGACTGGCCTGCACAAATTATCAACTTTGGTGGGCCTAAATGTGCAGACAGGAATCATCCCCCCTTCACCTTCCATCCACTGTTCCCAGAGTGAGCCACAAACAGAGGGGTGGCGTACCTCTTTTGGTGAAGTATTCCTGTGAGTATTTCCCACTCAGAACATAGTGACGAGGGATTTTACCAAGCAACTCAATCACAAGAGCAAGATGGTCTGGAAATGAGCCACAGAGGAGAGGATATAAAGTCGGAGGGTAACAGTTTTTAGAGAAGAAGAGATGGGAAAAAGATGGCAGACAATGATGGTTGAACAATGGTAAATGAAAGCCGCGCATGACAGGAAGCACATGAATGAACAGCCTATATTATTTGTTTACGTCAAAAATATTATAAAATGTAATATGTAATATATGATACACTCTCTTTCATAAAGCTAAACAAATCCAAGATGACTGATTTGATTTGAAATGAAGCAGCCAACACAAGTCTTTAACTTATAGAGCTGATTATAAGGGAAAATTAGTGATGGTGAGAGTTACACAGTAGAGAAAATCAGAGAAAGCTGTGGCAGAATATGAAGCAATAGCGTCACGGGTTCATTTGTGGAAATTTGCTGATGCGGGTCATGTGCCAATAAACCGGAGGTTGATTTTTAGCACATACCTGACATGCTGCAACAGAATCAAGAAACCTCAAGCTAAGTGAGCCAACATGAACAAACAGAAAGCAAAGGGAGAATACGGAAGAAGGCTTAACAGTGAGTATGGAGATGAGAACATGGCCACAGAAATGAGATAAGGTCCCATCTCTACTGTGGCCAAAGTGCGGTTTGAGATGTTAGAGAGGAAATAAACACAGGAATGCTGGTACTCATCATCACATGATACACGTCTATATTTCATCTACATTTCTGATGATCAGAGATCCCTGTAATGGAGTACCATATTTAAGTGTTAATCAGAAAACTAAGCCAAATGCACTGCATATGGTTATGCAAATTACCAAATTACTTGGAACCAAGGTCATAATTTGCTATCTTAATGTAAAACTCATGATAATTTCACAATATATGAAATGCAAATAAATATATGAGCAGGTTAATTTAATAAGTAAAAAATCTTTACAATCTTTTCAGAGTAGCAAGTCAAAGTAGGAAGTTACCACAAATGCAAAATAACTCTTAACATATATTTCAGTAGAACTACTAAAAAATATATAATACTTAAGATTTGTGTTGTGCAGCCAGCACAAGATAAAACAGAGTGGACAGGAAAATTAAGACTCAGCAATACCTTCATCCCTTGAATAATCTTCCCCAGAATGTGGTTCAAACAAGTAATCCCCTGTGACGAGCTCAAAGGCCTGAGGAGACAACACAGCCCACATTGACACCAAAAAAAAAAGACACCTTTACTTCCACCAAATGCTACAATCTTATATTATGTCACTTAAACTCTAGGATATGACTTTTTCTCAGTTTCTATTAAACAATTTGATAGTTGTCGGTGCCAATTTCTTACCATGCAGGCTGTGCTCCATATATCAGCTGGTGTGTTGTATCCAGAACCAATGAGTACCTCTAGAGACCGGTACTGCCGTGTCTGGATGTCTTCGGTAAAGTGCTTGTGCTTATAGTGATAGACAAAAAGAAATTGAAAACAAGGACACATCAGACACAACATCTCTACTGGAAATACTCAATATGTGCCGACAGACCATAACCTCTTTAATTGGTGAACAACAGCAAATTATTAGAAAATGAAAATGTTCAAATTAGAGGTGCAACGGTTATAATTTCTTGTCTATTCACCAATATTTAGAAAGTCAGCAATGACATATCAGCGGATGCTGATATTGGCCGAGTCCGATTTTTTCTTCTTGAACGTTGTTATACTATGATTGACAACATTTATACATACAGCGGGCACGTGGCTGACTATGAGCTCTCGTTAGCTTAAGCCGATCTGTAAATCTAAGCTTCCTTGAAACTTGCTTTGTTCCTCCAGCTGATTAAATTTGAAGTGTCTGATTAAGTTTGTTGTAATGAACATTTTCGTGGTTGTTCCGCCATAGTTTATTTTGTCCTTACCTGTGTTACAAATTGCTAGCATTGTGTTTGCTGGTGAGATGTTTGCAGCCATGGGAGCTCGTGTTTGGTGTGCGTGTACGTCACAAGAGTGTAAAATGCACCCAATAGGCCAATTGCCGGTCACATCAAAATAGGCCTCCCAGCGCAGATCGATCGTTTTAAATGCGACTAAAGATTTATTAAGCATACCGAAGAATCAATTATGAGATGCACACCTTTTAAAAACACTTCATAAAATCCTGGTCACAAACAAGCAGATGGCAAAGGGTATCTCTAAGCGGCCGATTTAGCTGAGGCATTTAAAAAAAAAAAAAAAAACATAATGTCTAACTAAGAACCTAAAGACTGCGATGACAGGAAAATGTTTGGAAAATTAAAACCTTTCATTCGTACAAAAATGACACTGAATTTAAAAAAAAAATAGATAGAATAGAAGCGTTTCAATATTAATAGCTTAATGAGGCTAGATCAGGATCAGGAAATCATGCAACTCACCACCCAGCAGGCATTTCCCAGGTCTGCAATCTTGACCTTGATCTTGTCTGCATTGAGTGGCTCCAGGGGGTTCACTAACAGGGATCCTGCTGTTAGTTTGCCTACATCAGAGCAGAAAGAGATTTAGATTGACTAAGCATCTATTAAGAGTCCAGTAAGATCAGCCGTTATTAAACTTTCAGCTAGAGTAAGTAGCTCCAAGAAAACCTCTCTGTAGTTACTAAATGTATTAATATGACTGACCATTTCCCAAGCATTCCTCAGTGGGATATTGATAGTCAGACCCATCCTCTCCCTGCAAAATGCTTTGCTGCAGCTCTACATCCTCCAGCCCAGCAGGAAGGCGTCTCTTAGAGACTCCACAGATGTGAGAACCCCTGCCTTCAATCTCAGAGTCCAGCTCCTTGAGATCTGCTGACTCCACACCGTTGCAGATGGGGTGAACTGGAGACTCTTTTTGTTGATCCTCCTCACTTGCACTTTTGTGTGTGGCCTCTGCATTGCCATTGTGTTGGTCTTTGTCCTTACAATGTGATTCCCTATGGCCCATCTCCACATGGCCATTACAGTTGACCTCCAGAAGCCCTTCTGGTGCCACCCTTATGAGATCTGCATTCGCACTGCTCTCTGAAAGTATCAGAAAAAGACAGATTACAAAAATCTTTCATTGACTCATACCAAAGGTTTTATAACCGTCTACAACTAAAAAAGACGTTTAACAGCATGTGCATCCCATTCCCGTGTAGTTTTCTTGTTACCCTTAGTTTCTTTATTTCTGCGTTCCTGAGGCGACACCTCTCTGAGTGGAGCACAGGCACGTCCCTTTGGAGACTGTGTGTCATCATAATCATCATCTTCCTCCTCCTCTCGTATTTCCGTGGTCTTTTCCATCTCCTCCAGGTCCAAGATGCACTTTTCAAGTAGCTCTGCCTGACGCTTCTGCTTCTTTTTTAACTTTTTTTTCTTGTTCTTTGACATTTTTACAGTCTGTCAGAGATGACCAGAAGAAATAAAAAAGGTTTTCATTGATAGCTTCATTTTTGTGTGACGGTTTTACAATGTGAGATGTGACTAAAATGTGAAAGGCAGACATCCAAACAAAATAGGAACCAAAATAGGCGTACCTGTTTTGGAGCAGGTGCTGTGCTTACTGAAAAGAGAATATCAGATGAATATAAACGGACTAAACTTTGAACATGAATGTTCAGATGTACAAATGTACATGTGAACATGTGTATGTCTGTGTCCCCATACTTGCGGAACCAGAAGGAGGAGGTGCCCCGGCTTTTTGCCACTCAGTGGCTTCCGCAGCGAGCTTTCGGACATAAGGTTCATCGACACTCATCAGGATGTTCTCAGGCTTGATGTCCGTGTGGATGATCTGACACTTTGTGTGAAGGTACTCAAGGCCCTGGAGTACCTGTGAACAGAATGGAGAATTATTCTAGCCACGGTCAAAGGTTTAGCCGTATATTTGAGCCAAAATGAAACTGGACAGCACTCAAAGAGTGCAAACTCTTAAAAGGGGGCTACTCACTTTCTTATTAATGTCAAACAAGTCAAATTTGTCACAGAAAGTTTCAGCACCATTGGTCTTATTTGATGCTTGTAGTATTATTATTTGTAATGACTTTACCTTGAGCATTATAAATTTGAGCATTCTCTATATCCAAAGACAGATTATACTTTGATGTGTTGCTGACCTCATGGGAGTGAATGTGTAATATGTGCCCAACCATTGTCCATCATTGGTCCTATCCCACAATAGTAAAGAACCGTTAAAAATAATTCTGGATTCAAATGATGATCTGACTCACTGCTAAAATCTTATGGATTGCCCCTTGAGCAATGTCTGTTCTTTCGACAAATTAGATAAATTTCAGAGTAATCCTGCTAAAAGACAGACAAGCATGTGCCATCAGAAACTAACCTAAGACCATCTTCAATATCCTAGTCTATATATCTTGTATTTACCTTCCACAACAAAAGACTTCTAATGCTTCATAGGAACACAAATCTAAGTGACAAGCGGACAAACTGAAAATTTTGAAAATGTAATTTGCTATTAATGGAAACAAATCTTAACTCCAGATCACATACATCCTATTCATTCCATCATGCTAAATGTCACTTCAGTTGAAAAAAAGTGCAAGACAAATTTTTGCCTTGTACCAACTATCATCATGTATAATGAAATAAAAAGGTGAGTTTAAGTTATCAAAATACTCCACCCTGACTGATTTTCACCTGTCACACAGCCAGAAGGATCCCTGGCTCTTTTAACTTGTGGGAGCTAAAACTAAAACAAGCCAGAGGAGAAACACTGAGGGTCCTGTGTTACCTGTCTTACAATGCTCTTCACGCAGGGCAGGGGCAGACCTTGGTAATTGGACTTTATTATCCACTTTAATAAGTGATGCCCTAACACCTCAAACACCATGCAGACATCTGGAGATCACAGTGGTTAAGGTATAAACAATGTTAACAAGTAATGCCAAATTAAAATCCAACAGAAAGAAAAAACATAGTGAAATGTACATATGTTGGAATTCAGCTTATTTATCCTAAAAACAGGGCAGGTCACATGATTGCAAAGACGAAATTTTGTTTGGGTGTCTCATATCACGGGCCGTGTAACGTCTGAGGCAGACAGGAATGTAACTCAGTCAAAGTGTTATTATAGGTGGACCAACCAGGTTCCTATTTCTACAACCATCAATTGCTGTTAACTTTATTACCTCAGCCAAGGAGTTAATGTTTCCACACCTGTGCGCTTGTTTGTTAGCAGGTTCAAGGAAAAACTACAGGATGGATTTGCATGAAAATTTAGAAATTAACATGGATTTTATCAAAAGGTAGGTTTTGGCATATCTTAGATATAAGATTTTGGTGATGTTACGTGTGTTGCAACAGTTAAATAAATAACTGTGCTGGGGGCTCAGTGGGCTGACCAGAAACAGCTAAAGTGGAATGTGCAAGAGACCAGCTACAGAGTATTTGAGAGATACTCAAGATTGTTGGAGTTATTGGTAGATGTAAAGGTTGGCAATAACTTAGATATTAATGCCGAAATCTGCATGAAGTATTTTTCTAATTGATTCACTGATGACTATAATGTCTATATTGGGTTCTGCTTTGCCTTGGCAGAGGTTTGTGCTCTCTGAGTGCTTTTTCTAGTTAATTGCATATTATTATCTTGGCTAAATCAAAAAAGTATGGGAAGAATGATCCTTTCCTCTTTTAAAGTATCACAGGCTTCAATCATTATGTTGACAATTTAAGAGATTAAATGGAGTCACAAAAAAGACAATCAAAGTTTTATTTGGATGTAAAGGATACGAGTTCCATTCACTCCAGAAATCTTAAAGTCGTCTAGCAGCTGAACGACCATCTCCCGGTTGGGATCATTGGGATCAGAGTTTCTTACCTGGGACAAAGAAAAGCAACAAAGCAAACAATCATGATGTGTCATTGCTATTCGTAAACTGGGCAGATAGAGGTCTGGAACGAGTGTTCCGACATCTGTATTCATATAATATACAAAGGCTTGACCTGCTGAATGCATTTATATTCACATTTGTAGGCACTTATCGTGGAAAGTCTTCAACGGTTTTGACTCGTCCCAATTATATCCTATCATTAAGTGTGATCAATGTATATGTACCTACAACAGCAGTCAAGCGTTTGGATTCTAGTGGTGCAACGGGCCTTGGCTGATCTGATTGGCTCGGAAAGCCCAACAGAGATTGGGAGGCACAAGATCAGCAGATCAATTGAAAAGTTTAGCTAAATGAGTGTAAACATATCTGCTGCTTCTTCTTCTCCGAATAATAATTTTTTCAACGTAAGGGGAGATACTCTGATGTTGCAAGCTACACACAGAGCAGTGTGACATCAACATGATGAATCAGACCAGGCCACTTTTATTTTCTCCGTGGTACAGTTCTGATGCCCACGTACCAATTGTAGGTGCTTTGGACAGTGGACAGGAGTCCTAATGGGTTCTCTGACTTACGTATCAGCTGTAACAGAGTCCCATAAGCAGCCAGCTGTGATGCCCTATATGTTCTGAAGCATCTCTATCAGAGCCAGCATTCATTTTCAGTAATTTATATTACATTAGCTCTTCTGAGGGATCAGAAAACATGCAGTGTTTCTAGTTCACCAGCTATCTTTCCTTACACTACTTTTACAGATACTAATGACCGCAGCTAGGAACTCCCAAAAGTCCTGTCACTCTTAAGATACTCTGACCTAGTCATCTCACCATCACCTTGATTAAGCTTTCCCATTTTTCCTACTTTCAACACATGAACTTCAGGTCAAATTGTTTACTTATTTGTGTGATCAACTCAGCTACTTACAGATTTGAGGAGCTTGATTTCATCCACTGCCGTCTCTGTGTAATGCTCTGCACTCTTAACCACCTTCATTGCCACAAATCTCTTCACCCTGCAAGCACAGAACATGTTACGTTTGCAAAGGGGAAACACCGTAAACGTAACCCCAACACAACACCTTAAAATAAGCTGCTACGGACTCAAGCCTTGGGCTTCAAAATAAAAATACTACAGTAAAAATATGCAGAAAAGCTTGTTTCATACTGGATGTCCCATGCGAGCCATACGGTAGAGAAGTGTCCCCAGCCCAATTTCCGGATTACATGGTATTTTCCATTGTAAAGATCTCCTACTTTCACATGGTGGTAGCCACCTAGATGTGAAGAAAATGCATGTTGATTATTATATTATTAACCAATGCACACAGAGTCAGTCATAGTGGATTACAGCCTACCAAAAGCAATATTTTGGAGATAAATTGTCAATATGACAATTTACTATGCAAAGTATTGCATGATGGGTTTATTTTATTCAGAAAAGTTCATTAAGAAGAAACACGTTAATCAACAGTGTAATTCTTGTTAATCACAATGTGGTTTATAGTGTGCTCAGAAAAAATTAGTATAATTAAACTCACCTTTGCAGTAATCATGGGGATCCTCCTGCTCCTCATCATCGGAGCCGAGAATTTCCTCAGGTTCCTCAGGTTCCTGGGGCGAAGCTTCTTGCTGGAGTTGCTGTCGACTTCTAGGATTGACTGGTTGCCTGGACAAACATAGACCATAATAGTCCTAAGTGCATTATCTCATGAAAATAGTTTTTATGTCAAGGGCAAATTCTTTGTTGTTTTTTATTTTATTTTATTAGTCATGCCCATTTTAACTTATATGTATAAAGAAACACAAGCCAAAAAAAATGATGGGATTACAAAATGACAGTGTCCAAAAGAAATTAGGAAAAATTGATAAAAACATGTTTTCAGTTCAGTCCATGTCTATAAAAAACTGCTGGTAGTCTAAAACTGCATTTGAAAGTCGACATTTTCATTTTCAGTGCTAGATGTTGCCAGATGACGGTCTGCAACCGAAACGTTGCAATAAATATTATTTTGCACATACATACACACATAAATGCACACACATGTATACATATAAAAACCGTCATACACTCACATATATATATAATATATATATATTATATATACATATATATATAATATATATATATTATATATACATATATATAATATATATATATATATATATAAATTATATATAATATATATATATTATATATATTATATATATAATATATATATATATATATATATATATAATATATATATATATATATAATATATATATAATATATATATATTATTATATATAATATATATTATATATTATAATATATATATAATATATATATATTATTATATATAATATATATTATATATATATTATTATTATATTATATATAATATATATATATATTATATATATATATATATATATATATATATATAATATATATATATATTATATATATATATATATATATATATATTATATATATTATATTTATATATTATATATATATAATATATATATAAAATATATATATATATTATATATATATATGAAGCACTAAGTCAATTTGTATTAAAATAAATCACATTGGCATATAACAGCTTTGTCTAAACGAACAATGCATGTGTAATGTTTTACAGTTCTTGTTTGCCAACAGTTCCGAATCTTATATTAACTGGAAAGCCATCTTCCTCCCTGAAGGAGATTAAGGCTGCTCATCCCCATGGGAGCCAAAGGGTTGAGATTGCATGCAAATAAATTCCTAAAGTGGTCTGTAGCATCTCACAAATCGGCTGCCTGATCCAACATAATCGACAACCAACTTATTCATGCTTGACATGGTTCTATCGAGCTGAGAAGCTTTACTGCATGTTTGTACAACACTGACATAGACAGTTGGACCTCGTTCTAATGATGTTTCTAATTATTTTGAAACATTTTGAATGCATTCAACATTGCTTGTCACAATTACTATTAATTTATTTTTTAATATCCAGTACAGATCTATGTCCTATCAAAGAATGGAGACAACAATTAATAAAATGAGTATAATTTAAAATGTGTTGCCAGAAAGAAGTCAAATTACAGTTATTTTCATTATTAATAAATCGATAACACTGTTCTCTCAATTTTATTGTTTATGTTGCTTTGAGGTAAGGTGTAACAGCAAATTTGTGTGTATGTGTTGTTCTAAAATAATAATCATTAATAATAATACATTTAGTTTATAACGCACTCCATTTTGCTTGACATGCTCTCATTAACTGATTCTGGCAGAGGATTCAGACAAATAGCTTCTCTATCCTATAACATTTTCTTCTGTAAATGCTCATCAAAACATCAACGAAATTAAATATAAGACCCATTTTATGTCCATATTAGCAAAAAAGTATATCTGGTATAAATAATATCTGGATGACGACTCAAAGACTCACTTGCACTCAGGTGTGTATATAAGTAAAAGAACAACAGAAGCATTACATGAACGTAAACATATTTTAGGACCTATTTGACCATATTTAAAACCTTACACATAATATTTCAACATATTTCAGTTTTTGAAGGCTTAAAATTAAAATTATAACATTAACCCTTGTATTATGTTACGGGTCAATTTGACCCATTTCAGTTTTTGTGTTGACCAAAGTACTGGTTATCCTTTCTTTTTCTTCATGAAATTTTGTGACTTTTCCTCATCTAGGGTCATGAACTGGTGTGTAAAATCTGGACACTTTGATGTGTAGTGGAATGTCTGTGCAGAGTTTGTATACAAATATGATGTTGTGGGTCATTTTGACCCGGACACTTTTATGTGGGTAAGTAGCTGTTCAGATCCAAAATAAAGATGTCTCTTTGATGTACTTTATTTTGATTGCCTCTGAATAGCCATTCAGACCCAGGTGTGTGTAGAGGAGGAACTTTCTCTCCCTTGTCCTTGTCACTTTTCTCATGTCATCTCTTTGACAACACACCAAAAATGAGCTCCAGAAGGTTTACAGCTGAAGAAGCTGTATCACAGCTTTTGAAGTGGGATAGTGATGCAGAGGAAGAGATTTCAGAGACAGAGGATATTTCAGAGACCGAGGACAATGATATTGATGATCCAGATTGTCAATTTTCCTACGATGAGGAGGATTCAGAGGACGAGTCTGCCGTTGTCTCTCCATCAGATGGAAACCAAGGAATGCAGCAATCATCATCCACAGAGGGGACATGGGCATCTAAAGATGGTAATGTCAAATGGTCAACATCACCACACCAAAGCCGGGGCAGACTGTCATTTTCCAATGTCATCAAAATGACTCCAGGTCCTACAAGATTTGCTGTCACACGAGTTGATGATATTCAATCAGCATTTCAGCTCTTCATAGCCCCACCAATCGAGAGGATTATACTGGAAATGACCAACTTGGAGGGGAGGCGTGTATTTCAAGGGAAATGGAATCCACTGGATCAGACTGACTTGCATGCTTACATTGGAATTCTGGTATTAGCTGGAGTGTACAGGTCAAAAGGAGAAGCAACTGCAAGTCTATGGAATGAAGAGAATGGAAGGCCAATCTTTCGAGCAACAATGTCTCTGGAGACATTTCACATGATATCTCGTGTGATCAGATTTGACAACCGCGACACCAGAGCTGGTCGACGTGAAAGAGACAAACTAGCTGCGATCAGAGATGTATGGGATAAATGGGTTGAAATTCTACCTTTGTTGTACAATCCTGGTCCCCATGTTACTGTAGATGAGCGCCTTGTTCCATTCAGGGGACGCTGTCCTTTCCGACAGAACATGCCCAACAAGCCTGCTAAGTATGGCATCAAAATATGGGCAGCCTGTGATGCAAAATCTAGCTATGCATTGAATATGCAAGTGTACACTGGAAAGCTACCTGGAGGAGCATCTGAGAAGAATCAGGGGATGCGTGTGGTGCTGGAGATGAGTGAAGGGCTGCAAGGTCATAACATCACATGTGACAACTTCTTTACATCCTACCGCCTTGGAGATGAACTTCAGAAGATAAAGCTGACTATGTTGGGAACAGTGAGAAAAAATAAGCCAGAACTTCCCAGTGAAATTCTGAAGATGCAGGGCAGACCTCTGCATTCCTCTATATTTGTTTTCACTGAGAAAGCAACAGTTGTTTCATACTGGTCAAAGAGAAACAAGAATGTTCTTGTAATGAGCACAATGCACACAGATGCATCTCTGAGCACAAGAGACGACATGAAGCCGCAAATGATCCTGGACTACAACTCCACCAAAGGAGGAGTTGACAATCTGGACAAAGTCACAGCAACATACAGCTGCCAGCGCAAGACTGACGAGGAAAGAAATTAAATAAATAGTTCTTAAATATAGTGTTGGAATTAAAAATGTATTGTATGTCTCTTTTCTAAATGTTTATACAATCTAAAATAATGTTGTTATTGGTTTAACCTGTTTTTTTGACTGTTTTGAGTGGTTTTACACAGTACGGGTCAAAATGACCCGCAACATAATCAACGTAATTTTTTTCCAACATAATACAAGGGTTAAAAAATATATAAGACCCCGCAGGAACCCCGATACATGCGTTGCTTTGAATAGAAAAATTCACTGTGGCATGTGATGGTATTGATTCATGTTTAGTCCTTAGCAACATAATATTTTAATGCATAATGGACATGCCAGTTTCAGCCATGAGGATAACACTGTCAAGAGAGAAGAGAATATGCAATACTGCTGTTTTCAGTGAAACACCATGCTTCGGTAGACTGATGTGGGCAACTTCATTCTCTGCTTTTAAATATAGCACAGGCTGTTATGCAACACTCCAGAGGATGCCATTGATGGGAAGATTAGTAGATTGTTAGGCACATAAAACAATTAGGAGTTGAGATCGACGCTTGCGCGGTCTACACTGAGCTCTATTATTGCATTATCTCAGTGCAATCACATAAAAACTATTTTAAATTTTAGGACGTAGCTTTTCGGTAGTTTATTTCAGAAACCACAAGTATCAACTACTATATTTATAGATTAAAATCTACAACATTTTAAAACAACTGTCCAAATGATTAGAGTTATTGAATTTACCTAAAACCAGTGAATAATAGGAAAGCCATTGACACCAATCCAAATGTAGTGCTCAATCTCAGGATTCTTCTGGTGTATGTTGCACTCATTTATCTCAGGGTTCGTGCACAGACCAAAATAACCCTCTGAGCCAAAGCATGCAGTCAAGGCCAATGTGTCATTCACGCATCTTAATGTATGGACCATGAAAAGACAGCACGTGTCAGACTGCAAATAAGCACCTCACGCCGAGTTCAGCTGAATATAAAAACATACATTCCATCTGCAACATGTAAAGTTTAACCCAAGGCAAAAACGTACCTTTTACTGGTCTTCTTGGCTTTAACCCTCTTTTTCCTCGCCTGGAGTGCCAGAACTGTCAGAAAAAACAGTGACCGTTTATCCTGACATTGTCTGTGTTTCGTTTGATATCTAATTGACATTTTAGACAAAAAAATATAATATCTGGGATTGAAATATATCTTATACCTCGTAACATAGCGTATAAACTCGGTCATTAAACGATGTATTATGTCACAATTGTAGAGCATCTGTCGGTGAGTCAATTTGATAGTGAAGTTCTCTAACGTTAACATCTCTAAACCAGGTAACGACAGTGATGTACTAGTGTGACTAACTGGTCAGGTTATACACTAGCCATGATAAGCTAATGCTAAAGTTGTAATATTTTGTGTGAAAAATGGAAATAGCGAGACTGCTGAAAGCCTTTAGATAATCCTGACATGTCCCATTAAAGCTAACGCTAAGCTAACGTCTAGAAAGCTACCGCAGCTCGCTCCAGCTCAACACTGCGTGACGGACGGCTCAGGATTTATGCTGCTCGTCTAAACTTCACGATTGACACTGTGGAGGAAAATCTGCTGCAGTGTTGACACACACTCGGACTAACATTACCCATACAGTGTACGGCATGTCGGCGATTAGATTTACCCTTTCTCTCCATGTTGACTGGATCCGCAGCCTAGCTGTTAGCTACACTACCAGTGAGCGAACGCTTTGCGCATACGCACTGGCTCGTATAGCTGAAGGGGCGCTTCCTCACTGACGTCATCACATGGACATCAAGCCAACTTTTATTTTCATTTTATATTTACCTTTATGTCTTTTACGAGATTGTAGCTGCTGGGCAACTATGAAAAGACATATTCTGTCGTATGTATGCAGCTAAGCCCAATTAGAACAGGTAGGCGTTAAATGTTTAGCCAATATTATATTTTAAATAAACATAGCCAATAAATTAAGCTGTAAAATGCAACTTCTCTTAAAGCCCCTTCCAAAACCACAGGTTGCACAGTAAAGACCCTAGTTTTGAAAACCACAAAAGTTTTTTTTTTTTGACAAAGATGCATATCGAGCATTTTGACAAGGTTCCCTTAAATTTCGTTTAAAAGTGTGTTTGTTTGTTTGTAGCATCGTACGGTTGAGTAAAAGACTCGTAGAACAATGGGAACATGGTGTCTGCATTGTGATAAGTAACGTTTTGGCTTATTTGTCAACTATTGATCTGTTAATATCAATATTAGGACTTTGGTTACTAAACCAGTGACAGTATAAATTTCGCTTCTTTTTTTAAATTAATGTCGTATACATTTAGAATTTTGATATATTACAAAATAATGTAACACTTAATGGAGTGGATAAAATTAACTTTTAGTATAGAAGATTTACAATATGAGAAAACTGCAGGGCCCTAGAAGGGGCTTACCACTGCTCACCAGGGATGGGTCAAATGAAGATTTGTAACTTTAAACGGTATACATTTATGTATTATATATGTGATAATTAACCATACTCATTATTTCTTATGGTTAACAAGCATAACAGTAAAAAGTTTGATCTGTTTCCAATGCATTTGGATGGAAATGTCATGGACAGGACATTTTAGACTTATAGTGTTATTGCAGTAAAACAATAAATTCCCTTTTGGTGTAATAAAGTGTTGATTAAGTTTTACTTTATCTTAAATATCTCATTACACCCAATAAACGTGCTACTGTGGACATCTTTAGACCGTCCACATCAATTAGTTTAATAATTCTCTATCTAGAGTGAGAGAATTAAGGAATCTGACCTCTAGAGAAATCAGAGTCTTTGCCCTGCTTTATAAAAACAATGACAAATTAGCAAATAAACAAGCTGTAGAATAAACTGAAAAACTATAGGCGTCTTTAAAAAAAACTTTATTTTGTTAAACAAAGCACTGAACATAGACTTTGTAGGACTGGAAAGAGTTCAAGGGATCTTTCAATTGCTGTTTATAAATACCACCATCTCCTCAAAATATATATACCTCTGAAATCCCTATTTTACACATTTAAGCAATATTTGTATTCAATGTTTTAGAATGGCATTTTACATTCCTGTAAACCAACACACTCTCAAAAACAGAAATGTCAAATGCATATGATTTACATACTGATTGCTTCATAAAATAACTAAGTCAGCTATTTAAAAAATATGCTGTAGTTATTTACACATTTCTGAACAGAGCATTCATTTTTTTCTATTTTAGGTGCCCCGTTGTACAGTTCTGCCCTTAAACAGCAGGAGCTCAGATTTTTCTGTGTAGCTACAGTATGTACAAGAGACTTTCAGAGCATCAAAACTATCAAAATGAACATTAAAATGTGTGAAAATCAGTTCATGAGCACTTCAAAGTTTGTGGTAACTCAGAAAAGGCACATCTCCACAGTGTCAAATCTGTAAAACCATAAAAACTATGTCACATATGAAACTCCTCAAGGTTATTTATTTTTTAAATATGGGAACAATGTTGATTCATCAGTCAAAAAATTTACAAATATCAGTGACCCAGTGCTATATGGAGCAACTCAGCAGGTTGAGTTGCAGAGTAGAATAATCTATCTGCGATCGATAAACTACAAAACCTTTCTCAATACTATAAACTTTTAATACACAAAATAGCAGATATAGGTCCAGGTCGGTCAGCATCTCACTGTGATGAGTCATCCAAGGCAAGAAGTGAAATTTCTTAACTACATACCATCAACATTAGTGGTTCATAAATAAGACATAATCAGACAGGTCCCTTTCCTTGTGCTGATAACAATTTCTTTTAAAGAGCTAATCATGGACAACAGTTTCTCAGTTGATAAAGGATGAAGGTTGCAAAGTTCTACAACAAGTGTCTGAGAGTTTGTTTAAAATGAATGCACATGTTGAAATTCATTTCAATCTGTCGGCTGCTCGGACCGATGTGGGTATCAATCTCATTAGTCCATGTCGTCCTCATCAAAGATAGGGGGTTCAAAACTGCAAACCCCTTCATAGGTTAGTCCTGCAAAAAGAAAGTTTTCAGATAAATACCAGGACATATATAATGTCAGAGTGGCATATATCAGTACCGTCATTTAGATTTTTTCATTTGTAATATCAAGCCTATGTTTATATTTCTAAGATATGTCTTTAAAGTATCGCAGTTTCTGTGTAGAATAATGCCGTACGTTTCCACTTTTCGATCTCCAGCTCGCGGCTCTCAAAGCTCTGGTCATATGGCTCGGCCTCAGGCTCATCGTCTGGGTCGTGGTACTGTGATAAGTAGGGGTGAGCTAGAGCCTCGGATGCTGTTATCCGTTTGTCTGTGTCGAGGACCAGCATTTTCTCCAGTAGGTCGACAGCTTAAACGAGGTCAACATAGATCCCAATATCAATGATCCATTAAAGATACAAGGTTTTGGCCAAAGTTCCAAACCAGTAGTCCACACAAAGAAAATTATTATGTGGAATTTCCAAGTGATTAATTAATTGAGAATATAATCTTTTTTTACCTAGTGGGTTGGCACCAATGAACACTTTAGCAAAGTTCCTCTTGGGCATTTGTGGCAAGGAGTTGATGTAATTCCTGGCCTGGGAAAATAAAAGCAATACAATGAATGTCAGCTCACAGCAACAGCGGCATGTCAACAACCTGCCACAAATTTTGTACAATCTTGCCACCTGCATCAAAATACTACTGCTTCCAAATTACATTTCAGCCTCCTGATAAAACACACTACCGCATAATCCTGAATAGATATCGTTACTGAAAGGATGCACACATGTAGTTTTTAAAGCTCAAGCTTCCAATAGTATGTGAAACCAGAAATAAAATCTATTAGCCAATTGTTTTCTTTTGTTAAAAGTTTTTACTGTCTGCCTGTAGGCACATACAAAGATTGTTATGGAGAGAGAATTTTTTCGACACTTTTTTCTGCACTCTGCATTCATGTCTGCCTAAAAGAATGATAATAAAAGTCTAATGGTCAAATATCAATTTATGTGTATTGGGCCATTTCTGGCTTAATTATACCATCAGTAGATAAATGTAATTAATAACAGCCAGAGGTTGTGAGGACACATATGTTCAGAGGTAAATTGACAGAAAATCAACAAAAATTTGTTAATTGTTTGTTGTTGGTGATGACAACACACTTAATAATCTGAAAAGATAACATTGGTATTTATTTTTTTACATAAATTACAGTGTAGAAGTAAACAAAACAAAAACAACCGAGTTACATATGTTAGATATTTTATTTTATTTAAAGGTTAAAACTACTCTTCTCTCTTACTACTCTCGATTCCACTCTTAATTGTTGTTTGTGACCATTCATTTTTCATTTAAGTAAATTAAACTGAAATAATATACTTAGTGTGAAGGACCGACTTCCATTATTTTATGATTAGTATTTTATATTTTCATAATTTTTTAGATTTAAGTTTTTTAATATTTTTACAAAATTACATATTTATTTTATTTTGTGCCTCAGAAATGTATTTTACATTATCTATTCATTTGTTTATATTAGACTCATTCTACCTTTTTACGTTCAACAAATTTAGTCCTTTTTACTGACCATCCATTGCAGATATCTGAGCCAAAAAGAAAAGACGGAAAGAGCGTTTCAGTTTTGGAATGTTTTTTTATAGCAAAATATTGGTCAGATAATGGAATTTTCAGGGAAACGGTCTGTATTTCTCTCACCGCATGAATAAAAACATACGCAGCTGATATTCTGTGAACCGTGTTTGTTTAGGTTGCATGAAAACAAGGACATGTTATTGGAAAGAAGTGTTCACAAAGCAGGAAAAATTTGTCTTTTTAAGATGCACAGCTTAATCTCTTGATTGCACTCAAAATCCAAATACTTTTTTTTGATCCACATTTCATAAAAAGTTGTTTTCTTCAAAATAAAAAAGGTGAATAATGTACCCAAAAAATCCTGTAGAAAGAATTTAAAAAACTTGCTATCCTTGTTTACTGTATTATTGTAGACTCAACTCCTAACAAAAAGATACAGATCTATTACCTATATATATTTTCAAGAAATGGGAGACAAAAAGAGAAAGACAAACACAGAGGAAAGAATATGTCCCTATTAATGTGCTGTTAGTAACTACTTCAGTTTATCTAGCTCATTCCAAGACGGTTAGTAGTTAAATACCACAAATGACAGAAGGCAAGCACTAGAATGCCTTTATTGCAAGAGGTCATATCTGCTGAAGATGGTTTCTATCTACTAAGCTTGTTCCAGCAGACTTGGTCAATTACAAAGCTGTTAAAAGATCAAAAATGTGTAACATAGTGAACTCACAGCCTCTGAGGATATTTTCATCAGGAGCTCAGGTTCTGGTGTTCCGACGAGCAGCATGATAAGCTTCAACTGATCAATGTCTACAAGTAAACAGTAAAGGAAGACCAGATGCAGAAGAAGGGACACTTTATAATTTCCTCTGTTAGCCCTTAAAACCCATCTGTGATATTGCTTTTACTATATTAGTTTTATATATTTTACTTGAGACTGAACAAAGTAAACCATACATGAGGGTTTGCGAAGAGAAAATGAAGTATTTGAAATATAAGCTGACAAAACAAAGAGGCAGCAGACGGTCATGATGCGCATTATTCTGAAAACTTTTGCAGGGCGAGAGAAAGAAAGAAAAATCTTGACTACAGACATAACAGATATATAATCCCACACATGCTATAATCCCCACTAGCAGTGGGGAGAGAGATGACGCATACATACAATGTAGAAAAGGGTTGAAATATAGCGGTGTAAAGACTACAGCAAACTACACTTTTCTAATCAGACAAATAGTGGTCTGTGTTTAATTATTAACATAAAAAAATAAATCAAGCTGCATCATATTGTGAAAAGGGTAGAATAGCAGAGAGGAAGAAAAAAAGAAGCAATCCTTTTACTTCCTTCAACTGTTCTTGCAAAAAATATCCAACATCAAAGATATCAAACTATGCTTCCCTAACAATGTCAGTGTGTTATATTTGGTATATTGGTATATTTTGGTTAGTTTATTTGGTATGCAAATACCATTTCAGAGACTCCACAGCCTTAGGAGCTCTGTAGGTATTGTACTGTCAAAAAGGATACGGTCACAACCAGGAAACAGAGTTCTTCCGGTGAGGAGTTCTGCCATTATACACCCCACTGACCAAATATCGACTGAAACACAAATAAGGGCACATACATTTAAAACAATTCTATCACAAAACATACCTGTAGATGTAGAATTGTCAAAGTCAGCTTTGTGAAATCACCTACCTGTCATGTTGTAATGCATCCAGTTCAACATTATCTCGGGGGCACGATACCACCGGGTGGCCACATAGCCAGTCATTTCATCGTCAGTGTGCCGCGCCAAACCAAAATCCAAAATCTTTGCGATTGATATGAGGAGAAAAGAAATTCTCAGTTTTGCGCAAAATATCCACATTTGTGGACTATTGTAAATGAGTGCAGCAGTTCCCTGACCTTCAGCTCACAGTCTTCATTAACTGCCAAATTACTAGGTTTCAAATCCTTCAGATGGGAAAGACAGACATGTGCATTAAGCGTTATTTAAATGGCTCATTACGACAGAGTAATCTGTAACCACTTCATTGTGAAATATTCCTACTTTTCATGAAAGAAAGTTATTTAGATGATTTAACATTAGAATATTAAATGTCAAATCATTAACACAACATACTTAAAACATTGTTATATTATACTTTACCTCCCTACAGTGTTTGCACAAGCCTCACACTCAAGTGGAGTAGAAATTGTCTTCAACACTAACATACTTTTCTTTGTGCAATCGAGATTAACAATAATTAAATGAGATACTTACCCTATGAATGATGTCTGCTGAATGGATATACTGGAGAGATATAGAGAACCAGTCCATTAAATTACAGCATAAACCCCTATTTACCACACAATAAATGTCAATGTCAGATTCACTGTGGTCATCTAACATTTTGGGAAATGTGCTTGATCACTGCCAAATTATATAAGAGGGTAAAGTGAGTTTTGAGATGGTAATCATAGCTTAGCACTGACCCTGGTAACAGAGGGAAACAGTTAGCCTAGCTATGGCCACAGAAACAAAATCTACCAACCAACATCTCTTAATCTCTTCATAACATATGCTGCAGCAAAGCCAGCAATTTTTGTGTGAATTCACCCTAACAAGCGAAGCATTGGCTTTTAAGAGGGTGGAGTTATAGTACAGTTCATAAAATTCAATCCATTGCTTTAATAATCTCACCTTTAACCCTCTGAGGATCTGGTATATGAGGAACTGCACATGGTCATCTGTGAGTTTCTGACATTTCACTATGTTGTTGAGATCGGCTCCCATTAAGTGTGTCACAAGATACCTGCCATCCAAAAAAATCGATATCACAGTTTAAATAGACACAAATATAAAGGGCATGTCAATGTTTTATCACTTCATAAAAAAACATATGGATATGAATTAATATATTTGCACATTGAACACATTTTTCCCCATAGTTGTTTGCTGTCTGAAACTCATTTACCATATGATGATGTGATCTTAAACGGGTTAAGCAGCTACTTCTTTTCACTCTTTCTCTCCAGCGGTACTGAAAGGATAAGCCCTTCACAAATGGTATGTAATTTAACAAAAAACCCAGATAAATGGGTTTAATGAGACTGTATAAGTGGACACTTCAAAATCCTGTGGAACTGTGGAACGAGGCAATGCTACAATGGCAGATCTATGGCCAAAATATACAGAGCCATGTGCTGCTTCTTCTGTCTGGAGCTCGACAAATACCCATTTCATGAATACTCTTCTATTGACACACAGCACAAAGACCCAGGCCTCAAAATAGCATCTGGTTACGCTTGAACTTGTTCTCAGCGGCACACAAAGTTCACCAGCCTTGGAAAAAAGGGTTATAAATAGCGACTTCTGTTTTCCTCTCGCCTGTAGAAACAGGAGCATGGCTGAAGCTGCGAGGAGCTTACCACTGTGTTTTGACTCAGTCTGTATTTCTAGGGTAAAGGGGAATCACTCTTGCAAGCACCTACAAACTTGAGATCTCTCATGGATATCATACAGTATTCTGAGCATTTACGGTGTTTTAGTAATGTGAACATGAAAATACCTATATTTCCTTCTGACAACCTGTGACTCAGCATGTATTCCTTCCATATTCCCTTCTTCCTCGTTGTTAAGACAAACTGCACATGTCCCAGCTTCGAAACCTAGCTGCTTTTCATTTTGTCTGATATTATGCTGATCTTGATCTGAATGAGTCCACTTTGTACAATCATGCTACCATTGCTCAAGTAGTTTTTTAAACAAATTAGCTCAGATTCCTGAATTGAGTCTGTTCAGAATTCTTGAAAACTCTGAGGACTAACAAACCAGCTAGTGTTTCCACATGTTTAAAGGGGAACAATTGTAATCGAGGGTACATCATGAACAAACGGTGTTCCATTATGCATAACGGGGCAAATAGTTGTAGCAAAGCAGATTGTATTGAGCACCTTTCAGATATTGTGTATTTACTATTTATTTTTTATATAAAATTCTAAGAAATGTAAGAACTATTATTAAGAAGATCTCTGCCGGAATTCTCTTTCCAACATGTAAAATATAAAAAGCACACTGATTTATTCACGGGTTTTATATTTTTCAGGTGCAGCTAGGAAACAAGATTTCGGGATCAGAGATATTTCTTAGTCCAATTGTTCTAAACAATTCAAAAGGAGACAGAGGCATGGTATCAGATTTTGGCTCCCTCTGGAGCCCCAAAAGGCCTTTTTCACGCATGCAACTGTTCTTTTCATTACAACTAAGCAAACTGCGAAGTGTAAAATCAGTGTTCCCTTTGGATAGAGGATGTGGGCTACCTCCCTTGAAACAGATATAAACCACCCCCACTAAAAAAAAAAATAAAGCTTGATATTCATAACACATGCATTGTCTAGGACAGTCAGAAGGAATGTAATAAAACATTCATCTTAAGGGAAAAGAGCGGATATGTTATTTCAATGCAGACCACATATTAATAAGCATGGAGACCCTTTGTTTTATAGATTACCTACTTTTTATTGAGGTAATCTTTAATACAGTATCTATTCAACTCTAATATCTCACGGCACAAGTTTATATGAGTTTGTTTTGAGACCTTTGAAACCACATATTCTTATATACAATTGTATGCAAAACTCGTATTTGGCAGCATCTGTAGGTTTTGGGGGCAGAGGGGTGTTCCTCAGGTTTTTCTCCTTAATGCATCAGTTCTGTGCAGATTTGAAATTACTGGAGGGCCAAGTAGATAGCTATAAATTAAGCAAAAGTCTCTCAGAACATTGGCTATACTATGTAGCTCTTGTCATTTACTGGTATAAGCCACTTTGTTATTTAAAAGTTAAATATTTTATTTCAAAAGGAAATATTCCTGGTTTCTTGCCAAAGGCATCTTTAAATAGAATAGAATAGGATTTCTGTGTCACCACTGACATTAACCTAGAGGTGGGCATGAAAATTGACTTGCCCTTCCTGCCACTGTTTTATGTGGTTAAATACCAGGTGGAATATCTGCTTGAGTGGGGAAGAGAGTGTGTCTGGCACAACTTGATTTTATTGATCACAGTGGATATTCCACACAACCTGGGGGAAGCAGCATGAATGGTGATTGATTAACCTCCAAGCTGTCTAAAAAAGGGAACTTTTCTGATAACTTCCAACATAACAAAAGAAGTTTGTATGTTTCACAAGGCCTGACAGCTTAGGGCAAAGGGAAGGATTCGCATTGCTCATAGTCAGCTGGCGTGTGTCCAGGTGCTTTCCTGCAGCAGTTAAGATCGTCTGCTGATTAGAAATCAAGGGCTTCAGTTCTTAACTTGTTTTTTTTTTATATACCACTGTATGTCTAAGTGCTTATGAGGTAACCTCTAACCAAAGCATAAAGGACGCATCATAAATATATTAATATTTTAAACCTACATATTCACTTACACATCATTAAATTCCTCAAGAGAGGTATCGGGGGTGAAGACATCTAGGAGGCCGATCACCTGAAAACAGATGAAATCCACTTACAAGTTGACACCACGATACAATGTGCAAAACATGCTTTAAATTAACTACTGTTTACACTTTGTGAAGTCGTGTATGAACAGACAGAAGTGGTTTTTAGCCGTAGAAAAAAGGATAGGAAAACAGACTGACTCACATTTTCATGTTTCATGTGCTTCAGCAACCGTAGCTCTCTGTATGTTCTCTTAGCGTGGATGATGGACTGGAATGGCCGTGAGAGCTTCTTCACAGCTACCTTCAAACAGGTCTTCGTATCATTTGCAGAACTGTTAAATATCATCACCATTAATATACGTATCACTATAAACCTAACATTTGTCAGTAATGTCAATTTAAGGGATAAATAAATATACAATACAAGTTAATTTAAATCCTAAAATGAACACAAAAATGTTCGACGATGAGAAAAAGGGAAATTCTCAGCAGATACTTGAAGCAGCCTGTAGTCAGTCCTGCAATCTGCAGGCTGACTAATCCAAAAGTGTCCTCCTTCTCAGTTCATCTTAAGATAGACGTGCCCATTGAATTGCCACCTCTGACAGCTGCAGGGACTTATTGACCAGTATGATCAGATACACAAATACCGCTGCATTTCAAGCTTGATATTCAATATTTTATACATTTATACATTGTAAATTTCCCCTTGTGGGGGATTAATAAAGTATCTATCTATATATCTACAATACTTAGCAGAGGTTCCCAAATTTGAAAATAGTGTACATCGATGAGAAACTCTAAATCTTCCCAACTAACCCTCACGGACATTTCACAATGTTTTTTTTTCCTTCCAAATTCTGATAAACATTAAGAAAACAAACACAAAACCTTTCTACAAAACTTAAGGAAAAATACTTCAGACAATCCTGCATTTCTTCTTTATTTGAGCTATTACTTTCCACAGCCACTAAGAAAATGCAGTTGACCATTTTGTTACAAAGTAAAGGGCAAATTAAACTTAAACACAATGCTTTCTTACATGGACTCTTGAGCTAACACTGATCCAAACATCTCAAAAGTACACCAGAAAACACTAATCTCGCAATTTGCAACACCAGTAAGGACAAAATAAGGCACCTCGTCAACCCCGAAAGCATTCACCCCAACAAACTTAAAAATTTAGTGTTTGAGTTAAATTTGAACTCAAACACTTCAAATTTAATAACCCGAAGAACATGGTAAGTTTGGAAGAAAAACGTTAGCAGAGCGGCTAAAGCTAACGGGAGGTCAGAGCCAGCCAAAAGCCCTGACGTTCTTGAACAAAGCAAACATATAAGAATGAATGGACTGAACAAGGCTTACAACATTTTATTTTCACAAAATGTCATACAATGGGTTCATGGAACGCACCGTGGGGAGGATGGCAGGTACATTAACTTAAACAGGTACATACAAAATACATACACATTTGACAAGGCCAACCCGCCTCGTCACTTCCACTGTAATCCTATAAAACAAGAACACTTAAAATATAGATACATACAGAAAACTGCAGCCTGTGCGCCTCTAATTACTACTCTGTAAAAATGTATCCGGGGCATTGAACTCTATAGCAGGATCCACAAAAAGATCTGATAATAGAATAAGCACAGAATTGTGCAGCCGACTCATGGAGGTCTTTCCTTCTCACATTTGATTCTGTCAAGAAGTGAGAGTGGATTTGGACAATACTGTGCAATGATGGGAACACATGATTGTTTGAAGGAGTCAAATTTAGATTTATCTTCTTCTTCAGTCTCTTCCCTCTAAGGCTCGCCATAGCAGATTATTCGTTTCCATCTTGCCCTTTCCTCCACTACACCAACCAACTGCATGACCTCCCCACATCCCAAAACCTCCTCTCAGTTTTTTTTTCTCCTGCCTGGAAGCTCCATTTCCAGGATCCTTTTACTAACAGATCCACGTCAAGTGTCCAAAAGGTCCGGAACGATTTCTCGAATAATTTGAGTTTAAGGATTCACTTAATCTGGATTACTATTCAGCGAACTGTGATGTGCCGCGCTGCGCACGCACCGACCATTACGTCACTTTCACGCTCCCACGCACCTCAAACAATGAATGGCTGTCTGATAAATACGGAAACGGATACTCACAGTAGCGCAACACTCAGCGGGGAAGTAGCCTAGATCGTCGTGTACTATCCGCAGGTAGCCTGACTAACCCAGGCATCGTATTGCAGTCAGTGTTTTAATAGCTCCTCGTTGCAAACTGGATAAACTCTCTATAAGGCGCTTTAAACATCAAAGTTATTATTATAATTATTACAGGTCACCTCATCTCCTTTCACTTGTCACCCATCGGACCAGCGTCTCCCTGGAGATGCACCTTTACCTCGGGGATAACCCATCGTTGAGTGGGAGCAGATGCTCACACTGCCTCAAATTTGTGAAGGTTGAAAAGTCAGACAAGATTGACAAACTATTATAATGACTATGGGGGTCGGAGAATCGGTGTTTTAACTGTGATTCCTTGGATTCTGCACTGCCATAAACAGACAGTAGGTGGGTTACGTGGCCCCCTTATACTGAACAAAATAAGAAGAAATGCTCCACATAAACATCCCATTTCTGAATGCGAAGGCACCTTCCAATTGATATGTTACCACAGCAGAGAGTTTGTTTTTTAATACAAACTCTCAAAAAAATAATTGGGTAACTAAGAAATAATGAACTCGTCCAAGAAAAACCACCAGGAGCCGTGATAGACTGATGTTGTGAACAAATTAGAAAGCGCTGGATAACATTTCCATATCTTGTACCACTAACATAGACATAGACAAGACTTCCTCATAGAATACCACAATATCTCCCTCTGCTCTCTGTCGGACAATTTCTCTAAATCCACAAAGACACTATGCATCTCCTTCTGGCCTTCTTTATACTTCTCCATCAGCACACTCAAAGCAAACATTGCATCTGTAGTGCTCTTTCTTGGCATGACACCCTACTGCTGCTCACAAATTGTCACCTCTTTTCTTAACCTAGCTTCTACTACTCTTTTCCAGATCTTCATTGTGTTGTTCATCAGCCTTATACCTCTGTATTTGCTACAGCTCTGAACATCTCCTAGACATCTCCACTGGTATGTCAACAGGACCAACCACTTTTCCTTTCTTCATCCTCTTAAACAATGCTTTCACTTCATCCTTACTAATCCTTGAACTTCCTAATTTACCATTGTTAAATCTTCCTACCTTCTCTACCTCTTGTTTTCCTCGTTCATTAGTTCTAGTACTCCCATCCCTAGGAAGTACTCCTGAGACCTGGATTCAGCTGAGAACATGCTCCAAACTAGTTCAAGCCATCGATATAATTTACTTTTATACTTAACGATACCCTTAACGATGCCTTCCACTTAGTTCCTTGTGACTCGCAAAACTATGATGTCACTCTCCGGTGAGAGACTGTTAAACAACAATAACAGTAATCAGGGGGGACAGTAGACAGAAACGGTCCAAAGTGTGGTTTAATTTTATACAAAATGATGCAAACAGTGCAAAGTGCAATGTCTGGCTGTGATTTCAAACAAGTGTGGAAAAACCAGCAGCATGCCTAAACATTTCTTCACGCAGCAAGAAATTAAGTATCACGATTGCCATTTGTGTGACGCTTTACGCTGCCAGTTAACGAATGTTATCCTGTCTCGGTAGAGCAGTGAAGGTACCTATGCCCAATCCTATACTAACATCAGTGCAACGCATGCACATTTACTGTATTTGCCCGGTTACCAAAGAGTTCTTCACTACCATCCCGAGTTCATTTCAACTCCTCCCTGGAATTCACACAGTCTTTCCTCTGCTTCCAAAAGAGATAAGAAGAAGAAGCTCCGGGATTTCATAGATCCATAGTGAGACAAACTATATACAAATAGAGATGACTTGCAGCAAAAGTGACCTTTCCCAAAAAGCCTTTCTCACCTCAATAAATGTCATAGTTCACAGCTCAACAATTTGATTTGACAAACAAAACACTGGGAAAAAGGGGATGAATCCACTGCTAACCTGGAAGACCATTAGGGCTCATCTGAATATCACCACAACAAACATTGATAATACTGAGAGCTTGTGGGAGAATATTTTATTGACTGATGAGATGCAAGTTGAACTGTTTGGAAGAAAAGAGATATTGTAGTATTTAGGGCTGCAAACAAATAGATTTAATCACCAAAAATCCATTATGAAATTGGCTGTCAACGGATTTAATAGTCGATTAGTAGCTGAAGTCATCGGATACGGTCTCCAACACCGCGTAGTTAGAAGGAATTAAAGAGATGCGCCATGGCAACACCATCACATCAGAAGTGTGAGAATGTCACAAAAAAGGTTGAAAACTGCAAGGTTTGCAACGCTGACCTGTCCTGGAATGGTTCACTTCAGTAATGCGGGAGGATCTGAAGCGTTGGCTCTGGACGATGACCGCTCATCTCAGATAGCTAGTTAGCTAGCCAGCTAGCCAGTGTAACTTGACTATTTTAAAATGTAGTGCATTGTTTTTGAGACTGAGTAATCAAAAAACAATTATTAAATGAAAATGATACTATTCACATCACAAATGTGGCCTAATGATAAAATCATACACACGCTGCATGGTCGTTGTCATTGAAGAGCAAACAAGTCTCAGCATGTGTGCGTGTCCAATGTGGGTTGCATCCAAACTGCTAACAATTTAGCCTAATGTAGTTGACGACTACGGATTGTACAAAACACTGAATGCTCTTTTTCTATCATTGTATCCTTACTTTGCTAAATTTATATGGATGTTTGATTTTATTCCAGAGGATCTACTGTACTTTTTAATCTAATTTTATACATTTTAACTGACATTTTTAACTGTCAAATTAGGGTTAAGCGGGTCAAAAGCCGGCCAGTACAACAATTTGAAGTCACTACCAAAAGTGCATTTCAACGTAATCAGCAATGGCGACCTACCAGTTACATTTTTTTTTGTGCAAAATGTGTAGAGTAAATTTAATGTTGCAATTATTAAACTGGTGAACATGTTTTAAAGCATACAAGTCTTGACAATTGTGGATACTCTTTAAGGTTACCTTTTCTTGATTTTGTATTTTTACCAGTTATCGTTGTTTAATGTTCATTTAATTTTAAGATTGAACACAGTTACGTATGAATATACACAAAATTTAAAATATCAGGAGGGGTTCAATATTTTTGTACTGCTCTGTATGGGGTTTTCATCAAATCAAGAGCTGTCTTATTCCATTATAAATAAACTGGAACTGAACAGATGTCTAATGGTCTATGAACGTATAGCCTTTGAAAACGAACAAAAATAAATCAATCACAGTGGATGCACTGGTGAGCAGCCATGTAATCTCACCAGCAACAGATTATCCTAGTGCCCAGCAACAGCACAGCTGTCAGTTTCCATTTGCAAAACAAACATCTGTCCACTAAATCAAGAGCACCACTGATGAGGTTGTGCCCTAGATATCATTAACACAACATGCATAAATAAACACCAGACCAAATGTACGCAGCATTTTTTTCATGATGCAGTAAGAGAAATCATAGTTCACAAATCGTTAAATGATTTATATATTGGCAATTAATATACATAATTTTGTGAGATTAAATTAAGCAAATGATGTCTCCTTTTTAGAAGTGTCGAAATAATTTCATAAGCTTGTAAAGTCTAAACTGAAAACATCCATATCCTGGTTACTAATATATTTCCTCTTAGTCAATATCATATTAATTGAACTTAAAGATCCACATGAAAACATTAATAAAAACACGTTCGCACAATCTAATGTTAAGACAGTGAGCGACACTGTGCTTCTCTCCCTTCCTACTTCTGCTTTCAGCCACATTATGCGACTGATGAAAACCGATTTAACAGACAGCTGAAACACCAAATGAAGACATATTTCAACAGTGTAAAGTTTCTGCAAGTAATAATTTTTACACAGTGTGGATTGTGGAAACAAATACAGAGGAGTAATACGAAGTCAAAAACGCTTTTATTATAAGCTTTTGGGTTGTCAGGTTATATTTGAGGGCCCACTATGGTAACTCCTCGCTGGTTAAGAATCGGTCAAGCTAACCTAACTTTAGCATATGCAACCAAGGCCTCGTCTAAATGAATGGAGGTTAACTTAGGTGACGCGCTCGATGAAACAGACATAAAAGTTATTTACCATACGGAGCCGTATGCGCCAGAGCCAACAGGAGAAAGGTTTTGGTATCTCTCTGGAACTTCCCATATTGTCTTGTTGACGTCCTGCTGATAAAACTTCGGTCTCTCTTCATGCGACATTCCTGCAGAACCAAGAGCAGACCATCCGACTTGACGTGTCTGCGTTTAACTTTGCCCCAAGTAACAAAACGAAAGCAAGCGACGCTCCGTGTGATTGTTGTCGTCGTTCGAAATCTTAAATTAACTCAGTGCTTTCTGAGAAACTTTATGGAAACACTTTCTGCTGAAAGCACTTCCTCTAGCCTCAACGGTATTTGTTCCTCCCTCTGCTCACCGTCTGTTCCCGAGATTTAGCCCCGCTTGCAACGGCTTAGAACACTTCGCAATGTCTCGCGAGAACATAAATATGGCAGCTGAAAATGAAACCCGAGATGCTTTCTCTTACTGCGCTGAAAAATAAGAAATAAGTAAGTCGAAAATCAAAAGATGACTTGGAAAAGCAAAACACCAAAATAAATGCTGAAATGTAATAAAAAAATTACAATTAAAATATATTCATAATCCTGCCGAGTGACCCATATGTAAAGTATGAATTGATAAGTTATTTAAATGAATGTTAAAGGAATAGAATATAATAGAAAAAATGTATTAATCCCCAGAAGGGGAAAATTAGTAGCTGCAACAGCTCCCAAATACATTTATTCTATATAAAAAATACACATGTAAGTTAAAATAAAATTAAGTATTACTTATTGAAGGATTATCATTCATTCGTTGTCAACACTATATTGTTAATAATGTCAAAAGTGGAGTTTATTTTATAATTGTATTCTTTATTTTGGGTTATTTTAAAGATGATCACATCTTTAAGTGAGTTGCACAATACTTGATTTTGAGGTGTGGTTGAACAATAAAACAGCCGAGCATGTAAGTACTTAGTTGAAACACACATATATAGAAAGCGTTTTCTTTAGTGACATTATGTGTTCCTGTACGACACAGAAGGTATCATGACATGTATAATTCTGCAACCTTTGGTCAGATATTAAAATATCTATGTGCAAATTCCTGTTTCAGAGATTTTAGTTAAATGTAACTATATTTCTCTTTGAACTGGTAATCATGAAAGTACTTCTGATGTGAAGCTGTTTTTCAGCCAAAGTTGATGAAAACAAATAGGACTGGACATTAAATAAAATCTGTTGTATTGAATAATATTTTGTATGTAGAAGTGATATATTCATTTTCGTGCACTGCACTATGATCTCAGGAAAAGCATCTGAAGGCAACATTAGAGGTCACTCCTAATTCCTGGATGTCCACATATGTGTATATTTGTTGTAGAAAATTTCATATATCTTTACTTTCCAAAAATCAAAGTTATATCATAATCTTAGGTGCACTATTAAAATGATCAGAAGCTATATATGGATGACGTATTCCCAAATATTATCATGAGATTGAACTGGATGGTTGATATAACTTTTGAATTTGCAATGCTAAATCACTCACCAATAGAAAAATCTTTCTATGCTAGAAATATATTTGAAGAAGCTGTAATAAAATTTAAAGAAGCTATTCCATCAGCCCTGAATTAAGTTGCATGTCTCAACTTAAAAGAATCTGAGTCTAACATTAGTCCTGGGCAAATTGATTATTTTGTCGATAGGGCTATCAACCCCCTAAAAAAGAAGAGTGTGAAACAGAGGAGAGCAGCTGCATGGTTTAACAACCTGACTCGAAACCTCAAACAAACAACTCATAAACTAGAAAGAAAATGGCGACACACTAAACCTGTTGAGTCCCGATTAGCCTGGCAAGATAGCATTAAAAAATATAAGAGAGCCATCCGCAGCGCCAGAGCGACATATTACTCTGCACTGATAGAGGAAAATAAAAACAACCCCAGGTTTTTGTTCAGCACTGTAGCAGGGCTGACTGACAGTCAGAGTTCTATTGAGCCCCGTATTCCTATAACTCTTAGTAGCGATGACTTCATGAGTTTCTTTAATGACAAAATTATAAGTATTAGGGACAAGATCCATAACCTCCGGCCTTCAATTGGCTCAAGTTTACACCCCAGGACTATGTGCTTGGAAACAACAGATATACCTGGAGCAGATCTAGACCGCTTTATTCCGATTGATCTGAAACAATTAACTTCCCTTATTTCCTTATCCAAAACAACAACCTGTCTCCTAGACCCAATCCCAACTAGTCTACTTAAAGAAAGTTTACCCTTAGTCAGCAACTGTCTATTAGAAATCATCAATCTGTCGTTAAATTCAGGCTACGTACCAAAATCCTTTAAAATAGCCATAATCAAACTGCTGCTTAAAAAGCCGACTTTAGCAAATTATGGGCCGATATCTAACCTTCCCTTCCTCTCTAAAATCTTAGAGAAAGTGGTAGCCAAACAATTGTGTGACTCTCTGCGTAAGAATAGTTGCTTTGAGGATTTCCAATCAGGTTTTAGAGTTCATCATAGTCCAGAAACAGTCATGTTTCTGTTCAAAGTTACGAATGACCTTTTAATGGCATCTGATGAGGGACAGGCCTCTGTTCTGGTCTTGTTGGATCTTAGTGCTGCATTTGATACTATTGACCACCAAATTCTAATACAAAGACTTGAAAACCTAGTTGGCATCAATGACACTGCATTAAATTGGTTTAAGTCATATTTATGTGGCAGATCTCAGTATGTATCTGTTAACAATGAATCCTCCATGCATAGTAAAGTCACCCACGGAGTTCCCCAGGGATCTGTGCTTGGGCCAATATTATTCACATTATATTTGCTCCCTTTAGGCAACATTATCAGGAAAGACTCCATAAACTTTCACTGTTATGCTGATGACACACAATTGTACTTATCAATGAAACCAGGTGAATCTAATCACTTATCCAACTTAGAGGCGGTGGTATGACCTTGGCCTCCAGCACCACTGTGAGGAACCTGGGAGTTATGTTTGATCAGGATATGACCTTTGATTCCCACATAAAACAGATTTCTAGGACTGCCTTTTTTCATTTGCGTAATATTACTAAAATACGGAATATTCTGTCGCAAGAAGATGCAGAAAATTTATTTCATGCATTTTTTACTTCAAGGCTGGATTACTGTAATGCCCTACTAGCAGATAGTCCCCATAAGTGTGTGAAGCCCCTACAGCTGATCCAGAACGCTGCTGCACGGGGGCTGACCAGAACCAGGTTAGGAGAACATATCTCTCCTGTATTAGCTTCCCTTCATTGGCTCCCGGTAAAATCTAGAATCAAATTCAAAATCCATCTTCTCACGTACAAAGCCCTTAACTGTCAGGCACCAACGTATCTGAAGGAGCTAATAGTTCCATATTGTCCAATCAGAACTCTGCGCTCCCAGCATGCAGGGTTACTGGTAGTCCCTAGAGTCTCCAGAAGTAGAATGGGAGCCAGAGCTTTCAGCTATCAGACTCCTCTCCTGTGAAACCATCCTCCAATCTTGGTTCGGGGGGACCCTCTCTACATTTAAAAGTAGGCTTAAAACTTTCCTTTATGATAAAGTTTATAATCAAGGCTGGCATAAGCTAGCTCTTAGCTATACTGCTATAGGTTTAGACTGCTAGGGGATCTCCCATGATGCACTGAGCTTTTCTCTCTTCCTCTCTCACTGTCCCTCTTTATACATCCCACTCACTTTAATGCATGTCACTGGATCAATACATGTTAAATGGTTTAATGCATGTTAAGTGGATTAATGGATTTTATGGATTAAATGCATGTTACTAACTTCTTCCCGTGAGTCTTTGTGTTTTCTCGCCATGTAAGGTCACATGGTTGGTGATTGCATCTGCTGCTGTGGACCTGCTCAATTTCCAATGATCACAGGATTCTCATGATAACTATTGTTGTTATCATTATTATTATTGTTGTAAAGTACTTCCCCATAAGCTATCACTATATGTTACATTAATATTAATGTTATTATCAACCTGGGATCCCTGCGGCGGCAGCCCGACCATGGAGCGGTTGGAGAAAGTGGATTACAGCTGATATCTTTGCTGCTTTTCCCCCGTCTGTATCTCTCCTCACCTGTGCCCCTTTTTTCAAACCCGACCAGTCATGGCAGGAGGCCGACCACCCTGAGTCTTGGATCTGCTAGAGGTTTCTGCTCGTTAAAGGGCATTTTTTTCTTGCCATTGTCGCCAACTGCTTGCTCAAGAGGAATTTGTTGGGTCCTGTAGATAATTATATAAAGGGTCTGGTCTAGACCTGCTCTTTTTCTGGAAAGCACCTTAAGGGAACTGTTGTTGTGAATCTGCGCTATATAAATAAAGATTGAATGATTGATTGATATAAAAAAGGGTTAAAAACTGAAGAAAAAGGATAGAAAAAACAAAGAAACACAGAAAAGCAAATACATACTCTCTATTTTGTCCAATGTTCACAGTCTCACATATCAACAATAACGGTAACATTAACCATGGCATGATGCTTACATAACTTTGAAATACACTACAAGACTTTGACATTGTGTCCCCAGTATGGAGACTATTGCAATATTAGTTTTATCAGTGTGACGTCTGTAATAAATTAAATGAGTTCCACTCCTTCTGCTTACCGTGTTTATATCTAGTAAGATCATGGACTCTATATCTATTATTCTATATGTATACAATCTAACATATTTAATCCATGCTTTGGTAAAAAGGACCAGTTCATCATCTGAATTAAGCATCATCTGAGTCTTCCTCATCTATTAGCTGGTGTGAAGATGATGACTTCAGTGGAACCGAATCAAATCCATCAGATGTCCTCTGAAAAAGAAAAGAATAATCCAATCATGAAAAGTTTATTATATGTATATTACTCAATATATATGTAAATGTAATAGTTACAGACCTCTCGTGAGAAGGACTTAATTTTGGTGAAGAAGGATCTTTTGGTGAGGTATGTGACGTCATCTTCCACATCTTCTCCCTCCATTATTGCACAGCTGTCAGCAGTGGGCAGCTCACACTCTTTACCCGAAGAGCTCATCAGCTTGGAATATTTATATTGCAACCTGCAGACAGAGGTTAGGGTTCACTTCATATCGCATAAATTACAGTCTCTTCATTTAACATTTCTTCTACTACTATATTACATTAGGGATTTAATCTTATTTACTAGAATGACATATATCTTTATCAGCTATAACCACTTGCTTACTTGCGTGTCTTCTTCCAAAAATAGCAGCTGATACTGATGAGTAGTACAGCAGCGATTGTTCCAGTTGTTACGCCAAACTTGAGCCAGAAATCCATAGTCACACAAGCATTAACTTTTTGTGGAGGTAGCGACTCTCCATCGAAACACAACAGCGGCTGCTGCCACACATAGGTGGTTTTCTGAAACACAAAACAGAGAGAGTCGGATGTGACTTGACAACATGTCAGTTAACATCTTAGATCCTAATGTTTTCAGGATTTTCCGTAGCGAGTTGGTTTAGTTTGATACAAGGATTGAAAAGGTTACAGATTCTACTGATTAATTAAGCAAGAAGTAACTTGATGTTAACTGTTAAAAGCTGTTGCTATTTCCAGTCTTTAGGTTAGACCAATTTGACAGTCCTCTCTAAAAGAAAATGATTAGCATATTTTTCTCATGATATCAATCTATTCTTTTAAATGTCACTAAAACAAATAAAACATTAAGTATAAGCATCTCCTAGTGCTTTGCTGTATATTAATTGACCTTCCAATGCTTCAATTGAAATGCAAGACACCTTCTTTGAGCAATATCGTATGAAATAGAAAATTCACGCTGTTCTTTTATTATTTTATGCATTTTTTCCTAAAATGCAGTCAGTCATTTTTAGAATGTTTTAGCATTTATCTCATTTAAAAAACCCTGTGGGGGGTTTGTGGTTAATTTTGTTCTCATATACATGTCTGTGTATAGCATTACCTGTATTCCCTGGATACAAGCGCTAACAATCTCTCTGTAGTGGTTTTTGGTGCAGCGTGGACATGCATGTTGGCTCGCCCACAGGAAGTGGAAAGTACAACCATCACATGTCCCCTCTGAACAATTGCTATGCAGAAAAAAACATAGGGAGACATTCTTAGTAGAAGGTGCAGTATTTACCAACTTAAACCTATACTGTTCACTTACTGCCTGATTTTAGAACCTTTTCTGTTGCTATACTCACAGTAACCAACACTTCCCTGCCTATTCTTGCTCTCCATCACTCAATCGCAAACAGCCGGTACATTCACATCAGCACGAAATGTTTCAACTTTTTCTTTATATCTCTTTATTTTTTACAAGGAGAAAAGCTTTGTTTGGATAAAAACTGCTGCAAAAAAACAGGATAGAGTGCAGACAACAAGACAACTCTGGTTACTGACCAATCAGTTCAGATGAAAGTTGTCAGGTATTTTTGGTATTTTACTTTTACTCACTGTCGTTAACACAAATAGCCCAACTGTCCCCATCTTAAATTTTCAGAACAAGATCCTTATTTTAATAGATTTTTTTTTTTTGCGTATCCAATAACAAGACTGATTTCACTCAAAATAGACGTGACAGGAGGGCGGAGAAAAGATAAAGCTTTGGTGAAGGCATCAATTCGTATCACACACGACAGACCATGCAAGACACCTGACATACATCACATAAGAAGATGAAACAGATGAACGAAACTAGACCACAATAAAGCTTTTTTTCTACTTATGTTCTACATAATGGTCATTCATGCTGAATATATTATTTGCTTGAGACGGTAGTAAAAGAAGTTGAAATAATGTTCCTTCTCCCTAAAATAGGAAGCGTTGCATAAATACAGCCGTCACAGGTGACCTTCAAAGGGTTACTTTTTACTGTTGGTCTTTCGATTAACTTCTAAGCCTGAGTTTGACTTAATTAAAGAAGATGAATCAATATTTCTACTTTTAGCAGAATCTTTGACACAAGAATTTGTATTTATACTTGAGTAAAAACTGTGTGTACATATGCAACATATGCAGGTCAATGAAAAACAGCTGTACTACTAAAATCATCCACTACTTTTGCCAACGGAAAACAAAAATGAAAACCATGTTATGGACCAAAGTTAAGTAGGTTGTTTCATGGAAATGCAAGTAATATGACATGTTAGTGACGTTGTAACACATGGTTTATGGAAAATTAAATGTTGTGGTAGTCACTATGAGAGATACCTTGGCAGCGTGATGAGATCTTTAGCTGTCACTGTGGGATCGCATCTCATTCTGATGGTGGCTGACCTGCCATTTTTACATGCAAGAGTCGTCTCACTGGACCTGGAAACATGGAACATGAAGGGGTTTCATCTTATCCAGTCATGTTTTCATAAAGTCGGCATCAAATACTTTATTTAAAAACATAGATTTGAAAGAAACAATGTTGATTCACATTATTAAATAAATGAAAACTGATATCACATTTACTTGTAATAGAAAATGACATCTGTCAGGTGGGATACAGAGGGAAACAGCCAACTGGGAGAGGAGATGCCACCCAGGGTCGTGTCAGTGGTCACACCTTCAGAGTAAGAAGACTTGAATGATATGCACACAAGGGAAACTAGCAGTTCCAACAGTTTTTGCTACCAAGCCCATAAACCTTTCTATCACATGCTGCATATGGCTGTCACATGTGATCTGTCTGATCAAATACGCACTCATCTTCTTAGACTTTTGTTTGAATCGCTTGTAAAAGTCCCACAAACTCCTCTATATAGTATAAAACTCTGTTAGGCTGTACTTTGTGAGTTGCCATAGTTTGGTAAATACTTCAGCAAGCAGAAGACTCAAAGGGAAAATACTAACTCTGACATTCACACAGTTTAACATTTATCATGTTAAAAAAAAAGATACTCAAAAACTTATTTTTAATTTATTTTGTATTGTGTTAAGTATAAGATTGAAACGTTTTAGATATGTTCCTACAGTGTGTGTTATTCACTTTATTTATGAAGGTTAATATCAGATCAGTTTATCTCTGTTTTCCATAAATGACCATATTTGGTGTTAATCAAATGTTAATAAAACATAAAAATGATGTCCGGTCAGTTACATAATTCAGTACATACCAAAGAGCGAGTCCCCAATAAGGACAGGTTGGGAGGATACCATAGTCTGACTCCTGAAGTCAGAGGGAACCACAGTGGACTGACAAGCGTAACCTTTGACCTCTCTCCCGCTCTCTGTTACATTTCCCAAACAGGTAGCTGGGACTCTGCCCTGTGAGTTTGAAACAGTAAGTTAAATCACTCATTAGACCATTTTTTTTACAACAGACATCAGAATCACAGCTCCTCACCTCTTTCCCACATAGAACCAGGTTAAAATTTTGGAAATATCTTAGGCCTCTGCTGGTGAAGCGAGGACTGCTGTAGAAGCTATAGACATTTGCAAGAGGAGAGAAGTCATAGTGCAGTAGCGTTCCTCCTGTCAACTGCATGTTCAGCGTACAGTCACTGAGACAAGCTGTGTGAGCCTGGATGATGGAGAGATACAAATATTACTGTAAATATGCAGTCTATCAATAATCCAACTGTTACATTCTGTTATATAGAAGCACACAAATGCTTTATTATGATTGCTGTTCCAGTTTGAACAATAACTTTATATAATTTTTGTTTTTCTAGAACCATGTGTTTTTGTTTTGTGTAGCAAGAGATGGCATGTAAAAAACTAAATAGCACCTCAGACAGACAAACCTTGATTAAATTAACTAAACAATTAAAAATCAAACAAAGGAGCTTCTCACTTTTTAGTTCAAAATGAAACAGTTTTGTGTTGTAAGATTTGTTTTACAACTATAATTAGTTGATTTCCGTTTACATAAAAAATGCATAGCACCTAAGGCCATAGCCATGGTTTTAGAAATGGTGAAGTCATCAGTCCTAACTCCTAAATGCACACTCATCTTCTTTAATTATTTTGACAAGTCAACAAAAAGTGTGTTTTTACATGTATTATATAGTCTTAAATGTGTTTCCTAAGTGGTAATAATAATAACTTGAATATATATAGTGCATTTCAAGAGACCCAAAGATGCTCTATATAGTAGGAGGGCATGAGAAAGAAAGAAAATTGCTTATAGATAAAAGCTGAAATGAATGATAAGAGCAATGGATGGAAGGGTTGACAGAGAATTGTGGTTATACTGTAGGCCCCGCTGAACAGGTTGTGTTTGAGGGGTTGTTTGAGAATGTCCAGAGATGAAGCATTGCAGACTTTGAAACCTTGAAACCCTCTAAAAAACAGTGTACGATAGCTGACTGTTTGTTTACATAAAGAACCCTTAAGACATTTCCTTGACTTCCTGTCATTTATGCACTTCAAGTAGATTATGTATTCAGACGTATTCAGTGTAAAGGAATCGTTCACATTACCTTGTTTGGTTGTGTGTTTGGTCCGCATGGAACACAAGCAGCCTCTCCAACAGGCTGATCAGTTCTGATGAACGTATTTGGTGGACAGCTCTTACACAATCCTGAACCATTAATCATGTAGTGTCCCGCTGGGCAGGGAACACAGGTGGAGCCAGCATCAGCAGAGCTCAGGGCACATTGGCGACATTGAGAGGCAACACCTTCGATCACGTTAGTGATGTGAATGGAGTAGATCTTTGCAATGTCAGCACTATATTTTCTCTCCTGATGGGGAAAAAAGCATCAAAAGGTATAATTTAGTTGTGGTGCTCTATACACAATGTAATGTTCTGGGGTACATAGTTCACTCTCATTTTTGTCTGCAAACTGGAGTTAAGTGCAATAATTGGTGGCAAACGTCTTTTGGCTTGCACCTGGATCAAAAGCAATGCTAATTGCTAAAGCGGAATATTTATAACTGAATCTAGTCACAATGTGAAACATTTACTACCATTATTTATACATAAATTCACTGTATTTGTTGTAAAATTTGGTGCTTCATTCCCTTCCATCCTATCAAACCTTAAAAAATTATGAAAATAATTGTAAAAAGCTTTGTAATGGCTTGATTTATCAGCCCACGTCTTGCATGTTAATGTTGTAATGTTTTGTTTTTTTTAAGCTTTCAATACCAAACTTACAAAGTAGACAGGTGGACAGAGTCTAAAATTGAATTATTTGAGGACTGGGCGCTATGGGCCTCAATGGATTCCACCTGCTGGAGTACGTAAGAAAAGGGACAGTATGGCAGTTTGCAAGTACTCAGCTAAAGAGCCTACCTGTTTGCCTCCAACCTTCAGTTAAACCTTCTAGCCTATATCTTCTGGCCCTGCTGGGTAGCCTCCAAACTTCGGCCTGACCTTCTAACCTCCTGCGTCCGACCTTGCTTTCTAGACTCCAACTTTTATCTAGTCCTGCGATACCCCAACTATTCGGACAGACATTCTATACGGTTCTGCCATATTGTACAGTGGTTGATAGATTTGTCACTCTTCTCATATTTTGACGCAAATCTGCATCAACAGCAGTACCTGCTGTAAATTGTTACGCACTTGCTTGAGTTTTTCTCCTGGTCTCTTAGTCAGAAGATTGGACCAAATCCAAAAACACAACCTGAAATCCCACACAGTCAAACAGTCTGTCCTAAACCGAACAGTGCATCCATGATTTCAATTAAATGAATGATCTCAACAAGACGAGCATATTCATCAATCTACACATCAGTCAACTCCTAACTTAAACAAAAATTCGCAAACCAGGCAGGCCATCCACTTCATAAATGAGCATCAACCACTCTCAAATGCAAGTCAATAAGATTCTTTCTCTAAAGAATGTAATGCTATTCAATGACTCATGCAGTCAGAATAATGTCTCATTATCTCAGATAACTCATTTTCACAGCTTGTAGATGACAGTAGTACTGATAAATAATTTCCTATCAAATTAAATCCAAGATGTATGGTTATACTTTTACAGATCTTATCTAATAATAGCAGTAAGCCCAATCTTGGGCCCACCTCCGCTGTCCAATGTCTCATATTCTGGTTGGCTGAGATGAAATAAACCACAAAGCTGCCATGGTAAGCTTATGTCATAAAGACTTTTTTATACACAAGAGTCCGTTTTTGATAAATCAAATATGAATAATGTGATGTAATTATTTCTAAGATTGAGGGAGTGAAGTTGAATATAGGTCAAGAATCATGATGTGATGTGCAATTTACGCGACTTACAATGCTAAATTCCTCTGCTCGTTGAAATGTCCACGTGAAGCTGATGGAACTGTTCCTCTGGATTAGATAGGAGTATGACTGTTTGCTGTTGTTGCCTGTCCATTCTTCCACCAAGTCATTATTCCATTCGTTGTAACCCTGCAGAGACAGACCCTCATGTATAATCCAGCTTTACTTCTTTTGGTGCATGCGTATTGAAGCGTGCATATGAGAAAAAATGTTGAAACATTTTCTCTTACAGCCAGGAAGTATAACTTGCACTCAGCTGTACAACTGGTTTCAAAAATGAAGGTGATGCGAGAGAGTTCACTCCTGTCATTATCTTTGGCCATTGATACAGGCAGCCTGTGGAAACATTTAATTCAGTTTTCTGACAGTGCATATATATTGTTTATGCTTTTAATGTGTAATCCCTCAAAAAAAAAGAAATATTTGACTTCACCTGTATCCAGGGACATGGAGATTGAGCATCAGGAAGTCTGTGTCCTGATCCCCAGGGGTTGTATAGATGTACTTTCCAGCCACCTCCCAGGCTGTTTTTGTGAATAAAAATAATACATACACCCATCATTTCTTTTCTTTTTTTTCTCTTTTATTTATCAATTTTTTTGGGGGTTACCATAGCGGATCATCTTGTTCCACATATTGATTTGGCATACACTTTTTATGTTTAATGCCTTTCCTGACACAAAACAAACAACGCCTCCCATTTAAATCCGGGTTTGGGACCGGCACTAGAGGTACAAAGGCTTATGACCCCTATGTGGCTGGGTTCCGAGGCAGCCTAGTAGCACTAAGGACATTGGCTAGAGGTACTCACTGGAATTGACTGGAATTCAAACCCCAGACTCCTGTACCAAAGTCAGTGGTGTGACCAACTGAGCTATCCAGCTGCTTGAGCTACAGCCGGCTGCTGTATCACAACCCATGCCTATTAGCCGTAATTCCATATGTATACATATATGTACGCTGTTAGGTAAATGATCAATGCCTAAGTTATAAAGCCATTGTTAATTCTGAGGCTGAACCTGTAAATCATTTTTTGACTTTTGAAAAATAAAAACTAAAGGTAAATCTCACTTGTTTAAAAAGATATTTGGTTAAATCACTATATTTCTTTGCCCTAATCTTCTGTTCCTGATAATTAGGTTTTTATGTTAGATTATGCTATTTGTTCGATACTTCAACCCCCGGCTTCTTTAGCAGTTCTGGTACCTTCCTGTGTCTCACCTGTCCTGAGTTCGGATTTGGCGTATTCTTGACGGAAGATGAAGCTCTTCATGTTGCTTGGCATGGTGTTCCACCATTTGTATTCGAAACCCAACACTGGCTCTGAGCCAGCAGGGCACATGGTACAAGCTGCAAGTGAAAAAAGCATTGTTTGTGTTAGGTGATAAATGCATTATAGAAATATGATGCCTCTTTGAGTTTACATTAATTGGGGGAAGGAACAGGATCACAAATGTACAGGCTCCAGTATTACAATTAAAATAAGACTTCAACAGTAATGTATCAAACTGTGGTCTTAAATGTATTATAATATCCCAGTCCCTTTTAGTTTTTATCATTAGTATTTTATTGTGCCTGTGTGTTAGTATATCTCACAAACTATACATTCTAGCTTCAACAAACTTCACACAAATATTAACAGATTTTAGTTTTGCAAATGTTTTGTGTGTGTGTTTGCGTGAGTCCTAACAGGGGCATTTATTTCCCAGCACAACTGACATCTATAAATTCTAGCTTCACCATACATATACTCATTTTATTTTGCGTAGTTTCCTTGGAATAATGTTGCATTATGGTGGTCATGAAGAGTAATCTTTACATTCTCGCTTTACCATGACATACAAATTAGGTTGTTGACTCACGTCCAGAAATGTTAATACTTGAAGATCTTTCTATTGATGTGTCATCCTCTAGTTGATATGTATATACTGTTGAATGTGGGACTCTGGGGAGATGTCATCAATGGATGATTGCCCTAAAAACAACTGATCAAGGCAATTAAGTTTGAGTAATCTAATCAAATTATAGCCTTTATGAACAGGCTTGTATTCTTAAATGCGCATTCAAGATTGAAGATCTGAATTTAGCTTATTTCTTCATTTTTGTTTCAGTAACATTGTTTTCAATCAAAGACTTCTCACAATACTTAATTCTAATTAAACCCTTGAATGGTTTCTGTTTTCTTTTGTCTGGATGTGGATCACAGTTCTGTAGGCATTAAGAAAACATAAAAACATCTAATATGTTTTAGCACTTGTTTTATTTTTTTTCAATGACTATGTTATTGCAGTCTCTTCCTTGCCTAGGCTTTAATTTTGAATTTATCAAAAATGGATAAATTCAACATTTTGACAAGTTAACGTGTGTGATGCATTAAAATAGACCCACCAGTCTTCGGTACGTGTAAGACAGTGCATAAGGAGTGAGTAGATTTTGCACCTGTTCCATTTGAGTAGAAACCTTTGTTGCAGGGTTCACAGGTAGAAGAGTTGTTGACAAAGAAACCAGGGTTACATGGAGGACAGGTTTGCATCTCCCCTGATTCAGGCAACTTCACAGATCCCTCAGCAGTATCACTGCAGGTCTTAGGCTCAATCCACTTGTAAGTTAACTGAGTCTGAAACAGCCAAATATAAAGATTTCATTGAACTCAGAAGGTGTTTACCACTATTTCTATTATACTCACCAGTTCTGCGTTTACGTTACTCGATGTAAATGTGTTAGTCCTCTAAAAGTGTTAATTTCAAACATTTGTAGTGTTTCTGACATCTAATATTGTACTTTTAAGACTAACTCATGTTATTCGTTTTAACTTAGGAAAGTTCATTTCTAAGATCACAGAGTATTTTAATTAGAATTTATTCCCACCCATTTTGTTGTTACAAAATTAAATCAAGATGTGAGTATTTAAAATATGCAAAGTGAGATAACACTACCACTGTATTGTATCTGAGCCCACTTCCCATACAGTTACTCATTCCATAAGATCTGCGTTCTATCACACTTGCACCAAAAGGATATAAGGGCTAGGTACACAGAGAACTTTCTTGTAGGTGGAGCTTAATTACATCTCTGTGGATTTGGATTAACACCAATGCCATCAACTCTGACCATCAACTCCAACACTGAACACCATTTGACTCAGAATGTGTTAAATTACACATTTTGGGGGGGAAACTCAACCCAGAAATGTTTATCATTGATATTTAAACGATATGATATGACAACAGAAAGCCTTCCATGAATAAATGAAAGAAGCAACCATTGGTTCTGCGACACCCACAATCAGCCCTGATGATTTATATTTAAAGAAACCTAATAGTTGCACCAGATGTCTGGTAACCAGTGCCGTCTCCTTGTACTGAACCTGCAGCTTACCCTTCTCTCAAGGTCACAGGGAGTGTGGGTGTAGAAGTAGTCATTGTTTTTACATGCAGGTCTCGGTTTGCAGCTCCCTGAACTAGGTACTGGAAAAAAAACAAGCCAAGGGAAACATTAAGATTCAGTGATAAGAAAAACTTGACGCACATTGCAACTGCATTAGCAGTAAATGTTGTATTTGCATGTAAAGTTTTTATATGTGAATACATAAAGTATGTGAATTCTGACATAATGGAAGAATTGTGTCCAGTTACGGACATTGTTTTGTCTATTCTTAGCAGCTGGAGCATTATAAACATGCATACCAGCGTATTTGTCTTGGTCACATTGAAGGCAAACAGTGGCTCCCTTGTTCGAGTAGGTGTCAGCGGGGCAGGGGGCACAGCGGGCAGATCCTGGTTTGGCACTGTAGGTGCCGGCTTTGCAATGGAAACATTCAGATGTGTAGGCCACCCCTGAAAGTAATCAATCAATCATCTTATAATCATTAACAGGAAAAAGGGACTGAGCAGTAGACACGTTTAAAACTGCTGCACTCGACACACTGCCAGCCATACCTGAGATGGCAATGTTTCTCAACATCACAGGTTTGACTGCACTGCTCTGTGGAGTATATGTGGTGGTTCTCCAGTACATGACATTGTTGCCGCTGTTCAGTTGAACCTGCACAGAGTGGATGCATATCGGAAAATGAGAAAAACTAGGCCTACGCTGTTGTCCCCGATAGCAAGGGTATTCCATATTATCCCACACTTTTTGGGGATATTATGACAGCCAGATGGCAGCAGGTGTAATGGTAAAGCTATACTCAGACAGACCTGATGCTCGCTCCAGTTTCTCTCAGAGGTCTTCATCCATCTCCTCTCTGAGTCTGTAGATTGACACTGGTCATTCTGAACCTACAGGAAGGGGAAAACAAGCCAGAAACTCCCAATACTCATCTAAACACAGCCAACTATCTGTAAATCAGCAATCCTATTTGAAAGACTTACAAAGAACTCAAAGTAAATGCTGTTGTCAGGGTAGAAATATTCAAAGGACACAGTTCCAGGTTTCTTCAGGCTCACAGCATAGGACAATGTTGAAGTGCACTCATCTATATTTGAGGCGATGTACTCGCCCCTCGGTGTCCAGGTAGAGCTGAAGAAACATCAGCGACAAAAAAACAGTCATGAAATAGACAGCCTTTTTAATCAATCAAATAAAGACAAATATGCTTACTTGGAGCAATGCGTGTGGGTGTCCTCGCCGTAGGTTTTCATCCCGAGGGTGACAAAACTGGACGGCAGACTGTCCCACTCATCAAAGTACACGCCAGTGCCCAGAGAGTATGTGCCTGCAGCACACTTCTGGCACTGCTGCGACTGCATATCAAGGAACTCCCCCTCGCTACAGGAGAAGGCTAGGAGAGGAAAAGAAAGAACAGAAAGGAGTGGATATCATATACAGTTAGATTAGATAAGAAGCCAAAATGTGGTATTTATTGTTTACAAATGAAAGTTGTGTAATGTGGAAGGTTAGAAAAGGACACCCACTGCACTGAGTGCCCTGGACCGGATCTGGGAGGCCTGTGCATGTGTCAGCTTTGTTGGGAACCGCCACTCTCCATCGGGATCCAAGTACGTCACACTCTGTGTATTCAAAGTGATAATCTGACTGCGGGGACAGAACACAGGTGTGAATTTCACACAGCTTAGTAATATGTGATAAAGAAGCAAAACAAATTAATTTTATTGAAACATATACAGTGCTGGTGCACGTACGGAAAAACTGGAAGTGTTAGTTCAACATATATTTTATATCTGTGAAGTTTCTTGTCAAAACCAGCAACGCCTCTTTTCCAAATTAAATTTGTGACTAGTATTTGCCCAGGAAGCCATCTTAGCAGTTGTTTTAATCTTACTTGTCAAGGATGTGCTGTAGACTCCCTTCAGGGTTTATTTATTTAACAAAGGGTGAGAAAAAGCTGATTGCCCAGTTCTTTCGTAAACATATGACTTCAATTGTTGTCGTAGGACTTTTGAGACAGTAGTAGCACAGGTGCAAAGCTTAAGCTGCTTCTTTCGTGTCTTGACGCCTTTTGGAAACACTTACTGGTCTACTGACAAAGACCGTCACACATAATTAGGTAATTTTGAATTATGTTATGTAACATTATCCTATTTATCTGACGTCATCTGAGTATCATCAGGATCACACATAGTTCCCCTTTGGTCTTAAATGGATATTCGAAGGGAGGTCACTCGGGAGACTAATCCAAACCAACACACGGCCTTGTGGGATTAATAATTAACAGACACAGAGCAGCAGGAGCAGCAGGAGCAGCAGGAGCAGGGGGAACAGCGGCAGTAATGCTCCTCTGAGTGTTTTTGAGGCTCTAGTTGGGAGGATCTCATGTAAAAATGCATCAAACGGTAAATGTCCTGTCGCCTAATCTCATCCTTTGAGAAAACATGAGGAAACCAAGGCAACCAGGCATAATGACCAATATGCCTGGCCATTGGATTGGCATGGAAACAAATTCCCCTGTAAGTAGCTGCTCCCAGAGCATCTCTATCATATCCTCAGGATCTGTTAGTCCAGCATACCCCAAATGAAAGACTGCAGGACTCTTTAACCTCACAGCGCTGATATCTTAATTCAACACACTCTGTGGAATCAACAAAGTATGCTGATAAGAAAGAAAAGTTTTGAGTATTATCAGACAGTACTGTTATGCAAATCGAAGATAATTATGGAAGGGTGTGTAGAGCACAGTGTAACATATGGAACTTAGAAGTGAAACCAGTAGCAGATATCTTCATTATTCACCGAGGATTGTGTCAATTCAAACACCACATCTTTCTTTTTTGCCATCCTCCAGTGATATAAAACTTAATTATAGCAATTTCAACGTTTCCCTTACATAATTGGTAATAAGTGTGACCATGGAGCTGTTTAAGTGATTTTTAATATCAGCTATGATTCAACATGTCTGACCCCTAAGTGAGAATTATAGGAAATGGAGAATCATTCTGTTGGGTTTTATTTAAGTTTTAACCTGTTGCTCAATTCATAAACTTAATTACCTGAAGAAAAAGAAAAATGCATATTCAATTGGCAAAACAGGGACAACATTCAACTGTCAGTAAATATAGCTGACAGCTTGTAGCTGCTAAAAAAATTGTTTCTCACCTCTTTGCACAGGGGCAAATCTGCAGAAGTAAGTGCAAAAAAGAGCACCAGTAAAAGATGACACTGGGGCGCGAGGCCTCGCTGCATCGTCGCTGCTGTCCGTGCTGGTGTGATGGAGGCGGAGGATCTGAGGTTGACCTGCGCCTTCAGGTGCTACCCGCCCAGCGGCTGGAGGTGCGGCCTCTCCTTGAACATTGAGAAAATAGAAGGTGGTGATTACCTGAGTCACTGCTCCTGTTTTTACTTTGCAAACGGCTGATTTGTATTTTAACTACATTCTACACACAATAATTTGCTTAATACAGATATATCAACAATTTCCACAAAAATACATGTAATAACTTGATTAAGATGAGAAATAACAGACTTATTTTGCTACCGAAATGACTGGTTTGGGCAAATACACCATTAATTGTTTATCATGGAATGTGAGTCACCAGTTGTCTAAATTGAGCATTTTTAAAATGTGGTTCCTTTTGTATTTACAAAACTATGATTATCCTGTACTAAATGAACTAGGAGGACAAACTTAATGCACCGTTTTGATTGTCTGATTGACTCAAAACTGTTCTGTCAAAAAGTTGTGACCAAAATAAATCAGCTTTTGCTGGTTAAAGGATCATACGTATATATATTGAATTAAACATCTAACAAAACGTTTCCTCTTTTGATCGCACCTGTAGTGGCTGAACATTTAATAAAGAAGTTCTATCAGTCAAAAGCATCTGTTAAGTCATTAATGACTAATTAATAGGAAAGTCATCCAATTGTATTCTGTTAGAGGTAGGAACCCCTTTTTTAGACATAGCACTTTTAGCACTTTGAGATTTGATCCAAATGTAAAGTGCGTTATAAATTGAATTTATTATTATTATTATTATTATTATTATTACATAAGTACACATGGATAAGAAAATCAACATATTTGAAAAACCACTTATTATTTTAATAGATTTTTTTACTTTTTAAATTAAAAAGTAGCAAAATTGAGTTTAAAATTAGTTATAAAAATAACAAAGAAACTCCAAGATACTCTTTTTTAAATAATTTAAATGCCTTTACTGCGCATGTGCTAGCTTTAAAAGATCTCTCACTCATTTCATCATCAAGCCCCAACACCATTCATTTTATATTAATTTCAATATTTTCAATGACAGTGAAAATGTAAAAAAAAAAAATTACGTCATTGTTTTTTTACACATTAACATACATTATACATTCCTTTTTTTCTTTTTTCTTTTTTTCTTTTTTTTTTTTTACAAATCAAAGACATTAAAGTGAGCAGTCATGTCCTAGCTTTATGTGGAATTATGACCTGCCAAAAGGACTCTGCAGATAACTTCAACAAAAGTTCGTATAAGTCAGGATTTAATGACGACAAGTTAAAATTTCGTTTCTGATATCTGTAATATTGATTTGGGACAGTCAAGCTGTGGGAATAAATCTTAAAAATTCTTGCCATAACGCTTGCTCATATGTATCACGTGACCAAATATCTGACGTCATGTTAGAGTTTGAGATCGCTTAGCAACCGCGTTGGAATCTTCCAGAAGAACAGATAAAACGCTGGAGAAAGGATTTTTTGGACGATATAGCATCGCCTTTACATTAGTTATGTCCACCAGCAGGTATCCTTTTCCTGAGCCGCGATACGAGACCACCTGCAGCCTCAGCGGCATCAGGCGGGAGCAGGTGGGTCCACCCGGTTCCCCACTTACCTACTCAAAGCCAACCTACAGCACTAAATAGTCCTCGCATTATGAGGACATTTATTTCAAGTTATGAGTATGATCCAGCCGATAAATTACTCCCTTAGTTTTTATTTATTTATGTATTTACTTTTTCTGTTGTTCAGAGATCACCTAGGCAGGAGTGTTGATCATACAGTTATGAAATGCTGCATAAAATGTGCTCCTATCCATACAAAAAGGTGCTGGTGTTGATGTTTCCATCCCTCTTACCTCTACAACTTAATATCTGCATGGTTTGTACTTTTCCAAATATTTGGAAAAAGAGCCTGTAAACCTGTAATTGACAGATTAGCATTTAAAAATGCAGGTTGAATGGTGTTTTCCCAAGATTTAATAAGGCTTTATCAAAATATTATTTTTTTCAGTGGTAGTGAATAACTAAAAACGGAGAGAGGAAGTGCTTACAGGGAAGAAATGAAGCAAAGAGAATGGGATGCACCCAAAGCTCTGCTCAGTTCTCACACATACAATGTTGAGCCAGTTATGTCACACCAGAAGGTCATGAACATCACTGCTGTCTTTTTTAGCACTGCTACACTGCAACAATTTGATCAACAGTATGTTAAACTGCCAGGACAATAGTGAGCACACACCTATGGTTACAATCCAAACCTGACAATTTATTAGTTTTGTTGGATGAGCTTGAATTGTTCTCAACAGTGCTGCTTCCGGTGGTTGAAAACCCTCTTTTCTGAGCATGCTTTTATGGAAGAGGCCCAGAATTTACATTTGCTCAAATACTTATCTTCTTATATAACTTTAATTTTAGTAATTTTTTTAAAATGTATTTATCTGCTTCCCCGTTGTGTAGAAAAATGCATATGACAATCCAACTCACATTGCCCAAACCGAGGAACCCTGGAGACGCCTCTATGGTATGGCCACTTTGGCCAGCACTCTGCGGACTGTTATGTGTAATGAGCTTCAGGTAACTTCCAAGCTTGATTTTGTGACAATCTTGACTTTGAAAAAACAACATAAGAATATTTCATGGCGAACATGCTTTCAGTTCAGCTCTTTTATTGATTGCAGGCTCCAAAGGACAGCCTCGATTTCCAGCTCAATTCTGTGTACGATCATCACAAGAACTTCTTTTGGACAAAGAACCAGATGTTATACCAGAGCAAGACTGTCACTGAACTACAAACGTGAGTATCATGACAGATAGATCGATAGATGGCTAGATAGAGACTTAATTGTTCCCCAAAAGGGGAAATTCAGTCGTCCCAGCAGCGCCAACAGACATTCTCAAGGTTACAAACCTTTTTCTCTGTTCTGCTCGACCACTCAAAGCGCTTTAAATTTTGAGCCAGCATTCAATCATTCACACAAACATTCATACGATGATGATAGAGGCTCACACGGAAGGCGCCACCTGCTCATCATTCACACACCAATGGAACAGCCATTGGGAGCAACTAGGGGTTCAGTATCATGCTCAGGGAAACTTCGACAACGTGGCCAGGGATCGTACCACTGACCTACATACTATGTAATAGGATATATGATAAACATTTGTAGATAAATATATTTACATACATAGAACATGGGTTGCAGAGATTCTGGGTTTAAGACACAGCATAGTGTCACAGTGATTTGTTGTACAGTGACTGCAGTCAGGACAAAGGATCTGCAGTCGCGCTCTGTCTTACTCTGTGGGTGTGACAGTTTGCTGCTGATGGTGCAGCTCAGAGCTCCCAGTCTCATGTAGGGGGTGAGAGGTGTAGTCCAGGATGGTTGTCAGCTTGGTTAACATACTCCTGACACCCATCTCCTCCATAGAGTGCTGGGTACAGACCATGGGAACAGTCCAGGAAAGAGCTGGACCTGTCAAGTCCCTTCCTGTCTCTCTCTTTGCTTCCTCAACCCCATCAGACTAGTGTAGATGATTCTAGGTGCTACCAGTGTAATAGAAGGTCTTTAACAGAGTCTTGCACAGTCAAAAGGACCTAAGTCTCATCCGCACGTGGAAACAACCTTGGCCTTTCTCATACAGGACATATGTTGTCCAACCAGTCCAGTTTATTGTCGAGTTGAACACCCAGGTATTTATTTATTGTTATGTGTGAGGACCTCCTGTGGAGGTCAATCACCAGCTCCTGTGTTTTGGTGGTATTAATCAGAAGGGGATTGACCCCACACCAGTCCACAAAGTTCTTAATTGGCAGTAAAGATTCCAGATCGTTCCACTCTGCGATGTATTTGACAATGGCCAAGTCATCAGAGAACTTCTGGAGATGATGTGTCTAAGTCTGATGTGTAAAGTGTAAACATTAAACGGGGCATCCTTCCCTTCACATATATTTTTGGAGGGGCCTTTAAATCCGGAGTGAACCATGTTTCATGGGATATAAAGTTGGCATCCTACCTGAACTTCCATGTTATGGTATTAGCATTCGGAGTCTAATTCCACTGTTGATTTCTCATTTCTCATGTTGGCTTTAAGGAAACGGGAAAAACAGGACATGCTGGAAGAAGGAAGAAACAGCAGACAGTGGGTGGATGGACGGCGGTACTCCGCTTAGAGCTCAACATGAAAAACAGGTCAGTTCAGTTCAGTAAGATAATGATCCGTAGTCACTGCAGCATTGTATAAATAAATAAAACCAAATACTTCTGAATTCAGATGTGATGCGATTTGGAATGCATTCAAACCTAACCCAATACGTTTTGGAAAACTTGCTATGTCTAGAGTCAAGTGTTTTCCTAATACCAAGACATCGCACTTTTCCCTTCCTCTAGAATTTGAGCTTCTGCATCAAACTTCTGTAAAAGAGAAAGGTGCTTATCCGGGCTCGTTTCTACTCAGTGTTTCCAAATGTCATACAAGGCAATTAGTAAAGAACAAGACAAAAAGAAAATGCAACAATGCAAGAAATTGTAAATTATCCTAGTTTCATCACAAAATCCCTCACTAAACATTGAAAAACAAAGGTATATTACTGCTCTTTACGCTGCTTGTAACTTGCAATAATGTATTCGCTTTTTAATTTCTATACATATTATCTACGGATCTCAGCAAAATGTCCTTATATTTTCTATGGTGAAGTAAATTAAAAACATTTAAGTTAATAACTTATTTATACACAATAACCATACTTGAATTTTCAAGAAACTGTCCTTATCTTCCTCACACTTCACTGCATACACTAACACTATTCCAGCAAAGCATACCAATATTCTTCCTTATAATAAATACTCCAATGAAGACAATGGACTCATTTAGAAACGCCAACAGAATGTTTTATTCAAATTCGTAAAAATATGCATGTGAAAGAAGGAATGAAACAGTTGTACATTTAAGAACTTTAACAAAACAGAAAAATATAGAGTTGAGCTTTTGAGAAGACCCGTAAAATCTAAATCTTATTTTTTTATATTCAATTTCGAAACAGTATAACAGACATTCCGGACAAAAACAGTGATGTCAGCTGTAGAGCAAAAAGTGAAATGAATGCAGGCGTTGCGGTCACCCTTGAGGCTTCACGTCGTGGCTCTTCTTTCGAGACACCGTGTGATGAAAGTTTTCTCGTTCCATTTGTGTGGGGGGAGCATATGGGGGCCGTTATGGACACAAAGGATGGTCATCTCATCAGCATACTGTAGATTCTGCAGCAGCTGAAGACAATATGGCCGGGACAAAAGTTAAGGAAAATGAAGACACCAGAATTAATGGAACACATAATCATGTAAAAAACTATTTTGGGAAGGAAGAGGATATAGTCACCTTGTTGATATGGCTGATTATTAGCGGCAGTTGCTTATTTATTAATGCACTCGTTATATACCATTTTTGGCACTTTTAAATGAATGAAATGCCATGTCTGTTTTTGGTTAGCTGCAACTAATGAGGGGAAAAATCTGGCTTTTAAAATAAATCCCCTGTGTTCACCATTCTACCCTTTACTATGTGTGTTTGCTGTTTTGTGGTGATCAGGTTGCATGATTTCCCCCCAGACTTTGTAGTTTAAAACTGCTGCAGCGGATACAACAATTTTGACAATAGTAAGAATAAACCGGAACAGAAAAGTGAAACAAATCCAATCAAACAAATGAGCAGTAAGATTTAGGAAGTATTTCTCAGTAGCTCATTTTAAATAACCTTGTCAAAACTGACCTTTATTCAGCCTCTCTGCTTTGTATGATTGATGTGATGCCATAATTGGGCGGGTAGTTTGCCTGTCTCTGAGACTGCAGATGTAGCAACAGCCCAAAAACTGCTGCTGCATCCCACAACTTATACAGTTGTGAGATGCGGCAGCATGATGTATTTATTATGTATCCACCACCCTGAAGAAATAAAGGACGCTTAGAGGACGCTGCTTGGCAAATATGTAAACAATACCAGGATTTTTTTTCTTGCGGAACTTCAGCTCCCTATTTAAAATGACCCCCAGCGCTGTTCCGCTGCTGTTTTGTTCAGTGTAAACAAAATAGTATTCATTGAACTGTTGACATTTCTCTATTGAAGTCTTGATAAGTTGTTAAAATATGTGTAGTTTATACTCAGTTTCACAGAATATACAGTTTATGCACATACCACCGGGATCACTCTGTTACTCATTAGAAGGTACAAACACTTACTTTGGGTGTTATGAAGAAATACTGGGATGTGGTCTTTTTGCAGGCTGTGCGGACCACAATGTCAAAGACTCTTCTCTCATTTATGGGATCCATTCCCTGCAGGAAAGAAAAACACAATGTCAATCACAACAGCACAAACAAGCAGTTGACACTTAACCTTTACTTGAAAAAGAAAAGAATCTCGGCCCCGCCTGAGCCTACATCACATTTATTAATTAAACATAACAACTGGCAATGGCATAATACAGCAGGAGGGTGTCATTTTAGAGTTTGTGACAGCATATTATAAACATTAACATTTTAGCATCCGTCTAATGTGACATTTAACATATGCGTTGAGCTGCTCTTTTCTGTTACATGATGGTTGGCCATGTCCTTGCCTTTGAGGGTAAGAAGCGCCCACTTTGAAGACATTTTTGGATTCCTACCTGCAAGCTCCAACTAGCTGCTTTTTTAAAGCTTGCTGTAGTAACTCTTACACATATTACCTTGTACAAATCACAGCCCTGTCCTGTTCTACCATTTTGCTGACTTGTTCCATTTATACAGACATCTATCTATTCTGCACTTTTACTACATTTGCTGCCAAATCAGAAGTGGGGCAACAATGATCCCCCCCCCCCCACTTAGCCTTTGTAACATTCAATCAAAAAGCTCAGTCAAAATAAAGGCAGATCAATGATTCATTATTGGTGCAGTTTGTACCATCATGCACAATTTTTAATAAATCACTGTTTTTCTCACTATGTGAAATAAAATATGGTACCCAATACAATCTGGTGTGACTGTGTGTGAGAGTTGGAGAGTGAGAAAGAGAATGAGAGGACAACCTGGTTGATCTCATCCACCACTCTGAAGGGACAGCGGTTGAGCTCCTGCAGGGCCATGAGGTAGAGCATTGTGGAAACACTGCGTTCTCCACCACTCTGATGGTGAGGCGTCAGCTCATGCAGTTGAGTGCTGTTGTGGAACTTCACTCTAATTCGGATTCCATACTTGTCATATTCTTCCTGCAGAGAAAGACAGTAGTCATTTAATGGGGGCAACCTTTAAATAAAGAGAAGAAGCAACATAGGAAAAATAGTTTTGGGTATGGTGTATTGAAGAAGAAAGATAGATTTAAATTGAAAGCATAATTGCGCACATTGTTTAACTAATAAAACTACAAACTTTTGCAGTGTTTCAGGCAAAACCACTGGGCAAGTCATGTAGCACAGTCAGTAAAGCAGGTGTGCCACATACAGTGGCTGATCGATCAGGGAAAAAAAGCCAGATGACAGTGTAGTACTGAAGCATGTGAAAAAAATATTATTAAAAATCTGACATGGTTCTGCAGTATGCTTGTTACTTGAATGGTTTCCTGGGTGCCAGAATTTACCTCATTTTCTGAGTGCAGGTCAACCTCTCCTACACACTGCATGGAGCGGAAGAAATCACTGAACTTGTCATTAATCTGTTCTACCAGCTGCTTCAGTGGGTTCAACCAACGCTCCTTAGCCTGTGAAACAAACAAACATAAATAATACAAAAATGTATACATATATATCATGTGAAAACCAGACTGGTTTTGTAAAAACCAGTTTTGACAAAACAATCTATCCAGTGACAGATGGTGTACCTCCGAAATGCTTTGTCTGTATGTGTTCAGAGCGTTATTTTTCTCTTCTAGGTCTTTCTCCAGGTGTTTGATCTCCTGCTCTCTCCTCTTGTACTCATCAACAACCTGCAAAGTAAAGAGAACTAATGACTGACCGAGAACGGCATTCACTGTTTCATCACAATTTCTTGTACAGATAAATAAGTCTGTTTCTAGAAAGTTTTTTCCAGTCCTGAACGGACGGTTCAGAACTTAAGTAGCTCAGAATATATTTAATTTGTAGCTGTGCTCGGCTTTCTGAGAACAAACTTGTTATGATGTTGAACAATAAGAACCCTAGCTGTTCACTGAAATGCTCTTACATCTTCACTGAGGCCAGTGAAGCACTCAGCTCTGGATCGCTCATTATTCAGCATGGCATCAATCTCATCCAGCGTGTCGGGCAGCTTACTTAAAGCCTGCATCAACAAATAAACAGGGTTAACAAAGCTTAGACCACATGAGAGGAATAATGTTAATATAATGCAGGTTGAACCACATCAGACATCATATTAAATTCTGTTTTCAAGAACCAGCTGGAACCTCAAGTCAGTGCATGAAGAGAGAGAGGAACCACTAACTTTGCGCAGTTCTTCAGGTAAAGACTCATTGAGTTGCATCCTGCAGATCGTCTTTGCTCTCTTCAACAGGCCTTTGCACTGTTCCCACAGCTGGTCTTTCCTCTGTTCCAGACGGTTGCATATTTGCTGCAAGAACACGCAGTTAGCACAAACCGCTTAGAGGCTACCGAATATCATGGACACACCAGTTAGTGTTAAATGCTTACATCTGTTTTCTTGAGCTCAGAGATGCCTTCTCTAGAATCATTCTCTAGCTTTGTCTTCTCAGCTGTCAGCCCCACCGTCTCTAAAGCCAGGTACACCTTCTCCATAGTCAGCTTGGCTCTCAGCTGCCGATGTTGGAGAGAATTTGGAAAATACAGTGTCTGATATTTGAAGACAAAATAGTCATCCGCTTTTTATGAAGACAGGTGTTCACTTTTACACCAAGACATGAATAAGCTGTATCCATAAAAATGTAGAATAATATAATCATAAATAATTTTTGACATTATTTTACCTGACATCGTCCTGGCAAGGAGGCGGAGGTCATGCGCAAAGATACAGAAATTGCATAAAAAGAACTAAAAATTAAATGACTATGTCTAAACTGATGTTTGTCCAGTCTCATCACTCAGAACTCAACAGTCACCTGAAGACAATCTATCCCCCCTCGATCATCCCCCCACCAAATTGTTCTGAAATTCATCAGTAGACAAAGCCTAGAGTAAATAATATTGTTTTGGATATGTTATGATGATCATCTCAAAAAATGATACATGCTCCATGCAAAAAATGATTACAGTTGAAACGGAGGGGGAAATACGGACAGCTTCAAGGGAGAAACAATTACTTCAGTTCTTGGTTTATTGGAATTGTCTATAAATGTTATGGGTGGGCCCAATGAATAATTTTGTGATTTTTCCCCATTAGATATTTTTGTAGCGTGCACACAGGATAAAAAATAATAATAATAACAATGTTTATTATTTTCTCACTACATATAGTGAGAAACAGATCTAATTGTTTCTCACTACATGTAGCAAAGTAACAGCTCTCCACCTTCTTCTTAAATCTGAGGTCACACTTGTTCAAAATGCGAGGAAATCCCAATAGACATTTCTGATCTCTGATATCAGGTTCACAAGAATGGGATGAATGGACAATTGAAAGCGAAACACCTATTGCCACAGGTGTCGCTAGCATGAGGGCATAAAAATAAAACAAGAATCAAGAACAAGCCAATTCAAAAATATGCAAAAATCCACCACAACATTAGAACCAATAACTGGTTTTCATCTTGTAGCTGATTGGTGTATGTCAACAGTTTTTAAACAATACTGATGTTTTCTTGTTTTCTATTGACGAACACTAGGCCCTCAGTCAAACGAAGAAAATATTACAGTACCAAAAATGACGCATAAACACCGATCAGTCACAACTTACAGAAACCCATAACTGGTATCAATGTTGATTGTAAAGGTGATACAGAATAAAATACAAAGCAGTCATATTTAAGTACTTAGCTCTAGGTATATTTATCCGTACCTTCATTTGGGTCATTAACGCTGCAACAATTGTCACTTTCTGGGAATTGACAACTGCAATCTCCCGCTTAGTGTCCTCTTCAATCTTGTGCAGGTCAATTCCATTCTGCTCCATATGCCCTAGACTGAATACATGAACCAGTTTGAATATATTTTTATTAAACAAACAATGCGCTCGGACTGAGACAATTTAGTAATCAAGTCATATTCTGTTTGTCAAAATATAAAAAGATACAGAGGATGACGTTATACCTATCCTGTTTGGTGCAAATTTTCTGCTCCAGTTGTCTCTTTTTGCCTTTTAACTCACAAAGCTGCTTCTTCTCCATCAACAGTTCATTATCATGTCGATCAAGTGCACTGATTTCTTTCTGCAAGACTGTGATCCGTTCATCAATAGCTCGTAGCTTTGACTCGCAGGCCTGTTCACAACAGGGGTCAAGTTCAAATTCAAAGTTAAATTTGCCCCACATTTTAACTCTTAAAAATGTCCATTCTAAAATACTGAGATGCTTCAAAGTACTGAGTACTAATTACTAGATTTAAGAAATGCTGGTGTTGACTAAGGTGTGCATGGTCCTTCCAAACGTGTTGTCATATGTGTTGCACTTACATTCATTTGCTGCTCCAGCTGCCGTTTTTCTTCAGCGTCCACATTGATGGTGAGGTACTGTGACGCGTGCACTTGAGAGTTGCTGGTGCTAATTTTGTTGGAGTAGACAGACCTTTTCAAAGTGTACTTCTCATCTGCTGTGTACAACACCTTCATATAAGGCTCCTCGACCACCTGCCAGAGAGACAATTGGACAGAGTTTATAGTAACACAGAGAATATCGGGCAAACAATGTATGAGTATAAATTTAAATACATTTTCATTTCAAAGACGAATATCTTTGCGATCATATTTCGTGAAAAAAAAACTCGTGACTTGTTTGATTGTGTGATTTATTTTCACATTTTATAAATGTGAAAATAAATCAATATATTTTTAGGTGGGGACATATTCAGATCTAATCGTTTCTCACTATTTGTAACCCATTTTCAGAATAGGCTGAATTTTAAAATTATACACCCATCACCAATAACATTGTAACCAATGACAGGTGAAGACAGAATAAAACTAATTATCTCTTTACAATGGCACCTGTCGTTCGGCAGGATATATTAGGAAGAAAGTGAACATTTTGTCCTTGAAGTTGACGTGTTGGTACCAAGAAAAATGGACAATCTTAACCATCTGAGCAAGTTTGACAAGACATCAAATTAGGACGACAGGACAACTGGGTCAGCGCACCTCTAAAATATAGGGACTTGTTGGTTGATGCCGGTCTGCAGAAGTTAGTATCTACCAAAGTGGTCCAAGGAAGGACAACTGGTGAATCAGCAACAGAGCCATGGGTGCCCAAGACTGTCTCAGGTACCTGGAGAGCAAACGCTCATCCGTGTAATTTACTACCGCAGAAAACCTACTCTAGCACAAATTGCTGAAGAAGTTAATGCTGATTCTGATATAAAAGTGTCTGGAAAAAAAGCATCACAGAGCTGTTTTGGTAACAAAGGGGGGACCCACGCAATATTGGGCAGCTGGTTTTAATGTAATTGCTGATTAGTATGTTTACTGTTGTCTTGCTCTGAGAACTTGAGTAGTGTGAGATGAGTAACATACTGTTGTAATCATGGCTTTAGTTTGATTGGTTCCGACAGGGACGTCATGCACCCTGTACTGTTGACAGAGGTAACTCATCACCTCATCAGGGGCATCGAACATCTCACGCAAGTAGCTGAAGAACCCAAATCGTCTAGAGAAAATTAAAATTACACCGTCAATAAAAATTGTTTAAAAAAATTCAGACAGCGATACGACTACATATACATACACATATACTTAATTCTTTTTAGATTTTATCAATAGTTATTTTAAATCAATTTTTTTTTTTGCCTCAAAAATATTAATTTATTTTCTCTCACCTCAGGCATTCAATACTTCGAGATGGTTGCCGCTTAGAACATGACTCTTCCGGAGCAGAAATTGAATTTACCTTCAAGTTCATCTTATCACGGACCTGAGGAGGAGCTCAGATCACATCAATGTTCTTATTTAGGATGTAAATACTGAATGTCTCATACAACGTTAGCATTTTCTGTAGATTAAGTCTAGTTAGGCTAAAATCTTCCATCCAAAGTCAATAAGACAAATCTAATATCCAGCACCCTAACCTCAGTCATAAACTTCTCCATGTCGTCTTTCCTCTCGAAGACAAATGCCCGAAGATCATGGAATGAGATGTGGCTCTCGACATACTTTGCAAAACGATGATCTTTCACATTGACCTGGGGGATGAGGAAACAGTTACTATGCAGCCTGATACAATTCATTTTAAAAAAGCATAAGAAAAATAATAACAAGCAATATACAAACAATTAAAAATGGTTAGTAAGAAAATTTAATAGAATAAATGAGTATAAGGATATACAGACATTTTTTTGTAGTATTTAGTAATACTGACAAATACAGTAGTAGTATTGTATTTGTCAGCAACTGTAACTTTTTCAATATAATAAATGGAAGCTAGTTATATAATAGTGGACTTATGGGTGCTCACTTGAGGAGCTAAGAGTTGTTGACAGATACAAATGCAATAAATCATGACACATTTAGCTAGATAATAGTGCTTTAAGCTATTAGATGTTTATTTACTAAGTATCTAAGGCTGAAAGAGATCCCCACATTTCACTGGGGCTCACCTCCAGCATGATGGGCTCATAAACATTTCCAACAAAGAGTTGTCTGTTCTGTCTGAGCCACTTGAGGGCAGCATGTGTGTCCCTATGGCGTCCTCGCAGCTTCTCTTCCTTGGCGTTCATCATGTTGTTCATGTCATTGAGCTTTTTCTCCAACACTGGAAATGTAGATGAATAAAATAAGCAAAAAAGGACCATGTATTGTCTATGTTCTCTAAATCAGAACATTTTTTTAATGTACGATTAAACTGTTAAAAAATACATTTTGTAGCTTATTGGAGACTCACTTCTGGACTCAGCATAGATGTTGTCTTTCTCCCGGCAAAGATCAGACTTCTCTCCTTCTAATTTGGCTCTCTCCATCTGGATGCTCCTCAGCTCAACATTGACCGCATTGATCCGCGGTGTCACATCTGGCTGATCACCAACTTTGGCAAGCTCTGCTGTCAAGTCCTCAATGGTCCTTCTAGTGTTGCTGATTCGCTTTTGGTGGTCTTCTTTTTCCATCTGCTTCAGTCTCAGCTTTTGTTTGATATCTTCGATCTGGAGAGAAGAAGATGGAGTCATTACCTATCATGAATAGCACACTCCCCCGCAGACAATATACTTTACCCTAAAAATACATGTTGGACAGAAAAAGTCAGAATCATAAACAATGACACAAGATTTTATCATAAAAACAAACAAGGGTCATCTGACATCTTCCCTATGACATCCTCCTGAAAATTTGTACAAAACAAAATTCTCACTTCCTGCCCAATGTTTTCCTCCCTCTGACAGGTGCCATCAAAACTAGATTATCATTGTTATTCTAACTTCAACTGTCTGTGCTCATATTGATATTGCTAAATAGTGTATACACACACAAGTAAAAAAAAAAAGTATCATCTCACCTCTTTGTGTTTTCGATCCAACTGATCTTGTTTTTGTTTGCACTTCATAGAGGAATATTTAATGGCAGCATTCTGAAAAAAAGACTCGTAGTAATTACCAAGATAGAATCACACAATATTCATTCTGAGGATAAACATGCCCTCAGTAAGCTAAAAAATAAATCCATGCTGCAAAAACTACATTGGAAATTGCTGACAGGAACTTGTTTCAATTGAAAGTTTAATCAAGGGTTGCTCTCAGTAACATTATGTTCTTATTAATAATACATTTATAAATCCTCATGAATGTTTGAGAATGATTTCAACAAAAGCATTCAAGTAACTTTATTATGGATCCGTAACTCGGTCCTATCTGAGAGATACTTGCTCGAACTGTCAAGTAGATATAGGCACACTAATCATATCTGCTAAACAGCCTGAAAGTACACATAATTCCAATGCATTTTCTATGTCTTAAAATAATATATCACTGCACATATTTTGTCTTTCAGATCCAGTTATCAAACTGTACACCTATGAGAGGACAAAGACTAACTTTCTCACCTTTGCTTCTATTTGTGTCTCAGTGGGCTTCAGTTGTTCATCAATCAGCTGGATCTTGCTCAATATGGGCGCCTGGGCCTGCTTCAGGACAGAGAGCTGCTTTTTAGCCTCATCTCGCTCCTTCTTCACAATCTCAAACTCCTGACGAGCTACCTCATATTCCTAGGATCAGAGGAGAAAAAAAAAAAGAAAGACAGAAGGATTCAGCTTTTCTTTGACTGCATGCTTTTTTTTACAGTATTTTATTTCAACCACTCACCACCCATGCTTTCTTCTTCTCCAGCAACTCGATCACATCCAGGTGCCTTTTCTTTTCATAATAACGATTCACATCATGTTTGTTCCTTTCATTCCTTTGTTTGGCCTTCTCCAGGAAACTGGCTTTCTCCTTCACGATATTCTAAAAGGTAACAAACCACAGACAACACTGAAAGAAAATTTGTAGAGCCTGAGGTCTGCAATGTGACATGTACACTTTTAAAAAGTACTAAAAAGTAGTTTAACAATCTGTGGTGTAAAATGTAATTCAAGATTAAGAGCCTTCAACATTAAAAATTGCAAGAGCCTCTTGTGATCTGCTCTGGCAAATGTATCCAAATAAGCCACATGTTTACCTCCTGTTCTCGTTCCCTATTGCGGAAGTTTTTTAGCTCACAGTGGTATTCATACATCTCTGGTGGTCCCACTGACTTCTCAGTTGCCTCCAGCAACTCAATTTTGGACATCTTTGCAAACTCTCCAACTTTTTCCTGTATTGAAAAAACAACCATGTCAACAGTTAAGAGGCTAGCTGTCAGGATAGTGTCATTAATGGTACCTTAGAAGGTCCAGGTTTTATAGGATTTGTAAGAAAGATATTGCAATTACAAAATAAATCATAAATCTTCATGCATGCAATTTGCAGTATTCTCAAATTCAACCACCTGACGCACATAGCAAATTCTAATATTTATTACTCAATTCGCAGTGGTACCTGAGGCAGAAACTGGCAGAGGTTGCTGACTTGGATACGAAGCCCCTTGACCTCCTCTTCCACTGCTTTCTGGTTGCAGTGTTTTCCATTGAGCATCCAAAGTGACTGGTTGTTTGCTACGAGGATCTCTCTGTTAATTACTAAATTACCACCTCTCTTATATCTGGAATAAGGACAAATAGTTTGAGTCTACTCTGCAGGATATAAAAAATATAGAATATATAAAAAGTATTGCGAAGAAAAAACATACAACAACTAACAACAAAATCATGTAACACACCAACTCGTTAAACCCTATTATGGTTCCTCTGTCAGTATTTCCAAAATATTGAATTATTTTAAATATGAAAATATTTTGTGATTGCTTTATATTTTATGCAATAGACAGGTAGAGTAAACATAGGTTAAGCTATACAATGCAAGTATCATAGAGGTTATAGCAAATGCTACTTTATTTCTTTAATATAACAAATAAAATGAAGTGGAGCAACTTTTAAATGTATGCATTGGCAATTTCACTATAAATGTGAGACAAATGTATTTCATCTATCTAATAACGTAAGCTAATAAACTTTTTAACTAATAACAAGGCTTTTACAAAAGTAATCATCTGTATCTGTAAACTCTGACTTACAGCTCGATCTCAATATTTCCTTTACCGCAACCGCGCTTAACATAGAGTCCAACCTATGTAGGAAAAACGGGAAAAAAATGAAAACCTTTAAATTTAATTTAAAATTATCATCAGGATGGTTATAAATACATTTTTCAGAAACAAATCTGTGTAATGATTTGACTGAGGGTCACTGGTTTGGGAATCTGAGACACTCATCCCATACAAAGCAGAGTACAGCTACCAGTGATCAGGTTGCAGCAGCTTTACCTTGTCACCTCTACCCATGATTGCAGTCTTGCCACCTAAAACCAGACAGATGGCACACACAATGCTCGATTTTCCCGTTCCATTGGCTCCAACAATCATGTTCAGATTAGCGCCAGGATACACCACTGAGTAGTCGTAGGTCCTGCCAGGAAAAAGAGGTATAAACACTAAGGTTTTCATGCAGTGTTCTATAGCATAGGTAGGCTAATTAATATAATCTTTGAAATGCTGATTTATGAGAGTCTGACTTGTCCCAACCTCCTAGTTTTGAAGGCAAGTGTGTGAGACAGACAAAAATATATTTTTCATATTGACTTAAAGTCAAGACTAAAAAACGAAAAAAGTAAATGATTGATGTGATATAATGGTGTCAGAACAGATAGTAGGAGACCTACACAATATCAGGCAGGTGGTTTTAATGTGACGCCTAATCAATGTAAGTATATACCAGTCTGTTGTTGAACAAGGCAGACAATACAAAAAGCCATGTTGGGTAAGGTCTATAAAATAGTTATAACCCTCAGTGTACCAGAGTGTTTGGTGCATTTCAGCTTTGAGAAGATCTTTTCAGTGTTTTCTATACACATATTTACTTAAGCATCTGGACGCTCTACCGACCCTCAAGGAGGTAAAGGAGATGAATCCATGATTTATTTGTGAGCACTGATATTTGTCACTGCTGTTTTCAGCACAGACCAGCAATAATCATTATATCATCGTCCTGCCTGAGAGGACACAAAGACCAAGTGGATTCCCTTAATTTTCATGGAGATGTCCTGTTCTAAAACCCATTCATATCTAATCGCTTATTCAGCTTGGATAAGAAAAAAAAAAATTCTCCTTAGGGACCTGTTCAAACAAATTGTTTCCATCAGTTAATACAAGCAAATAGTAAGGGCTCATATTAACATTTGTACATGATGCGAGATCAAATAAGAGGCCGGCTGTAGATGTCTCCTACATTTGTAAATCCTTTATTGATACACATGAAGATTGGTTCATATCAAAATATCCACTGTGAAATGATAGCTAATGTTTTTAGAATGTAGGGGTTAGTACAGGCCACAAGCCTGGAGAGGTTAGTATGTTGCTCCTTACTCTGATACTGTGGTTAATAACATCATGTCTATCATACACTTCAGCGTCTCTGCTCAGCACACTGAGACCTATCTCTAGGGTATGCCAAAACTGAACTGAGGGTAAATTGCCATGCATTCAAAATGCTAAATCTCTCGGTTTTTTGTGTATGGACAGTTTCTCTTTTTTTTTTTTTTACTTTATTGTAACCGTCACAAGCAGAACAAGTGACATTAAATTTAACATTCAATGGAATATAAGCATCAACTAGAAAAAGCATTCGGAGGGTGCAAACCTTCGTCAAGGGCCAAAACCTACCTCTGAACTTACTTTGTTTCTTCCTCTCAAATTCTCTTGATATGTTCAATACATTGCTTAATTATCTGCTCCAAACGTCTAGACTTTGAGTGGGACATTATCTTAAACAGACATTGTGGCGTATGTTCCTGTTTCCTTGTATTAAACAAAGGAACAAGTTTGAACAGTACCCAAGGTTTGGGAAAAATTCATGCAGTTCATGCAATGCATTTCTCCATTAATGTATGATTCATTGCCAGCCTCTAAATCTACGAAAAACTCCAACAAACTCTCTGAGCATCTCTCAAATACTCGTGTAGCTGGTCGTCTCAGGTTTTCCACTTCAGCATCTCTGTTCTGCCCACAGCTCCATCCCCAATGGAATAGCAAAAGGATTCAAAGGAACAAAGACATTAAAATGGACAGTTTCAAGAGCGCACCTCTCCTGATTGTGACTTCACTACTCCAAATGGCTTATTTTATTTTAAATGCTGATAGGCACTTGACATCACCAAAATCATCTGTAAGACATTGTAAAACCTAGCTATGTGTAGAATTTCATACTAATGCGTCCATTGGTTTTTCCGTTATAATGTTCACAAATAAACAGGGGTGAAATAACAATCACCTTGGCGGAGGTGAAAATCGTTCCAAATTAAACTGTTTTAGTAACGTGAGGGGGTAACCATGGTACTTCATCGATCCTCACCGCTATTTCAACCAAGGGGCTTCACAGACATATTTCATAAGGACAACTGGGAATTGCATAAACTAGTGAAAAAAACGGTATCATACTTTCACCTTTAAAGTGTACCTTGAAAGTTTAAAATGAGATTTTGATAGATTTTGTTGCTTGAATTGAAATAGATATCAGAAGAATCAGAATCAGCTTTATTGGCCATGTATATGCATACAAGGAATTTGACTCGGGTTAACTGAGCTCTCACAGTACGAAGAGTATCGTACTGGTATATGGTAGATTTTATATACCACAGCTGTGTTTTTAGCATTTCTTATTTAAGCGCCAATCATCCTTTAACAATTACTTAAACTTTCGGCAGAGGGGAGGTCACTTACAGGAAGTTAGTCATCGTGAGGCAAAGGATGGAACCCTCCACGAAACTGCCTTCATCTCCGGTTCTATCTGGCTGACAGCCAACTAATTTGTTAAATATGCTGTTTCTACGAGTTTGAGAGCTACCGCCAGCCTCACTGGTCCGTCGTCTTTTGCCATGTTCAGCCATTGTGAATAAATCCAGCTATCTGTCAACGAAACAATGGCACTGAAAGCATTTGTTTGCCCTCGCGCGTTTCCTAGTCTCTGCTAAAACGTGATCACGTGTAAATACAAATGCTGTCGTCATCTCCAGGTTAAAACGTTTATTGTCGCGAGACTATAAGGACAGAGCCCGAGCGCCATATAGATAGATAAATAGATAGATCACAGAGCCGGTGTAATGATTTTCCTATCATTAAGCTATTTCAAATGAGAAAAGATAAAATATACATTTATTAATCCTACAGTGGGGACATTTACAGCGTAACAGTAAAAGGGTAAAGAAGCAAAAACAAAAGTGGGAAACAATATCAATGTATCATGCAAATGCAATCAGAGTAGGTATAAAAAATTAGAACAAATAGGCAAGGAAATATAAATACAAACACTACAGAGAAGGTAAAAATATGTGGAATGTCCATGTTAAAAGTGCACAAACATATATGGATATAAACAAAGTGTCAGTGTATAGGGTGTACTGCACATATATGTAAACTGTTGTTTATAATTGACATTAATCCTCCTTGACAGCTATTGGTGTTTGTGGTCCACTGGTAATTTACTTGAATTGCAAATACACATAAAACAAATACCAGATATTTTATGGTCAAATGATAACTCTTGAAATTTTATAAATTTCAACTTATCAATTTGTTGCCTGCACTTCATTGGCTTGGGATGGGGGGTAATTTCCATTGTGTTGCTCTAAAAACAGACTGTAAACATTGTAGAAGAGAGGACACCAGTTGTGAGGTTTGGACTGCAAGTTGGCCAGTCGGGTACTTTTTTCCTATGTAGCCATGTTCAGACTGTCTCATTGTCTTAATGGAATAAGCAGAAAAATAAATCATCTGGATGGCAGCATATGTCATGCCAAAACCTGTATGTACCATTAGGCATTACATGCACCTTCACAGATGAGGAAATTACCCACGACTCAGGTGCTAACACACTCACATGCCATTACAGATACTAGCTTTTGAAATTGCACCTTTGGCAATCTGAAGAAATATCTAATATATATATAATACTTTTATATTCCAAAGAACACAATGTCCATTATTTTCAAACTATTTTATATATGTACATATCAGACTGAAGGATTATTTTCCATTATGCAGCACTCTATCTCAGGGGAAGAAGTCAGCACATATATACTTCCCCAATCTTCTGCACCCTCAGAGATGGGTCAAATGCAGAGAAATAATTTCACTATGTTGTACTGTGTATGGCTAATTGTGATCGATAAAGGATTTCTCTCCTTCTTCACTAGCCCCTTTTCAAACTTTGTGATACATTTGCCTGCATAGAATTCAGAATAAACATATTAATTTCTAAGACCAATGAAATCGATGAGGTACAACTTTAGATATGTTGTGTTTGCATGATTTTCAATTGAATGTTAAACATATTAGGAAACTATTACATTCTGTTTTATATATGTTTTTCATAGTCACAATTGTTTTAAAATTTGGTTCTATTACTGGGCCTCATGTTCTGGTGGGGCACATAGCCAACGTTAACCAAAAACTATGGAAAAATAGATTACACACAAGTGAATACCATGTGTTTATATCACATGATGATATACATTCAAAGTGGCATTACTTATCTAAGTGTCATTAATTGCAGTGCTTTAAATGGGCCACTATGCATTTGCATACAAGGACTTCTACATGTTGCCCCTAGCATACAAGGACTTCTACATGTTGCCCCTAGCATACAAGGACTTCTACATCTTGCCCCTAGCGTAACGGGACTTCTCGCAACCTCCAAGGACCATTTTGTGTCCTCTCCATATCAAAATCCCATGGTGCACTACGTGGCACTGCCTCTTTTTGTTATTGCGGAAGTGTGAAGTCACATTAACGCTATCTCACGAGTAACGACAACGTTGGATACGTGGGAGAACTACACGATCTAAAACCCGACAGTAATGTATGCCCGGCTCCAAAAGGGCACATACAAAGCGAGAAGAGTATCCAAAAAGTCCACAAGAGGATGATCAGGGAGAAGGACATTTACTGATGGAAGATGGGGGTTATGGTACTATGGAAGACTTCTTGTGTGGTACCTGTACCAAAGACTGCAACCCCAGGGAACCCTAAAAGAACTTCAGACCTGTGGTCTTACTTCTCACCTGATGAAATCCATGGAGAGGGTTCTTCTCCAGCCATGCACAGGAGTAGGTGACGTTGCCATGCTCCGGCTTCACAAATCTGGAGAATCCTGGAAGTACTTTGAGGGTCCTGTTTTTTTACTTCTCCAGTTCTTTCAACACTATCAAGCCTCCTACTGAGAGGGAAGCTGGAAAAGGCAGGTATTGACCGCGGCCTGGCTGTGTGGACAACCAACTACATCACTGACAGATCACAGTACGTCGGGCTGTGGAACTGTGTGTCTGATTTGTTGGCCCGCAGCCAGGGAGCTCCACAGGGTGCCTTCAAATTTACTATTCACATCATACACATCGGACTTCAGAATCAACATAGTGCACTGCCACCTCCAGAAGTTCTCCAACAGTTCAGCCATTATTAGATATATTTCAAAGGGGAACGATCTGGAGTACAAAATATCATTAAGAACTTTGTGGACCGGTGTGAGGTCAACCGCCTTTAGATTGACTCCAGTAAGACAAAGGAGCTGGTGATTGACATCCGCTGGAGGACCTCACACATCACACTGGTGAACATTCAGGGTTTTGACATCGAAAAAATTTACCTGGGTGTTTACCTCAAAAATAAACTGGACTGGTCGGCAGACACAGATGTCCTGTACAAGAAAAGCCAAGGTTGTCTCCACATGCTAGAAGGCTTAGGTCCTTGGGAGCGTGCAGGACTCTGTTAAAACATTCCATGACACTGTGGTAGCATCAGCAACCTTGTACACTGTGATCTGCTAGGGTTGAGGAATCACAGAGAGGGACAGGAAGAGACTCAACAGGCTGGTCAGGAGGTCCAGCTCTGTCATGGACTGTCCCCTGTATCTACACAAGATTTTGGGATCTCCAAGCAGCTCCTTCAGCAGCAGACTGCTACACCGACAATATAAGACGGAGCGTAACCACAGGTCTTTCGTCCTGACTGCAGTTAGATTCTATAATAGCTCAGTTAAACTTTGTTGTGTCTGAAACCGGGAAGGAAGCAAATTAACACACAAAAAATGAACTTTTCGATCATCCACCAGAAAGAAACTACACGTCCATCAATTGCACAACTGCACTGGACAAAGTTAATTTTTTATCTATATCTTTTTTTCTCCTTGAGTTAGGACTCTTTTACCATATCCATTCTTTATTTAATGTATATCTATTTTGGTATTTTTACACATACACAAGTTTCTATGTCTTCGTGTTTTCTATTGTCAATTTACAATGTTGGAGCTGCTTTAACGACCCGTGGGGATTAATAACGTTCATGCTATTTCATCCTTTATGATTTGCTGATACCAGTTGCCACATTCAAATGCTGACATGAAAATAATGAGCGTACCAGCACTTATATTTTTCCACTTAAAGCACTGACTCATTGAAAAAAACATTGTGAGAATCATTTAATAGTTGTGTATTGCAGGGACATTCGGAAATCACAAGTTGTAAATTTTCAAACAAACATGTTGAACATTTTATACATATATAAAATATACCCCCCTTTATGAAAATATCAATTTGGTAAATGCATGGTTGATAGGAAATTCATTTTGTTCAACATTTAAAATTAGGGAGGATTCTTTCTAAATTCTACACTATATCCAGCTACAAACCATTAAATATATTTAAGAGTGCCATTGAATATTCTTCACGTGGTATAGAAGACAAAACCATTTGTTATGCATTCGAGATGTATAATGAGACATGCAATTCTAGAAGGACATCTTTATTTCAATAAGTTTGTCTGAGATAATGAACATTTTTTGGAGCAGTTTACTAAGCTTTGTGTTGATAGGTGAATTTCCCTATAGGAAAATGGACAGCCTCCAGATTATATATACTGAAGTATCGATACTTCCGATTCCAGTGTTTTTCTTCTAGAATCGATTTGGTGTAGTATGATCAATAGGAAACCCCTAGTGGCTGTTGTGATTTTGATTATTCTACAGTGCATTATAGCAATGCCATTGATTTTTCTTCTAAATAAAAACTCCCCATTATTGAAAAAAAGTTAAATATTCCAAAGAAATTTTGGTAGTGTGATCATTAGGAGACACCTAGTGGCTGTTCTGAATTTTCTGACAATTCAATAGAAGAGGGAAATTACTGAATTTTCCAATGAATCATAATTATACAAAACATTTTTATTAAAAATATTGCTGTAGTATGATCTACAGTTGCCCACTGACGTGATCGATGGTTTTCGTTATGGTTCAATGCAAAGCTATGGTATTTTATTTATACTGCGCTCCTCCGCAATGCACTTAGTAAACTGTCCCTGCTTGCTATGCAGACAGCAGTTTCCTCACAATGATCAATATAATTCGTCCAGTTGGGATGACTTCTGATGAAAATAAGATAGTAGTTCGTCGTCTATCTTACTAGGATACGAAATAGCTGTCTCGTCTCTTTAAATGGTTTAGCAAGGATTTATTGATGCAGGAAGACCCAATCTGTCGATGTTGTTATAACTTTACTCTGTTCTAACAGCCGCAAAAGCCAATGAGAGCGGGCAGACCAGGAAGCGTCATAACCGGATGTTGCTTACTTTTACGGCGAACAGAAACCAAAACATACCGCGACCACGAGCTGGGTGGATTATTTTAAAATACCTACATTAATCCAACTATTATAGGTCCTCTCCTATTTTGATATATCTCACCATGGAGATGTATAGCAATAGGTCCGACAATGACGTCACTCGTCCACCATGTTTGTTTTTCTTCTGAAGTCGCGTTTGATCCCGCGACTTTCTTTGACATGTCTTGTCTCTGAAACCATCACTACAAACAGTATGTAATGTAGTCTCACGTTCTGGTTGAACGGTCAGGCCACTAGGGTGTGCGTTTCATAGATTATAGGGTTAAAATCGGTTGAAACTTCCTTATAGCTGAGGTTTCGCACGTTTTTAAAATCGGTTACGATGTGAAAATCCTCTAGTTATTAGCTAGCGTCAACGCTGTGGGCAGGCACGTTTTATTTCCGAAGACTGCATTATAAAATTTCTTCATGTGGGCCTTTCGACTGTTTTTCGGCTGTGGTTAGATCAGAATCGCCTCTGTACTCACGGTCTCCTGTGAAGTTTGAGATTAACCCAAGCTCACACCGACTAGTATATCTGATCAATTCATCATTTCTAACCACAGCTAAAAGCGTGCAGGCTCTGGAGGTTATTTTGCCAGCTGTTCATCACCATGGAGGTTCACGAGCGGGTTTCCTATCATCTCCGATCGGAGCAGAGCCATACTCAGACCAGATCAAATAAGATCACTGTGTAGATTTTTTAAATAGTAATACACATTCACGCACACAGACACCGCACTTTCGCGCTCTCACGCAATCACCAAACAGACACTCGCATTCCCACACAAGCCATCCAAACTCTGAGTAACAAAGAACATCCGGGTCGTATTTATAGCTAGACGCAGCAAAGAATCATGGGAAATTGAAAGCAGAAAAAAAGTTGCAGTGACCTCGTGTGACCATTTGCAGAAAATACCAACCTTTTCTTTTTAATTTTTTCTTCTCGTACTTTTATGTGGAATGAGTCAACTATGTTTTTAGAATAAATCTATGTGAGCTCACAATAAATGTATTAATTTTAAATGTAAGAATATTATATATGAACAAATGCCAATAAGTAATTTTTGTCATTAAAAAGCCCTATAATAGACAGAAATATACTGAAATATTCAATGAATATATATTCAATATTCAATCAATTAATTATTATATACACATAGGAAACTCATATACAGGTTAAAACTTTTTATTTTTGGATCATAGTTGAAGGCCTACAAAGCATTTCCAGCTAAAAACCCTATATACTGCAGTACACCAGTTGCATGTCTTTGATTGAGTATAAATCATCTGTATTGTTCAAACAAATGAACATGTAGGACACAAATTATTGAATTTAGGTTGCCCCATATTATATTAAGTTCTGGTAATTCAAGGGCACACTGGGTGTGGCCCACAAACAAAGAAACAAAGTTTGTTTGTTGCTAAATCAGATTGACCTGTGAGAGAGACTGTAATATAATAATGTTGATTAAGAAGAGTATAGTTTACTTCTGTCCCTTTGATAATGATGAAAACATTACATGAAACAGACAAAATGTACTGTAAACAATTGTTTAACTTGTTCTGCTTATTTCCAGGCAGTGGGACCAAAAGAATATAAAATTCAGAAAAAACACTGCTTCACACTATTCATAGTATGTTGATTTGCTGTTTTTGTTTCTGAGAGTTTCTGTACTTGCTAGTGTCGTGCAAGGTTGGTTTTAAGCTGCATTTGTGTCAAGAACAATTAACTAATCTGCCATCCTATGCCCCATGGGGGTTCTGAGGTAATCTTGAAAGGCGTAATAAGATTTCAGTGTCTACTACCACTATTGACAGCTAACGTTACCAGTCACTTCAAGCCTGGGGCTCTGTAATCAACATCAATCTGATGGAAGTGGAGGTGGCAAAGAGTAAAAACCACAGACAGACTATGTGAGGAGGCATGATTCTTTTCAACAATGGACTAAACACAGTGACAGGACAGAAACAGTGGACCGCCACTATCCTGCCATGGAAGGGTTAACTGCAAAAAAAGTGAGCTCCTGCTAATTGTTTTCTTAAAACTGTACTCCTGTATGGTGAGTGAGAGGTCAAAAGTGTGATTTGGTGGTCATCTACACCCTGTTAGGATTCCAGCAGCAGATGGGAAGACACTGTTTATGTAGTGTGGGGTTTTGGTCCTGATGGACCACAGACTCCTGCCAGAAGGGGAGAGGCTCAAACAGTTTGTACTTGTTATTCAGACAAACAAAATAAACAAAATAAGCATTCAATGGTAGTTTGGCAAGAAGGAGCCAAGCGCAAGATAAAGTACATTCAAAATAGATCAAACAATAGGAGTAAAACGTCTTCTGCAGTATGGGCTGTTCAAAAATGTGCCACACTCAGGTGAGGCAAGCAGTGTGGATTGTACAAAATATACAATAGGAAATATAAAGTTGAGCTATTTGACCTAAGCACACTAAATTTGAAAAATAAAAACAACAACAAAGAAAAACACTTATTCCTGTTGTTGCTGATACTTCAACTGATAAAACTATAGTCACCGAGTCATAATACAATTCAGGGCCTGAAGAAATAACAAGCATCTCTTTTTCGGAAATTCATCCCAGCCCTGCAGGACCTGATGAAAAAACATCAGCTACTTGTCAGGTTACATTTGAAGTTGCCTCTGCAGGGGCCCGGGAGGGACAGGTTTTGGAACCGTAGGTTGCTAAAAGGAACTTTGAAAGGTACAATCCCAACTATACTTGGGAGTTTAGGGATCTAATGTTCGGTTGCAAGGTAGAACAGAAAACCAAGCTATTGTCTGCTGGCTTGACTTTATTTTGCGACCCTCTAACATCTTAAATCTTCTTAGTATGAACCGTCCCTCCTAGCTACTTGTTTCAAAGGGTGCAACAGATGGATCTGTTAGATCAGAAGGTATCCCGTTCAAATCTCACCAGGGTGTACTTGTCTTGGGGTCCTTGAGGAAGAACCTGAAACCCCAGCTCCCCAGGTGCTTCAAACAGGCAGCCCACTGCTCCCTCGGGGATTGGTCAAATGCAGAAAAATAATTTCAATATGTTATACTGTGTATGGCTGTATGTGATCAACAAAGTATTTCTTCTCCTTATTATGTTTTTACTAAAATATAATCAAAGATGTTTGTCTTTTTGTCTGCATCTTTCTTTTTTCTTCTTTGATATAGAAAACAGAATATGGACGTCACAAAAAAGGTATTTTAATGAAAATGTAAATATATTTCAACATTAAAACAAGCACTAATAGAATATTCACAGTTCTTTGATAGGATACCATTTTTTACAGGTTATTCCCAGACAATATATAAACATACTGGTTTTATTATATTTCAGGACACATATATAAGAAACATCACTTTTTATACCAAAACGTATTAGTCGTATACGTATTGGTATAAAAACGTATTGTAGTTTGTCTTAAATGGATTTTCGGAATTACTCCCGTTAATCTTTCACTTTGATTTATCTAAATTGTGTCTGAAACCTCCATTGACGGTATCATGTACTCCCGTTAAAGGATATAGATATTGATATAGACTGACTGTTACATTTACTTGATATGTATTTGCTAAAGAAATAACTTCATGTTTGCTAGAAAAATGTGATTATGTGATTATATCATACAGGAGTACAAGAAATTTAATCCAAGATTAATTCAGGTTCTTATGAACTGGTATGATGGAATTCCTGCGTTTATTTATTTTTTCTTTATTCCACCCTTGATGTCAGCTGTATTAAAAGCTAAGTTTCTCTTACTGTTCACATTGTATGAAGAAAATACATATTAATTTAACTTACCTTAATGATATCATGTAAAGTATTTTCATATCATTAAATCGGTTTCTTTCAGCCTTAAGCTTTGGCCCAATAAAATTTATTTTGGGTAGACAAAGTTAATTTAAAAGGTACATTTTATTACTAAAAAATTAGTAAAACCCACCGTATTTAAATTAAGTTGGACTGATTCCAATTAACTAAGATGAAGTAACCCGAACTAATTACCCTGGACCTCGTCCAAGATACTGAGTCAAATCAACCCTAATAAGTTATATTTACCCCGCCCAAGTTTATTAAGTTTGACCAAGATAATTACTAAATACTGAAAGAAATTCCTTCAATCATGTGTAAACATTTTTTTAAAGCTCAGTCAAAGTTATTTTTTCAGTGTATTAAATGGCCCAAGACCAAACACTACTGTGGTGTGTCAATATTTTTCTATTTATCTTTAGATCTTATTATATTAACCTGAAGATGTCAATGTTTCTATCAATAGAAAATGATGCGTTGTTTCGTGTCCCTCAGAGACGTCTGTTGATCACCTGCCGCCGTCTCATCGGTCCACCTTAGACTGCAGTGGTGACCAGAGTGTTCAGCCCAGGAGAATGAATGGTTCCTCAGCTGAGACGCCCAGCTATCAGAACCTGCACCGAGAGCTTCTCCTCAGCCATAAACGGTACTGCATTTCAAAGACAAAAACAGCTCAACTCTGTTATTGTAATGTGGTCAACATTTGAACCAAAGCAAGAGAGGGTGGATCTTGTTTGTGTGTGTGTTAGCGTGTCTCTGATGACTGGCCATGCAGGGGCCTGCTGCTGGAGGAGAAACCAGAGCTGAAGCGAGTGTTGGAGCAGCGCAGATTGGAACGGAACAAGGAGGAGGAGATGGCACGACGTCAGCCTACAGATCTGGAGACAGAGCTCCGCAAGAGGCAGCAGAAGCTGGAGGAGGTCAGAGGCACATGACAAACTGCTGAAAGATGTTTCACAAAGCCCTAATTAAAAACACATACATTAGTTTGTTTCAAACACTCAGTGGTTTTAGTTAAAGGTTTGAGGGATTCTAAGGACTAATACCATTACTGGAAGGTATCTAAGTACATCTGTAGTCAAGTACTGTTCAAATGTGATTTGGTTGAGTATTTCCAAATATTTTTCATCTCTGAAATCATGGCATTTCCTCTCTGACAAACCAGAGTCAATGTCTGGTTTGCCCCTTTGCCACATTCTGATGTTCATGAGTTGCTGCCAGTTCAGTCAAAGAGAAATGTACCCCTATAAACTTGTCTGATATTTCTGTAAATAACCGTTCAACTTGCAAGTAGTTCAAATGATCTGGTAGTTATCAAAACCAAATATTTGAGAAAAGTCCCTTTAATCATCCCATGATCCTTCAGATTTATCTTCAAGAGGCATCACAGTTAGTTGTTGAAAAACTAAGATCAACAACTAACTGCCAAAACTGGCTCCAGTGAAAGGCTGCTTATGCATAGATGGATCAGTAAAATATTACAATGACCATATTATTATGATAGTAAAGTATAATAGTATACCATTATATTGAATTATCTTTTGTATCTCCAGTATGAGCAGGAGGAAATCCGGCAGAGAGAGAACCAGCAGAAGATCCCAGAGTTTGTCCGTGTGAAGGACAACCTAAGGCGAACACAGACCTCTCAGCAGTGAGGCTCCAAAAACCATGATTGCCCTATTGTTCTGTTCACTGTCTCGCGAGATACAAATTAAAACATAACAGATTCATGCATACCATCAAACACAGAATCCGCCCATAGAAATGTCTCAAATATCTGTTTGAGAAGTGTTTGTTTCATATTCATAATTTATGACAAGACAATTACCACTGTTCAGAGGGTAAACATTTTTATATGTTATTTTATGGTCTTAATTATATCCCTTTTTCTGAAGTAACCTCTCATACTTCTCTCCAGATTAAAGATGTGTTATACTCTTTTACTGTGGTTTAGTGGAAGGCCCACATAAGTCAAAGTCTTTTCTTCTTAAGACCAATATGCAATCCTTTAAAGAGAAATTTAATCTTTAGTCTTGTATCGGTTGAAATCCTCCAGTGTTGATCTTTTTTATGTTTATTTATTTTTGTCATAAATTGTGGTTTTTAATGTGTCTGTCTGCTGTAAAAATAAAGTATTGTGTGCTTTACAATGATGTGTTGTTTCATTGGAAACAATTCAAAGTACTGGCCATTGATTTGCATTTGCAGCTCATCTCCCTCAGGACTCTTTTGGTTCTTTCACATGGATATTATGACTTTGCTTTTAATTAGTTGATCTCTTCATTCCATCACGGGGAAAAGTGAAAGCACAGAGCATCCGAAGAAGATTCCTCACGAGAAATAGGCTAGGAATACTCCGGGGTCTGATTTAGAGTCTGGGGACATTTGGGGAAATGGCTGAGCTAAGAAGCCTTTTCTTACTTACTTTTTTTTCAGGCTAACTGTAAAAATATTTGGCACTGCATCCAAACAGAAGCATAAGCGGCAACAATAAACCAGTGATGAAAGAGGTATTAAGAATTAAGGTTTTTTGTTGTAGTCTATGATTGATGGGGAAGAACCAAGAGTGTGTTGTTCTTATTTACCAGCTGTCCTGGGCTTTACCAAAACTTCCTCCCTCTGGCGATCCTTTTGTGCCTCCTCTTTAATTAAAGGCCCCCTCGGTGAGTAGCGTGCCATGTCAATAATACAGCGTCTGGAAAGTCAGCAGCCTGGGACCAAACCATTCAAAACGATGTAGGGGGGATCAGCCGCATCGAACAAATGCATTTACTCTATTAACATTTCATTACTAAAGACAATATAGATTTCCATGTTTCTCAGTTACAATTCGAATTTTTTGATAATTAACACAACAAGGAAATATTGAAGACATTTTTCTTCTTTGAAAGTGAATTTAACTCCCCCACCCTTCAAGGAAAAAGTGGAGATGTCTGAAACAGATGTCCCAAGCTTTCGCTGCCCTGCCTGAGAGAGAAAGTCTGAGTAACTCCGGTTCTCGTCAGATGGGATGCTGATGAACAATAGATATTAATGGGGTAAGTCTATGACATTTTCTGTAGGTTGACAATAGTTTTATGAAGGGAAAAGGGAAGAAGAAAGATTCAACTGTCAACCGTAATGTGATCAGTGAGTTCGCGTGCGAGTGTGTAATGCTGTTATAAGTGGATAAAGTTATCTGTTAGCGGTTCAGAGCTGCATGGTGATTCACTGAATGCTCTATTTGGGTATAATTTTAACTACATATATAAAACTACATCACATATCATTAGAATAAGTGTCTTCTAGCCTAAGGAGGTACATTTACTCACTGCTTGGGTTTCGGAAGTGTTTAACGGTTTCGTTTCTACTTCTGGACCTAGTTTTTACAGAGAAACTTTTTATCTTCTCTGAATTTATTTGACAGCTGTGCTTCTAGTCACGTGACATATCAACATTTTATGTGCAAAAATTTAAGAAAAATATGATTTAATTTTGTTGATGACAAGCTTACTTGTGAGCATGTACTCATGTAATGGAAAATTGTCATAATGTGATATTGCAGATTGTACATAATATAAGAATCTAACTTCTTCCATAATTATTCCTACTTTGATATCATTGTAGAATGCACATACAAAAAACTTAAAATCCCTTGTATCTTTCAATTAAAGCAATGATGATGAGTGAATTTAAACCAGCTGTGTTGTGGACCATGTTGATTCTGCAATTTAAACGCTCTGTATTGTTCCATAATTATGATCAGATTGCTTTCACAGATAAATAACACTTTCACACTCATGTGTAGCAGCACATTTGCTGCTGGTACTTTTTTTTACCACAGCATCAGAGCAAACCCAATCTCCTTGAGGAGATTGACAGACATGAAACTCGTTGACAGACATGCAATGTTACTGTGGTGCTAAATAAAACACCTAAATGTACTTATGCATCTGAACTCCCCCATTGCTTATGTTAGCAGTGGGTGAAATGCTGTAACCACTTGCCACTGGCACAAGAAGGCCATCCTTGTCCAATCAGTGGGCTCAGAAATGATGACTGATGGGGACAAGGTGTCATGATCCCTGAGCAATTATTCAGCCTCTGGAGAACAACGCAGCATCTCTTCTTGCCCTCGCTATTTACATTGTCATTTGGCTGTGACTGGGCTGTTTTGTCTGGCCAACATATGGCCTCCGGTGACTGAGGGCAGGCTTATAATGTGCATGTTACTTCTGTATTGTCTCTACTGAAAAAAAAACACCCATGGACTTCATGAGAGTGTTGGTCTTTCAATGGAAAGAGGTTGTTGGAGTCCGAGTCTTGTAACAGTTTACTGATTACCTTTTATTATTATCACAGCCTCTTCTGTTAATTTTGCTGCAGTCTGTGTTTCCTCACTCGGTACTGCCTCCTAAGTCAAATATCTAACTCCACTTATGAACTTCATACATTACGTTTTTTTTCCAGCTGCCCCCAATAACGATGCACTTTCCCTCCTGCAATCCAAATTGTGTATAAATTGGATATATTTTGCTGAAAGGATTATGTGTTTTCATCTGACTCTGAAATAAGGTATGCTCTTAAGTTGTTTGGTTTCTTTCATACTATCAGCAGTCCATGGAGAATCTTAATTACAGGTTTCGAACAGGCCTCAGTCGGGTTTCAGACAACCCTCACTGTTTCCTCGGCAGAGCTGGTCCCCATCGGTAATTCCACGGTCCACCACAGTGGTAATGAGTACATTGGTGGTGGCAGCATTCCAGGAGATCGCAGCTCCAGACCCTCATGGGAAAGGGCATTTGGGCAAGTCCCTGAGCCAATGAATATATAACATGACGGTTTGCGTAAACACCAACTTCCACTGATGGTACTCTGTTATGGTCTGGTGAGTGGCAAGGATGGGTGGGATGGTCTCCCATCCCTGACATGTTCCTAGATAGTCGTCGTTAGTGTTGATTACAGGCGCCACAATTAAGATGTGAAGACTGCATCAGTTGAGTCTGCCAGCTGGAGACTGTGCTATCAGAGCTCTTCCTTCAGGAAATGGGCTGCTGTTCCTGTTATAATCTATCCAGAAAAATATGGTTAGCTCCCCCTAACAGTATCATTTCAACACTCCCAGGTCTACAGGTTTTAATCAAAACCATGACAAATGGTGTTGACGTCTTGGCAATAAGCTGCAAATTTTTGTGAGATTTGTTGTTTTACCAATGCTCACCACACACCCACTCACCCACTCATCCGAGGCCTCCGACCACAGGTTCTAGTGAAAGCCTTCATAGAGTTATGAGGTGTAAGTGGGTTTGCCTTGCCTGTGTCTGATTACCAGGCTGAATTTTCAGAGATGCCTTAAGTTTTAGATTTCTGCCACTTGGAGCCGTGTGCCTGGTGTGCAGTAGGCTTCAAAGTTACACAGTACAGAATCAGCACTCTTTTCCTTACCCATCACTGCAGCCTTGTCCAACAATGCTGCTCAGGCCAGAAGCAGAGTTGTCAGCAGATATTGTGCCCACAGCAGATTACTGAGACTGGTTGGTGTATACAGGGCCTTTGTTGCCGTGTTGTTTTACTAACTCGAGCTGCCTGCGACTCATTGTGCTTCCAGCTGTCCATAGCATCAGTTCACATGAGTTGCTGTATTGAATGAGTCAGGCCTATGGGATACACAATAATATCCTGTTAAATGACGTTTTTATCCACATGGGATCTGTGTTTTCCGGGTCCCTGCAGGAAAAGGCCTGATACCAATCTTCAAGCACAGAGGATGAGACAAGAGCTGAGGATTATACACTGCAGCCTTTGCAACACAATCATTCACGAGGCATTTGTTTTGCTGTCAGCTTTCCGCACATCCATTCCAGACTCATTTACTGTTCATGTGAAGCTGGTTTGTGTGTTATGAACACACAGACTACTTTTGGAGTCATCACACTTATGAACTATGGTTCTATGAAATTTCGGCATTGAAGCTATCCAGTTGTGTTCTTTAACATGATGTTCTTTTATCGTGTTTGTGTCCACAATGTTCTTCCTTGTGTTTTTCCAGCCTTTTTTCCTTTTAAAGAAGTCTAGGCTGAAGGCTAACATGTGATCCTCACAATAAATTGATTGACCTAAATAATGTATGAACAATTATTATCTTTGGTCCTGGGGTTATTTCACCACCACAGTAACATTCAGCCTCTGGCCAAGTTTTAAAAGTCATGACTCATATCTAGATGTTATTTTTAGTTGTTGATGTCATTGTTTTTCTCTTGTTATTGATTTTCTTGCAACTCGTGTTTGTTTATCATCATATGTTTGGTGAAAAGCAACAGTCTGGCAGAGCGGGCCTTAAATTTTAATTGTTTTTGCTTGTTAGTGAAATGCGTAGTGTTGCAAAGCAGTCAGCAGGAATCTCGTGATCTGATGCTGTGTGGATAAGCCCTGCATTGAGACATTCTTCCACTTCAAAGCCCCCAGAGGCTTTCTGGACACTGGTTGAATAGGACCTGAGGGAGGGGTGTGTGGGGGAAACAGGTGCTGTGCATGAGTGGGGTAATTCATGCTGCCATCTGCTTTCTTTTTCGGGGTCCGGGCTCTTTAAACGCCCTCTGACATGCCTTATGGTGACAAACTCCCCTAGTCAGCCACAGCATGCCCCGTCACCATGGCACCACGTTTCGGATTAACCTCTGCACATGTGCCGAGTCAACCATGGGGTCTTCCTCTTTTGTGAGGTAGCATGGGAGGGAGAAAAGGGCTGTGGAGGTGGAGACGGATATCTGTATGGATAAGTTTGTGAAAGGACAATCACTGTTCACTTTTGTTAAGTTAAACAGCAGGAGCTAACTTGAATGAAAGAAAAAAAATCAGAGAATATCTATTTTTATTCTCAATCAATTTTTTTTGCTAATCTTTGCAATGTCTCCTTGTTTCAACAGCCATTTCTAAATTTCTAAGAAGAAGTAGTTAAGATGACAGCCACCGAGAGTAAAGAGGAGATCAGTGACACTGACAGCGGGATTATCTTGCACTCTGGTAGGAACGTCACCATAAAATGCAAAAAGATAGCTTCTGATTTCCACATGTGTCATATAAAGGTTAGGGCTTCTTTATCATAGCGAACCAAACAAAATGTTGCATAACAATTGCAACATTTGTTATGCAACATTGTGATTATACAGAAAATATTCAACAAATGAAATGGTCTTATTGGTTATGTAATAAATTAGTTTGCAGATGTTCATTTACTTTAATATCTCAAATGATTCTCAATTCTTTGTGTGTATAAAGACATGCATACACAACAGAAACAAGGACACATAGATCAACATACAGATCCTGATCTGATCTATGTGTTCACTTCAGTTGCAGACAGTCCAACACCCCCAGTGAAGGATCTGACCACCCACACAAAATCCATGAAGTTGAAGCACCAGTCTCTGGAGGAGCGTCTGGAGCTCTGCCTGCTGGAGCTCAGGAAGCTCTGCATCAGGGAGGCAGTAAGTAACTCCTAAATGAAAGAATATTTACTCTACCAAGAGATTATTTTTTGACTTGATTATCTCTATGGAATTCTGTGATAGCACTAACTTGGTAGTTATAATGCATTTTGTTTGCAATGGATTTGCTTTTTTGTAAATTCACCATTTTCTTTGAATGTACAGGAGCTGACAGGTAAATTGCCCTCAGACTATCCTATGATGTCCGATGACAAGCCACCCCGAATCAGGAGGAGGATTGGGGCTTGCTTCAAGCTAGATGAAGGTCTGATCCACCTGGACCCACAGGTATGAGCCATCATTATTGTTTACTATTTTTGGGAATAGAAAGAGAAAAAGGATCAAAACTCTTTAGTTGTTTGTTTTGTTTTGTGTTTTTCGTTATTGTAGGATTCAAAGTTGCAAGCACTGGAAACTGACTTGGCTATTCAGCGACAGATAAATGAGGCGGCTCGCAAACTCTCCATGGAAGAACATCTTAGTAAACAACAGAAGAAGAGCCGACAACAGCAGTGTAAGAGGGAAGAGAAGAAAGTGAAGGAACTTCAGGAAGCTGTGCTTCAGCACAGGATAAAGAGCCAGTGCAACTCACCATGCATCACCATCTCAAGCAGTTTAAACAGTGGTGAGTGTTACTGCTGCCTTACTCAGACCAATCTGTTCTTTGCACCCTTTGATTTTGACAGACACTGATCAGACAATGGTCAACTTATAATGTTCCCTATCTGTTTGCAGATCTGAGCATGTCTGATGACAGTTCCCTGTCTGATGTGGTGGGTCTTGATGAAGGTTGGTACAGAATACACTTAACAATATATATATATACCTTTTAATATTATATCACTCTCTAACTTCTTTCTGATCTATGTTTTGATCATGTCTTTAGTGACATTATAGGAAGTGAAATTTTTGCATTTAAAAGTTTACATATGTAAAAGTACAAAAGTATTAATATTAAAATACAACAAGCAAAACTGATTTACCCACTGAAAGTACACAAAGCTTTTGGGAAGGGGGAGTATTGAATTCAATACTGTGTGGGTGCATCTTTATTTGTTAATTTGATTAATTTTGTTACGTTATATGAATTTCTTTTTTATTGTTATGGATTCTTTGTGAATTTTCATTACGTCCCACTGGTGAGCATCCTATGAAATGGATGTGTATGCTGAACACCCCACTACTTTATATACTACTTGAATATCTATATTAAAACGTTATAATTTATCTGTTATAAATGTTTCATAACTAATCATTTTTACCTCTGAACTGCAGTTAAGTTAAGATGAAATACTCAAGCAAATCACAAATACATCAAAATTGTTTAAAAAATGTTGGTAAATGTACTATATTGCTTATCTGTTCTATACTTATGTGATCTTTTCCATAGATGTGGACTTGCTTAATCCTCTCTCTCCTCCAGTATTAAGCTCCTCCCACTCAGACCCCCCTCAGCCCTCCTCCCAGCAGACATCAAGCCATGTCACTGTGGAGCACGAGCGCACCCCCATCCAGAACTCTCCATGGAAAGAGTCCAGTCTTGATTTACCTTACCAGAAGGCCACTAAGCCACTGTCTGCTTGCAGCAGCAGGTCCAGGTAGGAAATCAAATCCATACATAAGAAAAGGAACATCAGGATAGAGAAAACAGGAAGCCATACGTCAGTATTACTAAGTATGACGATGACTCTGTTTCAACCTATAGCTGTCTGAATTATTTTGGTGTTTTTTATCTGACATTTTGCTTTTAATCTATTTAGTAGAATCAACTTTACTTTGCTTATTAGCACACATTAATATGCAGTGCTGCACCCCTGCCATTGGTTCGCAATTTTATAGGGGTCAGCACATGGTGCAGTAAGGGTCTGGTCACACCGCACTGTTTTTTCATGGTAGAGTACATTAGAACTGATTTGAAATTATTTTCTTATGCCACTCCTTGTGTTAGTTTAGGTATTTTTTCTGATAAAAGTTTATGAAGTTTACCTTTTAGAACATGAAGTGGGATTCGCACATTTTTTTTTTATTACTTAATTACATTTGATTGTCTGGTTGTGTATAAAGACTTATTCCTTAGGTGTACTATGTTGGTTTTCTGCTGTCTTGCTTTTCCAAAGCATTTCTGAGCTGTTTGTGCCACAAAAAGGATGTTCTGCATATCTCACGTCAGCTCTTTTGTTTTTGGTCTGTATAGTAGTCCAACGGGAAAACAGGCGACAGCAGAGAGCTGCAGGATTCCTCTCTTTCAGTTTATCAAGAATTCAGCACTACGTCACAACCACTCCACCAGCGCCCCCTCCACACCAGAGCTGCATGTACGGCGACAGTACACCCAGTCCTTCAGGTACATGGACTAGTAAAAATCATTAGTATTCCAATTTATACTATTTACGATAATAATGATAAATGATTTGTCTCCTCAGACTGTCCAAAAGTAAGCCAACTGCTGACAAGGAACGCCTATGTTCAGAGAGGGATCGAGGGCAAGCCAGGCTGCCTCAGCTGTGCTGCACACCTGACTTCCTGGTGCATTCTCCTGAGAACTCTCAGTTGCGCCCTTATCAGTCCAACTCCGAAGTCAGCAGCTCAGAGCATTCTTCCTCCTCCTCCTATATTAGCACCCCTTGCAGGATCATACCCACTGATATCCCGAAGCTCTGCCCCCCACCTTATGGATTCCACTTTGGAGCACAGAAGAAAAGGCTCTCCAGTTTCTATAGCAAGATCAGTAGCCAGTCTCAGTCCAGCCTTGGCCACAGCAGAACTGTGACAGCAGATGGCACCCTTTCTCCTCAACATCTGGATATGGAAAATCGCTTCCTGTCCTCTCCTCCTATGGCAGGCAGCCCTCCGCAAAAACAGTGGCAGAATGGATCATCGTCCCCAAGGAGAATTATAAAGCCCCCTCCACCTTACACGAGGCTGGTGCGAACACCCTCGCTGAAGGAGTATCCAAACCACACCATCAGGCTGATGCCCAGAGAGATCGTGTCAGAAGAATTAAAGTCCTGGCATCAGAGGAATCACCTGCAGAAGTTAACACCAGCCTGCATGGATAAGCAGAGCGCCCAGAATGTGAAGAGCCCAACGTCGCCTCATCTTCCTTCCTTTAAACAGGTTGGTACGGACATGGATACGATTGTTCAATAGACTGAGCGAGAGGAAACTAATAGGCACAATCTTATTTAAAATGTGTGTAAGGCTTGAGCACTTAAATCTGTCTTAGGGTTTTAATATATATGGGCTACAACTATCCATATCTGACCCTGCTGATTTATCTGTAGTGTTAAGGTTCAGAAAAATCATGAAAAATGTCACAATTTCCTGCCCTTGAAATGTTTTTAGTCCTGAACCCAAAAGTAATCAGTTTTCCACTAGGCCTATGCTGTCGTCACTGACAGCAATGGTATATCCCTGAAAAGACCCCAATTCCCTGCGATGTACAAGCAACCCGGCAATAGCAATAAATGTGAAGTTATGTCCGTAAAAGACATAGCTTAAAAAAAAGAAAAGCTCCCATTAGTGGGTAAAATATGGACAATTTGAGTAATATATACAAGATGGAGCACCTGGAGTTGATTCAAATTTACCAAATTTGGCGTAAATCAGACCAAATGTTGAGAAATTTTGGTTATGGTCAAAATCTAAAAGTGTTCCTCAAAATATTTTTTATTTTAGTTATCACATTAACACAAAGGATCTGCAGCGGTGGATGCAACAATGCCTGTTCCATAATTTCTTTATTATATCAGGATATCATTTTGTCATGAAATGTAAATTAAACAGATTATCTCTTTACAGACGCTGGAACCTCCACGTGATTGGATTTTCTGCTTTAAAAATTAATGAATTTATTATTAAATAAAGTAGTTGCCCGCTAATGTTCTTTTGTTTTAATCCAGATATATATTAAGTATATTTAGTGACTAAATGCATATTGTGGTCACTGACATCTGCACTTGTTTCATAGGGATCGGGTAATGTGATTCTCCAGAGAGCTGCAGACGGGACTCCAGTACAGTGGTTTATTGCAGAGGATGTTGAAATCATTAGCCAGGTGTAATTGGCTTCTACCTCAATGCAATATGAGAAGCAGGATGTATTCTATTCCCTTTTATTCATCTTGTATTTATTTAGGCTTTTGTCTCTGCAACTGCAAGATTATATGTTGGTTTGAGGCAGAAAAAAGTGGACCTGTCACAATCCTGACGAACACATTTCCTTTTCTTTTTCTTTTTATTTGAAACTTAACATTTGGTGATATTCCAGTTTAATTTATTTTAAACATTTTCAATAGATGTTTCTTTTATATGTCTGTGTTAAATTGAGTTTAATATAATTTACTTACAATTTGAAGTGGATCAACAGATTTTAAACTAAGTTGCTTTGCTTTATTATTATTTTGTGTCTGGCACACATTTTGCACGTAAGAGTCACTGACAGATATTTACAAATTTGTTTGTCTATTCCTAATTATAACTTTAAATTTTTATTTATCTGTCATTGAAGGTTCATCCCTTTGCAACATATAGTTTTATTACTTACTTTGATCCAACTTTGGGATTGCATGTATGTATTTGTGTTGTTAAATTAAACAACTGTGTGATGTGGAAAAAGCTAAATTTGGTAGGCTATTAACTGTAAATAACTAATCAATGATGCTTTTAAGAATGGTTGTTGACAGCAGTATAGTGTTTATTTACTAACCGAGTGATTTTATCAGTTTTGATATTTTTTGTATATTTATAATAAAAGACAGATTTAAGTCTGTGACATTGATTTTTAGAAGTTGGAGATATTTTTTTTCTGAGGCAAAAATAATCCAAAAGACTTCACAAGAAAGTGTTTTTCTGAAAATGTTCTGTATTCATACATGAAGCGCTTTCCAGGTTGACACAGGTATTTCAGAGGGTCTACACTTGTAAGAGTCAATTTATTATAGATGCTATTTCAGTATAATGACAATGTTTCTAACTCTTAAAGGATATAATTTAAAGTTACATGTTGTATTGATTTAAATGTATTACTGTTAGAAAGGAAATGATGTAGAGAAATTAAGTAATCTGTTTTGCAAGTTGTGGACTTTTCACTTCTTGTCAATGGAACAAAAGGTTTTTTGACAATTTAGCTATCATATCTACATGTTTTTAAAGACAAGCAGGGTTTCTATTACTCCAAAAGGATTGATAGAAGCTGAAAATTATTCATTCAAGGAATAACTGCTTGATTTCACGTAATATATTCAAATAGCATTTAAGTTACGTCTTTGTTTCCTTTTTTGTACTTAGAATAAGAGTCAAAATAGTTCTGATGAAAAGGACGATGAACAGTTGGACTTTTACACCCTGTGACTCTTGATGTTAACGGTATAGTCACAAAATTAAGACCCATAACTGAACAGTATTCCACGAAACAGACGTGTGTCATAAAGCAGCCAACAAGAAGTAAGTCATTGTAATGACACAGAAAAGAACGAACAGGGAGATGCTGAGGATGAGCCTGCGACGGCGGTACAGCTGGTTAGCCAGAAAGTGTTGTCTCCACAAAGAACCACACCTGAGGAGAGCAATCAGTCAGTCTTCAGAAGGAGAATCAGCTCGGTCACAAAGGCTTTTAAAACACAACATTGTCTTACGTTCCCACAGAAAGATGCTTGTAGATCTTCTTCTTTTTATCCTTTTCTACTTTCCTCTTTGATATCACAGATTTGCCCTTGTGTCTCTGTCGCAAACTGTCCGCAGTGGAACTGTAACAAAGAGACACCCACACGGATGGATTTTTCCAGTACAGAAGAAAGAATAGGAGAATTCTTTTAAGGATGGTCATATTTGAGGTTGTTAACCAAATATCCTGTTGAGTCTCTCTTAGTCACTCTTTCTTTAATTTCTAGACCCATGGTTCACCGAGAACAAATCATATCCACATATCCTTCAAAGTCAAAATGAAACATTATGTGAGACTAGTTTAGCCGCTTATTGATCTCTTTCACTGAAGGTAAAACATCAAATGTATTAAAACATTTGCTTTATTATTATTTTGTGGCTGGCAAATATTTTGCACTTAAGAGTCACTGACAGATATTTACAAATTTGTTAGTCTATTCCTAATTATAACTTTCAATTTTTATTTATCTGTCATTGAAGGTTCATCCCTTCAATGACAGATCGGTCTGCCAGTGTTTCAGCAAATTTGCAGTTTTACTGCGGGATATTTTATAATGTATTATTTTATCGGTATTTGGTCCATGAACTGTGTACCCAGCCCTACCTTTTCTTTTGTGTGTTACTTGTGGTCAGCGGTTTTGTTAGGAGGCACTCTAGGTTGGGGATTTCAGAGGACTGTGGATGAAGCTGAGCAGCTGAGGCTTCAGATTGAGCTTCATCTGGATCCATTAGCCTGGAAAAAAACATCAACAAAGGAAATTAGTCTAACTGATTGCACGTGGCTTCAATAAAAAAGCTAGAACTTTAAGTCTGTAGTTCACCTGTCATCCACAAAGTGGTTGTGCTGCTTTCTCATGGCAGAGCAGCTGGAGTCAAAACTAAAGGAGTGAGACAGGCAGGAGTTCTTGCTAGAGGTTCCGTTTTGGGTGTCTCGCTTCTTCAAGTCCTTCATTTTCTCCTGTAGATAGAAGGAAGATGAAGCTTATTTAGGTTATTGGATGACAATATTTGTAAAGACCATGAGAGATTTTCATAATTACCTGGGTTTTGATGGAAATTAATGAAATACTGACTCTTCGACGGATGCTGTTCTAATGTAAAAGAAGTGAGAGAAAACACAATAAAGGGCAGAAAACAGTGATGAAAAGAAGTTGTACTTGTATAAGAGCATACGACAAACTAAACACATGCATACCCGGTGAGAGTTTTTCTTTCTGCCATCACTGTCCCCTTGATCTACAACAAGATATACAGTGGTCAGCAAAATATTTGCCCTTGGCAGCAGGACAACCGTCATGACACAGAAAGGATCAGAGACCTGGAGATGCTCTGGGATCTATGCAGGAGCTGCAAGAGCTCTGCTGCTGGATCGCCTTCTTGGCCTCTTCCAGCTCTGCCATGTTTATGGCATGTTGTCTCCTCAGATTGTCCACGTGAGCCACCATGAGCTCGACTGCTCGGCTCACTCGCGCCTCCTATCATGGACAGAAACAGTCGAACATCATACTCAACCAGAGTGAAGAAAAAAACTGCAGCACAACTTAAAATCTATTGATGTGCTGCTGGTCGGTAATTAATTAGTCACAATACCAGATAAATATTAAAAACTGTTATCCACAAGTAGAAGATTTGACCCTGCATTTCTATTGAAGGATCCTGCTGAGGGTGTAAAAGAGAGGACAAACACACAGATCCGTCTTAAGCAGGTGTTAAGTGTTTAGAGTATCTGTGGCTCTTTGATTTCCTACGACAACAGAAGAGCTAAAAAAGTGATTGCAAAATGAAAAAAGATACCTGTTTCTTACTAAGAATTATATTTGTCAGTAAGAAATACAATCAGCACTATTTCAGTTACAATTTGATCTTAGTTCTTAATCTATAGCATTAGTATTTGTTATCTTACAGGATATTTGTTTTCTATTAGCCCAATAAATGTGGACCCTCTGAATAAGCAGATATGGAGTGTTATCTGGGTCCAGATAGATCCTATGGGGATGTACTCGGCATTGCAGACATTATCTCTGTCGGCAATCATGTTTGAAGCAAAAATCTAGTAATTGTTGTTATCTCACCATGGTAAAGAAATACAATGTTTCTCCCCTAACCTCTACAAAAAAGTAACAATAATCTTTTCATAACTTTTTGAGTAATCCTTGTGACAAATAAACAAACAAATGCAAGCAAAAACATCTACTCAGTGGCGGAGGTAAAAAAAAAATAGGACTATAAGCAATAATAATAATAACAATAATGTTAACATAAATGGTTATAATGTGTACAGGACTGGCCGCCTTAAGAGAGGCGGGTGTGTTGCAATCTATGTAAAAAAACAAGTTTCAGGTAAATGTGCTATTTTCTAAATCAGTTACTAAACAGTTGGAGATTTTAGCCCTGGAGCTTAATGTGTCTAAATCTACTTGTTTGAATGTAATTGGTTGTTACCGAACACCATCAGCTGATAGCGCGGCTCTGCCTCCTTTAATACAACTCCTTTCAGAATTGATCTCTAAGGAACTTGTTGTTCTTGGAGGTTTTAATTTAAACTGGCTGCAACCGGTATCTGATGATTTTAGAGCTTTCTGTGATTCACTAAACCTGTTTCAGATAGTTGATGGTCCAACACGTCCAAATCCAAAAGCCCTGAAGAATCATCCTTGATCCATTTGATTCTAACAAATGCTCCTCACAAGTATTCAACTGCTTCAATATTTGCAATTGATGTCATTGAACACTGTGTCGTTGCCACAGTTAGAGATGAAAAAATTCCCAAAACAAAATCCTGCGTCATAGTTAAACGTAACATGAAACACTTTTCAGAACAAGGTTTCTTTCACGATCTGTTTAATTATAAGTGGGACAAAATTAGACTACTTCTGATGTTGGCAGTGCCTGGGGTTTCTTTTATGAGGGTTTTAATAATCTTGTTAATAAACATGCGCCTTTAAAAAAGTATAGGATGAAAGGCCGTAATAATGCCTGGTTCACTCTGAAATTGTCTAGTCTTTTTCATGAACGAAATCTGTCATGGTCAAAGGCTAGAAAAACCAACAAGAACTCTTACTGGTTGGACTTCACGCAGCTTGGCAATGTGGTACCACAAAACCCAGAAAAGCTAAAGCTGATTATTTCCTAACTGAAATCTCAAACAATCTGAATAACCCCACAAAATTCTGGAAAATAGTTAAATCCCTGTCTGACAATAATAGAGACCTGGAGATGCTCTGGGATCTATGCGGGAGCTGCAAGAGCTCTGCTGCTGGATCGCCTTCTTGGCCTCCTGGCAGAGCTGGAGGACGTAGAGCTTGTCCCATATGTGGTAAATGGCTCCCAAAAAATTATTGACAAGTCTAAAAGGCTTGATTGTCTAAAAGTCTAAAAGGCTTGATTGTTTTAACAAACATTTTATAGCTTCTGTTTTTTTATTTGAGTCCTTTTATCCAAACAATCACTGCGTCCCTTCAGTTCAGTCTGCCAGTTAGGATCTGCCAAATCCCTCTTCTAATCTGAATCCCACTTTAACCTCTGAGGTAAACAAAGTCTTCAAGCGTTTAGTCCCCACAAAAGCTGCAGGCCCTGAAAAACTGGAGCCTTCCTTTTTAAAACTAGCAGCAGATTTTATCATGATTTAAAACGTGAGTTAAACACAGACAAAATTAAAGCTATGCTGTTCTCAAATGCTAAGGCTAAGCCACAGAACTTGCCCCAAATTGTCACCTCGCAGGGTTCACAGATTGAGTCTGCATCATGTTACAAGTATCTTGGTATTTTGATTCATGAATTTCTCTCGTTTACTCCAAATATTCATCAATTTATAAAAAGGCTGAAACTGAAACTGGGTTTCTATTTCAGGATTAATTCCTGCCTTTCTTATGAATCCAAAAAGAGACTGGTTGCTGCTACTTTTATGTCGGTCTTGGACTATGGTGATGTTTTGTACATACATGACTCGTCTCAGAGTTTACATGCTCTGGATACCGTCTATGATGGGGATCTGAGATTCATCACCAACTTCACCCATCATCTCTCACCCATAAAGGTGAGAGATGATGGCAAATAAAATAATACATATTTATAATTGAGTTTTAATTCCTCTAATGATTTTGGTTTATTCCTTGACCCTTTAATGGAGTCCTTCTGAGTCATGCAATAAAACGAGGAGAACAGAAGTTTCATAGTACCTGATGCACAGCCCCCAGCACCTCAGCTGTGTTGGAGATTCGCTCCACAGTCCCAGCGAGGATGTCCAGACACAGCTCCAGCCTCTGCAGGATCTTGCTGCGTTTACTGTCCAGACACAGGACCTTCAGTGTCTGGAAACACATTCAAACACACATGTGCACCTGCTTTCTGCTCATGTCACTGGGAAACGTTACAGATAATCTGGTATTTACTGCACCTCCAATGTCTCCTTGCCTCTGGTTAGTTCCAGTTGGATGTTTTCTTCAGCCAGGTTTCTATCATGCTCCTCCGCCTGCAGCCTCTGCTTCAGGGTGTACTGATCACAGCGGAAGGCCAGGGCGATCTGAGAGAACGCTGTCTGTAAGCAGAACAACTATTCAATGCATCCCTATATCCACCATGTTTTATGGTTTTTCATGTTTGAACGCCCGTGCAGAGGATAAACTTTATTTCATTCAGTTGAAATAAAAACATGCAGTTTCAACTTAATACAACAACTACTACTACTGATACTAAAACTATTATTACTATTATTACTACTACTACTTATTACTACTATTTCTTTTCATAACTATAATAATACCAGTTGAAGCCTGTTTCACTTAAAATAGTGTTATATTAGGTTGGATAAAAATGTAACGTGTGCTCAGTGTCTTAGAGCTTGCTGCATGACCTTACCTCCAAATCCTTCTCTGACATCTCTACACTGTCGGACAAGAAAAAATGATTGAAAGCTTTAATCGAGTGTCATATCAAATAATATGAATTCATTTTACCATGATAGCTAACACTGTATCACCTGTTGAGGCCAACCCGCTCTATGATTGACAGCTCATTCCAGCTTGTGATTGGCAGCTCCTTTTGGCTGGTCTCTGTTGTAAAGTTTTAATCCAGTTAAAATTCAGAGCCACTACACTGGTTTTATGAACATTTCTGAAGCTGTTACCTTCTTCGCTGTCCTCACTGCCCAGCATGGCGGACGGACAGTGGATGTTTGTCTCTGCCTCCGGCTGAAATTAGTTCAGGGACATTATCTCTGTGTCTGAGCGATGCAGCCGTGAAATATGAAGAGTTTATCTGTGCAGGTGAACAGGAAGGACAGCTGGGTCATTACTCGACTCACCTGAGCGTTCATCTCCTCTTCATGAAGACAATCCAACCCAGATTCAGTTATTCAAGTCGTCTTCCCATACAAAAATAGATTTTCCATTGTTATTAAAAAACAGATCTACTCTCATGATTTTGTGACGGTGCTCATTTCTACCTCAGCCTTTCCTCTGCACTGAGAATAGATAATCCAATTAAGAGATCCACAGTCCAACCAGAACAGGACTGCCCCAAGAGGCTTATGGGAAGTGACGGCCGTACATGTTGTCGTGTCCACGGTAACTAAATGGAGTTGGATTTGTCCTATGTCATAAATCAAATGTACAGTTCCCATCACCCCAGAGAATGGGGATAATATTTGGGTTACTGTTCAAATGAAGAGACCAGGTAAAGTTGTTTTAAAAGTTAATACTGGCGGCACATAAAGTGGTGTCAATCCGGACATGTTTCCAATAAGTTCCAAAAGATTTTCGTTTAAGTTCCAATTTTTTTTATCATAAAAATATTGTATGCCGAACACAAATGATGTGATGTTTTATGTACCTCTGAAATGCACTGCTCAAAAAATAAGGTGACCATTTAAATAACATATCGGCTTACCCAAAAGTCAAGTTGAAAATCTTAATTGTTGATAACATTTATGTAATTTGGTGAGAACAAATGATTTATGAGTTGTCACACTCAAACTCAAAGTGAAAAACTGAAATTACAGGTTGTTCTAACTGGTGTGAATTTCATCACCATAACTCTTAATGTTGCTCAGTAGATTGTTTGGTGCCCCCGTGCCTGTATACACTCCCAACAACGTCGGGACGGCGGATGGTGTCCTGGGGGATCTCCTCCCAGAACTGGATCAGGGCATCTGCAAGCTCCTGTACAGTCTGTGTTGCTACTTCTCAACTGGATTCCGGTCTGGGGAATGTGAGGACCAGTCAGTGGCATCAATGCCTTTGTCATCCAGGAACCACACACACTGTAGTCACATGACGCCGGGGATTGTCCTATACCAGGAGGAACCCAATGTCCTCTGCAAAAATGTAAGGTCTGACAATGGAGCTTGCAGATCCCGGATTTAATCATGGTATCTAACAGCACTCACGGTACCGTTGGCTAGCCAGTGGAGGTCTTTGATACCCTTCAAGGATCTGTCTCCCCATAACATCACTTACAGAGCCATACTGGTCCTGCATGGATGATGTTTCTGACAGCATAAAATTCACAACATCGTCTCCAGACTCTTTCACGTCTGCATATGCTCAGTGTGAACATTTTAGGGGTTGTCTTGCTGTTGCCTCTCCTATACACCAGTAGTTTTCATTTGTACCAAAGCAGATGAAGCTGATTCACAATCCCTTACACCTCCAAACTGGACAGATCCAGATCCCAGAAGTTTAAATGAAGTGGTGATATGTTGAGAATATTTAGTTGGCGGTTTTTTTTTTTCCTTTTGCCCAGTGCGTCTTCCGGTGACATTGTGACGGTCCTGAAGTGCTTACATTAGTTTAACTTTTAAAATCTGCATTAGGGCAATGTTCCATTTCAGAATTAATTTTGTTTGAGATAAATGAGGGAGTAAAATAAGATACAGGATACATTTGATGTAAATAATATAATTTGTGCATGTGTGTCTCTGTAAACTGCAGGTTTCACTCATACTTTAGTCAAAAAGTTGACTGATGATGGAAGGATTAGTATCCTGGTAAGGACCACTTACTATCACTCTGCTCTTCAAAGGAAAATCCTGAAATAGAATGTGAGCTATCATGTCTTCAAATTGAAGCTCAAGCACAACTGGAAGAGTAAGTCAAACCCTCAATGGCCCGGAATTAATACAATAGGTTTTGGAGAGGCAGTGCTGTAAAGAAAAGTGGGCCAAAATCCCACTACAGCCAACTCTTGCTTTGTCTCCAAGATATCTAAATTTGGCTGTCTCTCCCCGCCATATTTGTATCTAATACTGTCCATCCTTGTCAGAGTTTAGAAAATCTTCAATTCTTGCCCGTCTCTAGATCAGTGCAATCGTCACAAAACCATCCGGCGGCTGCTCACACTATGTATAAGTCCCCTTCACACTAGCTGCTGTTTCTCCTGTCACAGATAAACCCTGAAACTGTTTTAGCCCACTTGCTTTCACTTGTTCACCTATTGTCCACACTAAACCCAAGCTCCGAACAGTTGAGGCCAAGTTCTTAAGCTCCAGAGTCGGTATGAGCAGGTCTGGTCTTTGTAGCTGATTACACTAATGAAGAGGATGGGTTAATGGATTCACAGCCATAAACTCATTTTTACAAACGAATGTGTTATCATTGTTTATCTCGCCTACGCTACTTACCCATTAGTAATTTCTTAGTCATTGGTCCAGTGAGTAATCGAAAGCTGGAATATAGTGCATGTTGAATAGATTATCCATTAAGTACCTTTGTGCAAAATTTTGCTGCGTTCACTTTAAACTTGTAAGGATTCAGTTCTCCACCAATCATTACTTACGCAAAGTGAAAAACGTGTCCAAGGACAGATTGCCTCGGTACTGTCCAACCAGTGCTGCTGATGTGGATAGAGAACAATCTCAGTCAAAGGTGAATGACAGAGAATTTATATTTGAATCACTTGTGTACAAAGCTTAGTTTTTATATCCCCACCTGGCATAAATTGAAACATTAAACTCCAGAAACGTGAGGTCAATAGCCATATTTATAATAAGTTCAGCATAACTTGGAGAAACCCATATTACCAATTTCTTGGGTAAGCATTTGTTTGGTAGAGATCCAAAAGATTGGTAGCTATGACCATTTAACTGCAAAAAATTAAAAAAGACACTTCCCAAAACAGTTGGTTTTTGAGCATATCCACATTTAATAGAAATTTTCATTTAGTAGAGGCGTTGGGGTTTGCCCATGGTGCTTTTAACATAGAGGGCACGCACATTCTGCCAGTTCTTCTTAAGCAGGGACACCAGGAAGTTGACAGCCAGATGGATGTTGTACACAAGCTCATCTTCTGTCATTTTCACGTGTCCTACAGCCACAGCCAGACAGAGCACCTACAACACAAAACAAGCACTTAATTTAGAAAAAAATACTATTCAATACAGCGTGAGAATTTACAGATAAATCTTGACCAGAAAATGTGATTTTTGCTAGGCATACCTTCTTCATCTGGAATTTAATGGTGGATTTGACCTCGTCCACCTTGGTGGTCATGTTCTCGTTGTGGGTGAGCAGGGAGGGGAATTTGCCAGCCTTGTTCAGCCCAGGGCCCAGGATACGAGGGATCTGCTTGATCAGAGACTCTGAGGCCAAGAAGGCGTCGAACTTCTTGGCTGGAATAGGAAGTAGAAACAACTGTTTAGAAAGGCTGTCAGAATTCAATCACCATAGATATTGAGAGTCATATTAATGTCATACCGAGCTTCTTGACCAGCTTTTTGTTCTTGTTGAGCTTCTTGAGAGCATCGATGTCCATATGTGGTAGCTCAGCGGCTTTGGCCTCGTCACAGTGCTGCTGATCTCCCAGGACGCAAACGGAGAACTTTGGCCTGGGGAGAGTCTTCAGCCTGTTTGTTAACAAAACAGTTAGTCACTGCTCGAGAGATGGTAGATCTATAGCTTTTGATGCTTTCTCCTTTATTGGCCTTATAATTTAACTGGGTTATTTTCATTTTGTTTTATTTAGACGTTCACATCGATAGTTGCTCATGGAAACATTAGGCACCTCACGAAGTAAATGATGGACTGTAATTCAAAGCATCTACAATCAATTATTCTTCACAGCCTATTTAAGACACATTTCATCTTTGTGCTCATTTGTAATAAAGCAATTTTAATGTTGGTTGTGAACGGTATTATACAAATCAACCAACAGCTATGACAACATAAAATATGTAGTAGTTGTGACAGGGCTATCCATCAAGCTCAATGTAGTTTGCCTGGCTGAATAATCTGCATAATGATGTCAGAATTAAGAACCCCATTATGTACTAAAAACACAAGCACACACAACAAGAACAGTGACTCTATTAAATTGGGAGTTAATTTGTACTACTCAAATAATAACGTCCTGATTTTATCATAAAAAAAGCCTTACCCTTACCACCACTGTGGTTGGAGTCCAGCTGACCTTTTTAATCAATGTAAATTGGTCGGCTTGAGGACTTGAACTCAACAGCTCAGACACTCAAAGCCTTCCCTCATATTTTAAGACCCAGGGTAGGGGTCCGTCTGCTTTACTTCCACCAGTCAAGACTGGGTCAGCTCAGTCAGACTCCCCAAAGAACTTCTCCATGTCTGCACCTGGCCTGTCTTTTTAATTGCATTAAAATGCACTATTGAAAATAAAGTGCCTCACAAAAGGCTGTTTTTAACACTCAGACAGGGCTGGAGGCACACAGGGAAAAGGTTGGGTGAAACAGTAAAAGGCCGAACCTGACGGTGCCAGAGAAACGCTTGTCCTTCTGGGGATCATAATTTTTCAAGCTGATCTGCAGCTCCACGGTCTCCACAAACCTACAATCAGAAGAGAAGTTAGAACATGCTGGTCCTGAACCTTATTTCCAGCCAGCGATCTCAAATATTGCGCGCACTCCCAATGAGAACTTACTTTCTTCGCTTGACCTGTGAGCCCTGCAGGACCTCCTTCACAGCTTCGTACAAAGTATCCCTAGAGACCTTACTGTGGGAAAACAATAAAACACGTTAAAGTAAGCGGGACGTGTAACGCCTTGAGGGTCGAGTCGCATCCGTCGGCTTTTGGCTTCCATCAACATTAAACTGAAAAACTAACATTTTGAGAAAATAGTTTCGAAGAGTTATTCGGGTACACTTAAGTTTTCATCCAACGGTTGCTTTTGTTACAAGATATTTATAAAATAGACGGATGATGGTGGATTACTTGAGAAATATATGGCGCCTTGACACCGGCAGACGTTCCGGTGCTATGCATACCACTGAATTTCACTAATTTCTGAAAATATAAGTGTAATAAGACAACTGCCGCTGAAGATATACCATTTTATGATCGTACTGGCTATGTGGCTCGGTGTGTGTGCTGAATAAATCTATTTCTCGACATTTATTCGTAAAATTGACTAACCTCATTTTTGCGGCCTGATGCTCCTGTCTCGCTACGAAGGAAAAGGACGGATAGGCGGAAGTGATGCAAAATAAAAAGAGGACCTTGCGTGACGTCATCAAACGCGACGAACCGTTTTTTGTTCTCCATCATTTTATCTTTCGCTTTAAAAAATATTAATTCTTCTTCTTTAGTGTATATTGTGTTATATATATGTATTTTCTGTCAGCGTAATATTTTTGATAATGTATGTACGCTGTGCTCATTGTTAAAGAACAGAGGTCTCATATTTTTCGTAGTAGTTTTTAATAAAACTTTATTTAGAAGATTCAACTTTACAAACATTACAGACAATGTATCCCACCATGTGGAACAAAAAATATGTAAAAAATAAAATAAAATAAATACAATTCTAGTGAAAATAGTAAAAGGAGCAAAAATATAAATAATTCCTCATTGAATAGACCCCTGTACAGTACTGTTTTGTTACTTTTCTAAGTGTCAATAAGTACTAGGCTGTTAATATATATTTTAAATTCACACAGAAAAGCAACTCAAAAATGTAAACCGTTAGGGCAGATACGATATAAACACACTTAATGCCTGACTGAATCAGCAATGTCAACTACAATATTATCCAGAGATTGGAAATAACAGGTAAAAATACCCTATTACTGTTCTTAAGTAAAGTATTCAGTTAACTGTACTCGAGTATTTATAGTTCTGATGTTTACTTTTCATTATAATAAAAAATAAATAAATTAATAAATAATTCCCAACAATTCAACACAAATATTTTCACTATATATTCCTTACAATTTCAAACACACTCTTTACGTGTGTAGGATATTTCTTTTTTGTGTCTACATATAGGTTCTATTTTGTTGTGATTTCCTTACTTAAAGACTGATTTCAACCTATATTGAAGGGATAAAAACAGGAAAAAGATGATCCCTTGATATATTCATCTGTGCATGCGCTCAAAAGAGTAATTTTCTCAAAATGTTAACTCACAATTTTTACACCTCATATAACATATTTCTGACATTTTATCACACAAATTGTATGTGAATATTCATATTTATTCCAATGTTTTCCTCTCATATCGACTTAAAATTGAAGGTACTGGATCACAAAATCAGTAGAATGAATTTGATCCAGATCAGACTTGATGTTTCATACATCATATGATGATGTTATGGTGTATTTTTTGTCTAAACACTGTAAGCCGTATTCTTCACCCCAGAGGAAATAATTTCGGAAAATTCTCAGAAAAAATCTGATAGACAGTTCCATTGGTCTCTCTCATCCCTACCAAGTAATCCAGCTAATAAATTCCAACAATAACTGTATCAGTCTTAGTGCAGGTTAAAATAAGTAAGCTGCAACACAGAAAAATCAAGTACAGACATAAAAATTAATCGGCATTTGTAACATTTTTTCAAAGACCCAACTCAAGGGGGAGTCGTGATATCTTTCCTTGTCAAAATATTGGAATATAGGTCTAAGTTTTCTCTTCAGACTTTTGCAAAGAAGTAGACATGAAGAGAATAGCTGTTTTAAATCAATTTATTAACATGCATGTGAGATTCTTTTTAAAGCAGCTTGAAGAGGCTTTTTCAAGAAGGTCTCATTTAGCGTCAGACAACTGTGCAGGGAGTGTTTGTGTGCCGCAGTCACCTGAAAAACACATAAATACAGATGTAGAAAGATTACAAACATTTTTTTATCCAAAGTTCATCCATTGTGCAAAGTACATTAATAGACTTACATAACTGCAGCACTTAGTGAGGACTGTTAGCATCATCTTTGCAAACTTCACAGACTTTGTGAATTTAGGACACTGGCTTATAAGCTGTTGGTTGAACTGTGAGAATAGTTCTTCACTCATGTCCGGCTGAGAAGAAAAAAAAAAAGAAAAGAAAAAAAGTAATGTTGTGACTAAGTCGTCATGCAGGACTTTACCCTCGAAAAAAACATTCAGATTACCTTTGAGTCAAGCAAAGTGTGGATAATGGAGAGCATCGCCTCACTCCATGTTGCTTTGTACGTCATTCTTCGAGGGAATAAGATAAAATACAACATCATCAGCTACTAATGACCAAAGGACTGTACAATTATCGTTTTCTTCTAGGATACATTTACAAACTATGAATTATCTTACTGAAGCACCAGCAACCTGTAATGGGAATCCAGGCAACCTTCTATCAGTTTGTTCAGCAGCTCAGCCTGTGGATTCCCTGAAAACAAAACAGAGTTAAAAAAATAGGGGGTCACTTAATGTGAAAGGTGAGGAATAAGGTCATGCCTCTGTCCTTTGTAACGTCAAATGATCTGCCTTGTTTACGGGTACTTGAACCAGGACACTGAACCCTTCCCAGGTCCATGGTTACTATCGTTTGAGTCACTGAGTGCATGCTGGACAAAACTGTAATAGTGAATCACTCATTTTAAGTCCCCAGTTTCTTTATTTGCTGCAGATGTGCTTTTTCTTTGACTGGACTTTAGTGTCAGCTCAAAACGTAATGTACAGGAATAGGAAGGGATTCCTTCATATTGCAAATGCTTTGAGGGGGAAATTAACTAAACACCGGACTGCTCGTTCCTTCAACGAAGATATTCAACGTTTGAGACATAACCGAGGATATGATTAAAAAGCTGGAAGTCTGGTCCGTCTGCCAATAAGAAAGACACTCTAGTGATCATTATAAATGAAATGTATTATTATTATTATTATTATTATTATCCCATCATTTCAAGACCTTGTCTCTGACTTATAGTCAGTGTCACATAGGACAACGGGTAAAAACTCCAAACCTGAGAGTGCAGCACACATACAGTGTTTAAATTAGTTTGCCATAATTATACTTACAAATAAAACTACTAAATTACTTCTGAAAAGATAAAGAAAGCGAAAAATGTATTATTTTATTTGCAGAATTGTTCAATGGTTAGATGTCATCTTCAGAACAAATTAATAAGTTTGTTGATAAATTGTTTGATTGTAGTGTATAACAATCATTTTCCTTTTTAACTGCAATGTGTGTTAAGGTATTTAAGTAATAGATGTTAATTCCAAAAAGAATCAGCAGCATTTGGTGGTCATTCTGTCTCATATCTTCTTCTTCTTTCGGCTGTTCCCTTTAGGGGTCGCCACAGCGGATCATTTGTTTCCAAGACGTCTAACCTGGTATGTCCCTCTGATGTGCTCATTTCTAATCCTGTCCATCCTTCCAATGAAAATTTTTACATCTTCAACTCTGCCAGCTCCAGCTCTGCTTCTATGTTTCTAAGCCATACGGAATGGCTGGTCTCACTACAGTCTTCTTAATTTTTTCCTTCACTCTCGCTGCTAGTTTTATGTCACAGATTATTCCTTACAGTCTTCTCCATCCACTCCACCCTGCTTGCTCTCGCTTCTTCCCCTCTTTTCCACACTTCCCGTTGCTCTGAACAGTTGACCCCAAGTACTTAAACTCCTGCACCTTCTCCATCTCTACCCCTTCATTCTCGCCGTTGCAAATTCCTCCCTTTCATTCACAAACATTTATTCTGTCTCGCTGCAACTAACCTTCATTCCTCTTCTCTCTAATACATACCTCCACCTCTCCAGGTTTTCTTCCACCTATTCCCTGCTCTCACTACAGATCACAATGTCAGCTGGGAACATCATACTCCTCAGAGACTCCTGCCTGACCTCATCTGTCAGCCTGTCCATCACCATAGCAAACAAGAAAGGGCTCAGGGCAGATCCTTGATGCAGTACCACCTCCACTTTAAACCCATCCGTGACTCCTACTAAACACCTCACCGCCATCATTCTGCCCTCATACATATCCTTTACATCTTTAACATACTTCTCTGTCACTCCAGACTTCCTCATGCAATACCACAATTCTTCCCTTGGCACATTGTCGTACTATTTCGCTGAATCCACAAAAACACCATGCAAGTCTTTCTGGCCCTCCCTATACCTCTCCATCAGCACTCTCAAAACAAGCATTGCATCTGTAGTGCTGTAATCGTGTTTCACCTCGGTTGTTGCCACAGCTCTGAACATCCCCCTTGTTTTCTTGAAAATCAGCACTAGTACACTTTTCCTCAATTCCTCAGGCATCCTCTCCTTCTCCAAGATAGTGTTGAACAATCTAGATAAATACTCCACTCCCTTCTCTCCTAGACATTTCGATACCTCCACTGGTATGTAATCAGGAACAACCGCCTTTCCATTCTTCATTCGCTTCAAAGCTGCCCTCACGTAGTATTCATTCCATCTTGACCTCAGTCATTTCCATCTCTGTCCTTGATCACCTTAACCTGCTAAACATCCTTCCCATCTCGATCTCTCTGCTTCGTCAAGCGGTACAAGTCCTTCTCTTCTTCCTTAGTGTCCAATCTCTCATACAAATCATCATAGGCCTCTCGTTTAACCTTTGCCACCTCACTCTTCGCATTATGTCTTATCTCTTTGTACTCCTGCCTACTTTATTTATCTCTCTTGCTGTCCCACTTCTTCTTTGCTAACCTTTACATGCTCATACTCTCTTGAACCTCTGCATTCCACCACCAAGTCTCCTTATTTTCTTTCTTCTGTCGAGATGAGACACCAAGCACCTTCTCACCTGTCTCCCTTATCACATGTCCAGTGGTTGCCCAGTTATCTGGCAGTTCTTCACTACTGCCGAGAGCCTGTCTCAACCCTTCCCTGAAGTTTCCACAGCAGCCTTCCTTCTTAGACTCCCACCATTTTATCCTCTGCTCTACCTTTGCTCTTTTCCCCTTTTGTAAAACCATAGTCATCCTACATTCTACCATTTTATGGTGTCTGGCTACTATCTCCCCTGTCACCCCATCACCTCCTCATCTTCTCTGTTCCCTTCGCCAAAATGATCATCGAAGTCTGCTCCAACCATTACTCTCTCACCCCTTGGAATTCTCTCCATCACTTCATCCAACTCACTCCAGAAATAAACCTTCTCTTCCAACTCGCCACCAACTTGTGGGGCATATGCAGTGACGTTTATCATCACACCTCTAATTTCTATCTTCATACTCATCACTCTGTCTGATACTCTCTTCACCTTCAGAACACTCTTCACATACACCTCCCTCAGAATCAACGACACCCCATTTATCTTCCCCTCAACTCCATGATGAAACAGTTTGTACCCTCTTCTAATGTTTCTGGCCTTGCAGCCTTTCCATTTGTTCTCTTGGAAAACAGTATATCTTCTCTCTTTCTCTCCATCATATCAGCTAGTTCTCTACATTTTCCTGCCATTGTGCCAACATTTAAAGTTCCTACTCTCCAATTATAACCTTTGCATCAAAACTGGCCACATGGGGCTTTCTCATACATAAAATACATAAAACTATCTTTCCTGATTAAGAGTTGATAATTTGGCTCCTACAGTTATGTCTTTTTTATTTGTCTTTTGCTTTCACTTTTTGATGAAGCAACAGGATTAGGAACTAGAGCAAATTATGTAGACATTTCTTTGGGGCTGGGTGTACGTCATAAATGATTACAATCCTTTCCTTACCAATGTCATTCTCCTCTAGAACTGGTCTGATCAGAGCATGACACATTGGTCTGGGATAGTGGTTACAAAGTGATGTCACTGCAGTGACCAGACATCTGGAGGCTGGCTCTGAAAGAGACAGGACCTGCGGGTATGATAAAATCAAATCTCATATTCAACAACAATATTAAACACAGAACTACATCCTTTGCATGATCGGTGATGTACCCGCTTCAACAGGAGGCTCTTGATTAGTGTTGTTGCCGTGCTGTAGCTGAGGTCAGGAGAGGAAGCCAAGATGCTGCTGCACAGTTTAGGCAGAGTGTGCTCAGGTAAGTCGGGAAAACTCAGCAGGCTGCATAACATCTCCACCTAAACACGAGACATAGAGATGTGGGATAAGTCTTTTCATAGACCATCAATTTTTTAGAGAGCATTTCTATTGTGCTAAGTAAAGATGTAAAGTATATAAAGATGAAGTATTACACTAAAACAATTATATAGTGTATATGTGCTGGCGGTTTGTCCCTTCTTTTTCTCACGTTACATTCAGTCACAACTGTACAATATAAAACACTCGGTCTGAAAGATCTTCTACCTGTGTGGAAATAATGTTGGATCGACTTCAAACTGTCTTACTATGTTCTTTATGATGCAGGATCTCAAAGATCTATGTAATATTTGGAGTTAAATTAGAAAGTTAGCTCAAATTTTTCGAGGACCTACCTGGGCAGGGTCACTCTCATTCAGCACTTTGAGCACACCGACGGAGCTCTGGTCCCACTGCAAACAGACAACTATAATTAAACTAACAAGAGTCACGTCACACCTGTTCATGCAAACTGTACTGGTGAAAATTATGACATGAGTAAAAATGTCTTCTTACCTCTGTCTGACTTTCCAGTAACTCTTTCATTTGAAGAGTAAAGACCTAATAGACAAGGCAGAAAAAGATCATAGGTGTGTTTTGTAATTATATCTATAACTGCGTTTATAAAAGTAGATAGTAGTTAGTACCCTTTAACTTGAGTCAATCATCCTTTGAAAAGTCTCTTCATTAATGGCAAGAAACCAAATTCATAGTTAATGTGGGTTAAATCCAAAGCAACTAGACCTCTGTTTTGGCTTAAGGACAGTTCGGAAGAAGCCTCTTAGATGAGAGGTGAAACATCCTCTAGCCAAAACAGAAGTCCAGTTGCTTTGGATTCAACCCACATGGATTAGTATGACCTGGAATAAAGAGAATCTACACAGACAAATTGATAATGATAGTAGAAAGGAAGATGATAGCCAGTGTTGACAGGACTGATCATGTCTGTCTCTACCTTTAGATGTTCAGGCAGGACTTCACATGGACTATCTGGCGCTGGCTGCAGTTTTTCAGGTGGAACATTACTTTTGAATTTTCCAGATATCTCTCCTTTTAGACTCAGTTCTTCAGCATTGAGACACTCACTACCACAGGGATCCATCTTTATCCGTTTACTCTGTTGTCCTGTTTCCTCGTCATCTGAGTCAATAGTGATAAAGCTGGCATTCCTTTTTCTTGGTGTGCCTCGTTCTGACAAACCAGATTCCCTCTGAGAATCATTTTCTATTGTTTGAGCACTGAGACACTTGGTCCATCCTCCAGTCTCAGCCAAACTTTGTGATAACTCCTGGATCCTTTGGTTGCACAATGGAGTATAAAGAGGCTCTTCGCTGTGGACCGTCATGTTTCTCTCCAGTTGCCGAACCAGAGCGGAGATCCAGGGGTTTGGATGAGTGTCCTGGCGTAGGCATTTAAGCAGAAGAAGGACAGAGGTACGAGGAAGAGTATGGTGGACCATATGGATGAAGGACAATAGATTTTGTTTGAATAATGCTGGAAACAGGCACACCAGAGGTTGACTGGAATAGATAACAAAAACAGATAGTATTGTCAACATTTGACCTTATCTTAGACTTTTCTGTTGCATATATGAAATTTAGCATTAGCAAAGATTAAATATGACGTCGCACCAAAACTGCCTATCCTTCACAAAAGGAAGAGCTATAGTTTGACTCCCTTTATCAAACTTTAAACACTTTGTTGACACCAGTGATCAATTACAATACTCATTAGAGTAAAACAGGCCTTAATTTGAAATATGGTTGACCACTTCCTCGTCTCCACTGATTCCCTTCTCCAACATGACCATTGAAGTCTGCCCCAACCTCTATTCTCTCACCCCTTGGAATTCTCTCCTACTCTCACTTCATCCAACTCACTCCAGAAGTTGTCTTTCTCCTCCAACTCACAACCATCTTGTGGGACATAAACAATGACAATGTTCATCATCACACCTCTAATTTCTATCTTCATACTCATCACTCTGTCTGACGCTCTATTCAACTCCAAACACTCTTCACATACTTCCCCAGCAGAAACACCCCGACCACATTTCTGTTCCCATCAACTCCATGATAGAAAGGTTTGTACCCTCTTCCACTGCTTCTAGCCTTGCTGCCTTTCCATTTGGTTTCTTGGACACACAGTATATCTACTTTCCTTCCTTCCATCACATCAGTTAGTTATCTACCTTTTCCCGTCATTGTGCCAAAATTTCAAGTTCCTACTCTCACCCGTACACTGCTGCCTTTCCTCATCTCTTGCTGGTTACTGGCACATCCTCCCCCTCAGTTTTCTTTTTCTTCGAACTATAGTAGCATAGTTTCCACTGGCACTGGGCTGGTTAATTATGCCAGGGGCGGTTGTTGTTAGCCCGGGTCCCCGCCGATCTAGTTTGGATATCAATTTTGTGGTAAGCATATGGGTCTGGCATAGACTTTATGCCGGATGCCCTTCCTGACACAACCCTCACCATTTATCTGAGTCCCGGGACGGCACTAAAACTACTGATTTTTGACCCCTTAGTGTCTCGATTCTGTGGCATTCGCCACAGTATAATGAATTAGTGGTCAACACTGATAGTTGAGTAATATAAGTTTCAACCTGGAACATACGTACCTTTAAGAAAAAAAGTAAAAAAAAAACTTTCAGTGATGCCTCTTGCACCCTAGAGGAACATATTACCTCTACACACGAAATTTTTTATCTGACATGCTCTCACAGAAGTGTATAGATTTCTAGACCCAATAACTTTCAAATGAGGCCCTACGTCGACTCCATCGGGTGTCAACGCTTTTTTTACTGCGCCTGCAAGAAGTGGCGAAGCATCTGAGTTGCCATGGCGACATGACAAGTTCTGTGGACAGTCAGTGTAGAAAGTGCAGTGCGGCACATAAAACGGCTAAAAATAAGACAAGTCGATTCTGTATTGTTAGCATGTTGCTACCAAACTTTTTCTGCCTCTGAGCTTTCAAACGAAACCTTTACAATTGTCAATTGCGACAACGTGCTGCAGGAGCCCGAGGTACAGTCTGATGCTGACGAATGAGATTTGCCTTTTTACTCACACACTGAGCGTCTGTCCTTCAGCCTCTGGCCAAGCAACCATCTCATCTTGGCACAGAGTATCGATGAAGTTTGACAGAGACATTCCGGGATCGGCTCGTTGCTGCCTGCTGAAGACACTCATAGCTCTGTGGACACCTGAAGCGCCACACAGTGATCGTACAAGAAGCTTCGACTGCCCGTCAAAGCGATTTGGAAACATGGTGCAAAATCCCAGGTGAAGTGTCAAACCACTGGACCGGACTGCAACTGACTTGCCGCTCGCCCCTCCCGGTTTTATGGCAGGTGAAACATAAGTTAAGAAGCATTAACCCCCTTAAATATGGATGTAGCTTAAAACACGTTTCGCATATACAAACACCCAGCGAGAGCGCCAAGTTCAGCTGTTCGTTTCTTCCTCGCGGGTGTAATTAAACCGGATATGCGTGTCTCCATCTAGTGACCCAAGACTGAAAGCAGCTTGCTCCGACATGGACGTTGTCAATTGACGTAATGATCAACGATACAACTTCAGTGAGACAAACTGTGAAGCAATGTTTTATTTTCTGTGTACAAGTACAACTTGTTAAAAAGAAATAAAATCTTAACATTGTAGGGTTTTTCCAAAAAGCTCATATACTATCACAGGTAGGTATAATCAATAGTGGACATTAGCAAGAAGGGGAGGGGGGTACAGTATTCTTTTCATCTATAGTCAATTAAAACTAACATCCACACAAAACTTTAAAATAGCAAAATTGCTGGGACAGAAGTCACAATGGAACATTTCTAATATCAGCAAAAAGGGTTGAGGGAAAAAAAAAATCTGCAACATATTCGAAGCACAATGACCTCAGACGGTTGCAAGGTCAAAAATAGACAGCCAGATAGATATGAGGATCACTAAACATTAAAGAATTGTCCCAGGATTGCTTAGATCTAGAGAAGGGAAAACAAATCATGTCAAGTGTAAACAGTGTCCAAACAGAGGCAGTTGCAGGTGAATCAATGCATGTAATTCCTCTGGCCAAAGGAGGATTGCTCAGTGAAGTTACCTACACCAGCCTGGTGCATGATTGACATCCTTGCTCTGAATCACGGCTACTCAAGATTATATTTCAATACGGAGGACAGATAGATCTAACCAAAGCCATACATTTTATAATTAGGACCCTTGTAGAGTTTTCAGGCACCAACCAAAAGAACAAACGATTTCAGAAATCATTCTCTTCTGAAAGGTAAAAAGGGAAGTCGAAGTCATCATCGTCGTCGTTGCCACAGAGAAAGGTCATGGCGATGATAAGCTTAAGCAGATCTTCTCCTTCGTAGTCATCTTCATCTTGTGAAGGATGCTGTTATGTAAAAAAGGGAAATGTTAACACACCAACATTAATACAGACCGGCGGAGTGAAGTACGAACTAGAACGCAAAGGAATACATTTACCTGAAGTGACCTGCGACGGGAATGTTTATCATGTCGATAAAGGCACTCCGTTTTGAAGGGACAGCAACCAAATCGCATGAAGTAAATGCAGCTTCTCTTACTGGAAGAACAAGAGACATACATGGGCCTTTCAGCAACTTATTTGTAATCAAATCATCAGAATTCATCACTTGTTTCAGATAAAGTATTTCATCATCTCATTGAAAGCCATACTTAAGTCAAATGAGGGTTGCTCCTGTAAAAGTAGCAGGCTTAAATTTTGAAAGTGCATCTACAGTGTATTTTGGAGATGAAACCATTTACATAGTGGCTATGTAAATCTATCTTGCAGGTTCACTTTATCCATTCCACAAGGATCAATCTTGAGGGCAAAAAAGGAAAACAAGCACCTTCACATACATGGGTGGGAAAGGAACATACCACAGCAAGCATGAAATACTTAGAATGCCCCCGGACCATATTTCATTGAAGACGAAAGGTAATTAAGAAATCGATCACTATGATACCATGTGCCCACTTGCAGAACACAACATGCATGTTTAAAAGGTAAAACTGTCCATGATCAAGTATTGCCTAATTCATAGCAAGAATTTACAAACTTTATTTTGCTGTTATGTGTGATGAATAATTTGCCACTGCTAATTGTATGTAATTTTATTAAAAAATACTTCTCCGGGATATAGATGTGTACAGAAAGTTCAATTAAAAAAGTCAAGACAACTCCCATACAAAGAGTCAGCTGTGGAACTGGAAATATATAAAGATCAAAATAATAAAGTTTATAATCCATAAATTGCAAATATCACTTATCAATTCAATTTTGTGAAAATATATTAATCGATGAGTTATTCTACAAAAACTAAGCAGAAAGTCAGACTGGAGTAGCCCATTCCTATATTACAGACTACGTGGCTGTAAAAACTTTTTTATCTGATGACCATGAATCAATTTAGAGTGACCAGTCTAAAAAGAGGCACATTAACTGACTTAGTCTTTCAGACTGTGCCCAAAATGGACAAGTAGCCTCAAACTGGACTGGTGTGGACATCTAAGTTTCAAATGTCAGACCTTCTAAAAAGACATCCCTGCTTCAACCATACCTGAATCTCTCCTTGAAGGCAGCAATTACACATTCCTTTTCTTGTCCTTCAACCCAGTACTTATAAGGCACATAAAAGGCAGACCTCACTCTGCAGTGTGGGCAGCTCCTGAGGAATGATCATTAAAAGCAGTATATTAAGTCAGATCATTCATAGCATGTTACCATTTGTTGATAGTTGCTTTAACGTACTTTACCACATCTGGCCCCAGGTCTTTTGTTTTTCTCCAGGTCATGATGCATTGTAAACAGAAGGAGTGATTGCAGTTTGGCAAGATTCCAAAAACCCGGTTTCTTGGCTCCATCTTGTCAAACACCTTGTCCATGCAGATTCCACAGGTCACATTTTTACTCTGGAAGAAGGCCCCACTTTCCTCTGCTTCCACCTGGGCATTAGAGGCAGCTGCAGCAGCAGCACCATCCTCTTGAGTTTCATTGGAAGTCTCCTTGACAAAAACTTTACAATGAGTATCAGCTTGTTTTAATTCACTACAATATCCTGTAGAAACACTGCTCTTTGACTCCACAAAATTTAGCAAACCTGTTCATTTCTTCCTTCACAAGCCTGAGCGCCTTCTGAGCTCCCTGACAAGTTCCATGACGCAAACAAATGAGGGTCAGCACCTGCAAAGGAAAAGTAAGAATGGCATTTTGCTGACCAAAGTCAGTTTCACTTATAAAAACATCCAATACCTCGAGACCGTTCCTCAGTTATATTTGATGCCAGGTGCCCGGTGTTTCTTTGAGGATTCGAAACATTAACCACATGAGCTGATGTGCGGCATTCCTGTCTGGATATTTCAGATTGCTGAAGGGAAGGTTCTGACCCTCTTCTGTCGGGTGGAGTGTAAGTCACAGTGGAAGTGGAGACAGTGGGTACTGAACTTCTTCTCTCAGTGACAGCTGTATCAGGTTCAAGTTGAAGGACATGGAGATACCTTAAGGTGGAAAAATATTGAGCAGCCTCAGGAAACCTTTGTCCATGTGATCTCTCATTCAGTTACATAGAATCAAAAGGAAAATGCTTACCTGCAGCGCTCACCATACCAGCATCCACCTTTCTGGAAGTACCTACATATTTGGTTCAATGGTATCGCTTGCAGTTCATGCCGATAATTACACCTTGAACCTAATCTGCAAGAACCATTTAAGAAACGCCTGTAACAAAAAAAGTAGTAAATTCAACCATGCCCCTCCATGAAGTGATTGGGAAATATAGGAATGTTTTCCAACCATCAGTATGTGGCTTTGGGCAAGTGTGTGGGTAACAAAATGTTTTCACAAAAAAAAACACTGAAGCTAACGGAAGCTGTGTCAGTCCTTTAAGTAAATTGCAGTAGACAGACAGAAATTGAAGGCTGAAAGTTGTCTAACATTAATGGTCCTCGATTCAAATGTTTCATGTGAAACATCCGGTGGTCATGTCAGTCTTCTCTTAAGGGGTAGGCCTGAGTGCAGTGTAGTCATATGGAGTAGCAAAAGTTACATAAGGATAGATAAAGATATTGAGGCAATGGAAAATTACAATATTTCTGTACATTTGACATGTATTTACACATTTATTATTAATTTATTTAGTAATTGTTTCATTCTATGCTTTTGTCTTACATTGTGACAAATTTTTATATCAAACTGCAAAATTTAACCATAATAGCCTTAATTTTTTGAAATCCTGTGGCATCACTGCAGAGTCTTCTGACATACGTGGGTCCTTCAACGTATCATTGTATTATGTCCGTTTTCAGTCGGAAACCAGGCTTCCAGCGGACGTCTTAATTGGATGAAGTTCCAATTAAGACCAAGATCAGGAGGCATGTACCTAGTCAAAATACCAGTGTTCTACTATAGCCAAACCAAAACAGTTTAGGCTTATATTTAAAGTTTTAACATTAGCATATCCTTGACAGTTATGTATGAAGTTATTCGAAGTTATAGAGGCATTTGTTAAATAATTTAAAATACTCAAATAAAAGGATTTAAAACGTTTCAATCAAAATATTTACAAGTTTAAATTTCCATAAAAACTCCAGATTGCTGTATCAACATCTGCTCTCTAAAGTAGAACCACGACATTCGAAGCAGCACAAGCTTACGGTGGCATTATTAACTATTTAAAAACTTCTAAACATCACAACTGCTACGTTAACTTGGCTTCTCTGTTTGACTGAACCGCTGCTTACCGACAGATACTTCCACTACGGGCAGACTCCATCCTCCTCGTGTTTTTGAGTGAGCCGCCTCGTACAACTCATCTCTCTATCTAAATAGTTGACGGCTGGCTCATCACACCAATTAGCCTTGCAAACCAACCAATAGGACTTACTGTGGTGACGTAGTGCCGTGGTCACCAGGTGCAGCTGAATTCTCCGGTTGAAAAAAAAAAGAATTTTCCGGTTGACATAAAGTAGTTTTATTGTTAATTACCATTTGAATTGATGGCAGGAATTCATGAAATACGTTATTACTCAGTTCTGTTGTAGGGCCTTTCAATCGTTCTACGTCAGGACATGGGCTTGAATTCTAGCAGAAATGCCATGAATGGTTACATGCTATATTCAAGCCACCCACTGAAAATATGGGAATACAATGAAAAGCCGCTCACTTCACACTGAAATCCTTCCATGGATGAAATCCAATGTCTTTACTGATGAGAATAAGTGAAAGAGCTAGTTAGCTAACACTAAAACTGCCAAAATCTTATTCTGCCAACTAGAGATGCCTCATGACGTCACTATTATTATTGGTTTTTTTCTTTAAATTTAAGTTATTGTTAGATAGTTCTTTTAATGCTTTATAGACCATTTTGAAAATTAATAACAACCAACCAACGGTGATACATTTCTGAATCGATAAAACATATTAGACAAAAATAAATAAGCATTAGTAAACAGATGCTTATGACTAAACGGAATACTCAAGGATTAAAAAAAAGGAAAATAAAAATGAATGAGAAAAATAAAAATATTCTTTGATTAATTTGTGAATTGACGATCGATTAATTGGCAGAGTTGAGTATGATTTAGCAATTTTTTTTGGCAGATTTCGTATTTATTGATTTGAGGGATTTACAATAGAAATTAAATTTCTATTGTAAATACAAATTTAATTTTAAAACAAATTTAAAATTATACATAATTTGCTTTATGTATAAAGGGTTAGGGTTAGGGTTAGGGTTAGAGTAACCCTAACAAATATCCGTTTCAAAAATTAAATCTTAATCTGAGGAATTCACTAGATGGATATATATATCATTTATTAATTTTGAATTGACTTCCTTTACCTTTGGCTTTATGGGATACTTCAAAAATTCAGTTTTTAATTTTAGTGCTTTGGCTGGATCCATGTCTCCAAAACTCTCCAAAACTCTGAACTCTATTGTATTGACTTGGATGTATCCCATCTGTAGGTGTCTGTCTAATCAGATATTTTTTTAATTTGTTATCAATAATAACAACAAGATTTTGTAATGTTGATATTAAACTATTATTGAATTTGATTCCCTAGGCCAGAAGTAAGAATGGTTTTGAAATGACATTTGTGAGGTTGAAAAACTGTAGGATGACATAAAAATCTAAATCTGTATTAAATCTAATTTAATACAGATTTAGATTAAATGTAATATAATACAGAAGTCATTATATGTCAACAAGTTTCCATTGTTGTCTAGAATCCAGATCTAAGACTGACCAAATATTTTTGTACAGCCACTCTTTCTGAAATAATGATTTGTTCTTGTAAATTCTGTATCTGTTATTCCAAAGTAGTGTTGAGTGAGGAGTAAAATTATGTTTGCATAGCATTCGCCAATAGGAAAGGACCTGGTGGTAGTAGCTGGATAGTTTGTTCGGCATTTTTAAAAAATATTTTAATCACATTTAGGAAGAAAATCTAAGCCGCCAATAGAATTGAATATGTTATCTTGAAAAATGTTCCACAAACTTTCTTGTGATTTTAAATACAATTTAAGCCATTTAAATTTTATTATTCCATTCATACAGTCAAAGTCAATGACTTTTAAACCAACCTTTTCATAAGTTTTAACCAAAACAGATTTGATCAATGTTTCAATCTTCCAAATTAAATTTAAATTTTATTGATTCACTGACTTTCGAGAGGCCTGGTCTAAAGCCAGGGAGAAAGTAGGTTGTAAAATCCTGGAAATGATTTCAACTTTACTCAGATAAGTACATCTAAAAATATTTCTCTTTGCATCCAAGAACTTTTTTCCAAGCCAATTTTTTGCTAAGTTTAAGTTATTTAGTTAGATATACTTTTAGTTAGATATATTTCCAAGTGTTTAACCTCTGTTTTCATAAGTAAATTATAAATAGTTTTTTTTGGGTAAAGTTTTTAATCGATAAAAGTTCACATTTATTGAAATTATAAAACAATCGTAATGCTCTGGAAAAAACGTTTACCGCTTGTATAGCAGTTGGGATTTGATCATCTTTTACAATAATTGTTGTGTCTTTTGCATATCGGCTTGTGATTGAGACTTTTCAAATAATCCTGATACCCTGAAGATTCTGAGAATGTTTCAGAAAGATAGCTAGCATTTCTGCGGCCAAAATAAACAGACCAAGACTTATTAGGCAGCCTTGAATTAAGCCTCTGTTTAAATTTAATCTGCTTGTGGTACCAAAAAGTAAAGCAACTGAACATGTTCGGTCATAATAGAAAGTCTTTATTATGACTTTACATTTTGGCCCTTACCCAAATGTTGTAGTAACGGTGTTACGAATGTATGTTCGAATATATATCCATTATCTTCTATAAGGTCTTCATATTGGAAGATACTGAGTTCTAACAGCCCCCAAAAACACAATAATGCAATAAAATTTAATCCTGGGAATTTGTTCACTTTTGATTAACCAATGGCTTTTTCCAGATCTTCTATTAATATGTTAGATTCACAAAGTTCTTTGGAATCCTTGTTAATCTGTGGGATACTGCCAACAACTATATTAAATCCTTTAGAGCAATCAATTGGAGAATAGCAGGATGTATAAGTCTTTAAAATAAGATGAATTTGTTTGGACATCATATTTGGTTCAGAAAATTCTTGATTGTTAAACAGCAATATTGTAAATCAATTTTCTCCTGTCTTCTTTTTTCCAATTTACAAAAATAGGAAGTATTTCTTTCTCCTTCCTCTATCCATTTTGTACTCTGGATCCATCAATAGAAAAGCGGTGACCAAAAAATCCTATCCTAGATTTTGAACCCTAATTTGGTTCAAATCATGAAAACTGTTGAACAGTAGCATGTTTTTCTCTCCAAACATCCTCTAATCTGAGTCTCAACATATTTACTTGGGAATCTATCTAACCAATCATCTGGTGTCTTGTTAAAATCACCACGTTATAATGCTTTCCGTTGGATAGAGATGTAAGCAATTTCTTTATCTCAGTAACGTTATCATAACCATAAATGTTTGCAACAATCACAAAGGAATTATCAATATTCATTCCATAACTATCCAGTGACCACCTTCATCAGATTTGACTGTGACAACTCAGCCTGGGCAGTTATTCAGTAAGATAGCCACACCTGCTGTTCTAGAAGTGCCGTGGCTGTAGTATATTTTGTTGCCCCAATGACTGCTCCAAAATGTTTCTAGAAGAAAATTACCATGTGCTTTCTGACCCTTACAATGCAGAAAAACTACTTTTCTTTTTATCTTATTTTGGAGACAATTAGAATTTAACGAAACAAAAACAATTGCACTTTATAAGGGTGACATAAAATATAACGTTTAGAAAATAAAATATAAATGAAAGCTTAACTGTGAATGACGTCAATATTAACAAAGGGGGATTCCAAGGGCAATATGACCTTGACTTGTTGGTATTTTCCCATTTTTTTCTGAATTGTGCAATATTTTCCTTTTATTACTTTAACGTGACAGTTTAACAAACCACATACATCTATTTTAGACCCATTCTCTGCATCATAAGAAAATAGGGACAAAACAGTCTTAATTTTTTTAACAATGTTTATAAATGAGTAACTAAAGGAGGGCCGCAGGTAGGTTACATGGGGCTGTGAAGGTTAAATTATTTCAAGTATTAACATGAATTTGTGACTACTTATGCCAACTCATCACTTACAAGCTCAGAGGTAACTTACACCAACTTTTTGGTGTACTTTGTTTTTTTCCATCCATACTGTTGACTGTTTTGGTGCAGTGTACATCCAAGTAATATCAAATTTGCATTCTGTGCCAATAGCAGGATATTAATGCAAAATACATTAAACAGTGAATTAATTTCAGATATACACAGGAGGTAGATAGGGGATTAAGACATAATAAAAACACAAGAGGGGAATTTGAAGGACTATTTGTACCAGTGCTGACATCATTTAGTCTGTTCAGAAGAGAATCAGTACAACACGTCCTACAGAATATGGGAAAATACTTGTAATTGTATGAACCCTGGCTACAGTATTTTAAGGTTGTTACTCTGTGAACCACCCCTAAAAAAAACACCAATCAAAAAGAACAGAAAGAGGGTGGGTAGGTAATGGGACTGTGGTTACATCCTCGGAGAAATCAGAGACAACTATATCAGATGCCGCATGGTAATTTTCAATCATAATCATCCCCAATATGTACATCATAGTACAGTTCAAAGACATAGGAAGAATCCTGCTAAAGCGTGATATCCAACTCCTCACCAATGAAAACTTTGTTGGTACGCTTGACAATGTATTTGGTGAAACCTTAATTAATGGTGTAAATACCTCAGGAAAGATTTACTTACGACATAAAATAATTAAGGTTTTGTCGTAACAAATATGTCATTATAAATTTCAAAATTAATTAGTAACATAATTAAAAACAATTAACTAAGAAACTTTATAATGGCAAGTTCATCATCATTTTTATGCTTAAAGATAACAAAAACATGCGGTCCCTTGTATTTCAATAGATTGTGTTTATAGTGTGAGCTTCAGAGACATTTTCTGTGCAGCATAGTCCATTAGTTACTACTAGGTAGATGGCTTTAGAACAAACCTTATATAACTCTGATCTCCGCATTTATTAATGAACGGCGATGATATAGAAAACAGCTTCTATGAGAGCACTACACTGCTGGAGCCAGCCCAGTTTGTGTTCTAGTAGCCAGATGGCAGAAACATTCACTGATGATGATTAATGACGTAAACAAGAAAATTAACCTCTTTAGGTCTGACAACAATCACTCCATCAAGAAAAAAATGGCATTATAGGAGTTATATGGAACTCCTGCACAGTACAACCTTATGACTCTTATGTTTAAGCTATGCCATTGGTCTAAGAACATGAAAGATTTCCCTTCACCCGTGAGGAGAAGCGCTCTTATGACGCTGCCCTGGGATCAGTTTTGCTATTAGAATGTAATAGGAGCAGCCTCTGTGAGAAAACATATCGTTCTCTCTGTTAAGTGACCGGTGTGGGAAAGTCAGACTTGCAGCAAATGATTCCAGATGCAATTCTTTCTCACTCTCTTTTTCAAACACACACGCACACACGCTGAAGGTAACGCTGACATGTACAAGACTTTTCTGATTTTGTTAACCTCTTTGGCAAATTGAAGTCCATGCTTGTATGTGGAACAGTGCTTGTACTGAATGCAGTGTTTTATTATAAATGTAAATTCAGTCTGTAACAGTATTGCTAAAACCAGTCCGTGCTGGAGAATATTAATACATGTCTTTGTAGATCTCTTGTAGTAGAGGGTGGAGCGACGTCTCCGACTCAGTCTTTTTGATCTTCTGGACAAGGTGAACATTCTCCGTAACTAACTGTCTGAGGTCAGCCATCTTCTGCAGCAGCTTGGGGAAGAGGTAGACTGAGTCAGAGTGATTTGCTTGTAGGTGGAGGTCCAGGGCTTGAAGGATGCTGTCCTGACTCTGCTCCACTTGCTTCACATTTATGAGCCCGGGGCGATCTGGGAGAACAGGAGGACAACAAGGGGTCACATTAAGATGAGTCACATTTTACTTTGAGAAAAAAAACCCCTCATCATCCACACTGAATATTTAATGACATTTTTTCCCATTGGGTGTATTTGGTATTTATGACCTTCTTAGCAGTAGTCATATAAAAAAATATCAAAAGTCCTGACTACAAGTCAGATTGTAACATTTACAAAAGGGGACAGGAAAGTTCTTTAAATTCTATCTTTAATAGATGGCCCCTGGATTGCCTTTTCAAAGTCGGTCTGTCATGACTTCATTTTTACATCTTTTTCGAAACCAGCAGACAACAGGACAGAAACAATTACTAAGTATGACATTCTTCACCAAGTCAACCCTTCAGTCTCACCTCCACAGAGAATAATGGCAGCAACAAACAGTGCCAGGTCGCTGTCATCCAGCTCCAGAGCATTAAACTTGACAGCAAATTCAAATTTAGGTTCCATGATCTCACTGAAGGGCTTTCTTAAACTGCGCAGGAACTCCCTGGTAACAAAGCCTTTACCATTGGCAACCAAAAGCCCATCCTTGTTCATGAGAGAGGGTAGCATGGCAAAAATGGCCTCATGTACACCATACTTTAGCAAAGTCACCTAAAAAAAAGAAGACGTAAGTCCAGAAGGTCTACATTAGTGCCCAAATAATCCTCCACATAACATCATGGTGCTTAAACAGAAAGTGATTTACCTGGTCATTGAGAAAGAGATCCACAAACCCTGGAATGCACTTGGCAAATTCTGTGAGTTCTCGCACAGTCTCCACTGTCGTGCATTGACAGCGGTAGAAAACATGGACCCCAATCTCCTTGGTCAAGGGTGCTCCGGGAACTAATTGGCTCCATACCAAACCACTTTCTGCCTTCCAGAGTGTGTCAACGTCATAGATCACAAACGGCTGAAAGGAGGACAGAATTCAATTTTTCATCAATCTGCAACTCCAAAAAGTACCAACTTAGTGCTGCGCAGACAAAGAGGGTATATTAAATTCCAAAAATACCTGAATATTTAAAAAACTATCAATTAGTATTTTTGATTGCCCATCCTTACCAATTATTTCTGCCAATTTTTAAAAGCCACTTATTTTCCAAACATTCTGAAACTAAAATGGTACTTTTTTGTACATGAATCATAAGATAAAATAACTTGAGACAGAGGCAGGGGCCTCTACATAACACTCTAGCTAGCAGGTAATGGATAAAAATGTCCAGCATAATGAGTTACAGAACTTATAATACCTTTAATTTCCTCTTGACCGACTGACTTATTTTTAAAAAAGAAATCTATTATTAGTCTTTAAGTGTTAAAAATTACCAAGTAAGATGCTTGAGAGTGGAAGCATACCTACATTTCCTCTCATTCTTTTTCACACTTTTGAACTATTCATCATCACTTGTCCTATATGGTTGAATAGTTTCTGCAAACTGCATTTTCCATTTCTTAAAAAGAATTTTAAGGGGGAAGATTCATGTTGCTTACGATTATTTTGTGAAAGTATTATTGTGGCCTATCTGTGAATTTTGTGTTGAAAAGTATGAACTTTTAATGGTTGTCCAGTAAAAAGTGATTTAGCTAGAAGTTTGAACACCTATATTAATTACACAATGCATGTCATACTCATTAGAGGCTTAGCACCACAAGACGATTTCATTCTATTGTCGACCCTGCTATGCCTTACTTTCTAACAACACATTCCTGGCAGAAAATAGTATTACCTAGGCTCTCCAAGTCAGATTAGACAATCTGAAACTGAAACATACCGAGGTGCTGCTAGTTTTGCCTGTCAGAATGCTGCGGGCCCTTTTCTTAGTCATACTGAGGTTCTTTAGGTAGGCTGTGTTGACTTGTTTGGCCAAGGTCTTTAGGTCTGAACCACCTGGCTTGCCAAGGTTCAGCTCCTCTGCAAGCAGACCTGCCACCAACTTCTTCCTCTCCGCCTCAGGCATACGTCCATATCGGATTGCTAGGAAAAACATTAACAAACACATGCACAAGTGGATTAAATAAATTTGTCAGCATTATGGTTGGTTTTTGATGCATGATTTTGTTTTTCAAAACTAAGGGGACGTACTTTAGTAAATCTAAAATATTCTCAGTTATATATCATATAACATAACGTCATTTACATATTGGATTTGTGAAAAAGAAGGGAAAATTCAACCACAAAAATTTTTCTTCTCACCATCATGGGACATTCCCAAAGACAGGCACTTCTGGAAGCGACAATATTGGCACTTGTTACGATTCTTCTTCTGAATCTTGCAGGAACGCTCACAGCGATCATATTCTAGTTTCATCCGCACCGTTCGCCGGAAAAAGCCCTGAGTTCGAAAAATGCAATTGTCTCAATAACTGATAATAATGAGCAATCAAAATATGTGTCATCTGAATTGTAATTTTACTTTGCTATTCTGCTATAACACTCTCTTACCTTGCAGCCCTCACAGGCATGCACACCATAGTGGAAACCAGAGGCCTTGTCCCCGCAGACCTTACACTCCACGCTGATCCCTGACCCTGAGCTGTCTTCTCGCCCGAGGCGCAGCTGTTCTGACAGCGAAGGGGAGGAGGTGTGCGACAGGTCTGCATGACAAAATTGCATGAATATATGTCTCAAGAAAAATCTGTCATCTAGACACATCTTACTTACCATGAAGAAAATCCCAAGTTCTTAATATATATATAAGTCTTACCTGTGTAGCTGGATGCTGAACTGCTGTTTTGCTTGCTGTTCTCCTCTTGATCAAGATTCTGTTTCTCATTTTTGGCCTGGTCCGCTTTACGGTCTTTAAATGCAGGAGGTAGCTCCTTCTCCTCCTCCTCTTCCTTCTCCTTCTCCTTCTCCTTCTCATCACTTTCCTTCGCTTTCAGCTCTTGTAGGTCTGTCAGTTCCGACACACTTGTCCCGCCACAGCTGTCTGAACCTCCGGACTCTCCTTCTGGTGGCGTCCATCTGACATCATCAGTGTCCTTAGGGGATTCGGATTTGCAGTATCCATTCACCCTATCGCACTGTCCTATTGCGGTTTGCTGAAACCATTCCATGGTTGCTGTTGAAGGTGACTGAGCAGCTCCTTTCCCGTCACATTGCCTTCGTAGCCCAACTAATTTAAGAATGAAATACTTTGTTTTAATAAGCATTGTAAAATCAGCAATGTGTACTTAAAATGGGGAGGAGACACAAACCAGGACTGACCATCAGATCACCATCAGGTTACCTTGAATGTTTAAAAATGATCCATCTTGAAATTAGATCCAAATTATGAGGGATTAACAGTCCACAAATCAAGTGACTGTCACATTCCAAACAAAGCATAAAGTTTGTAGTAATAAGTTGTACAGCCAAAACACTCCCCTAAATGTCAATTTTAAATTGAAGTATACAGGTAAATCCATAAATACTGTGGATATATAACTTCAGGTCTCATTACGGAAATTAGCACATGGACCAATGTTTGACCGTCTGTTTATTTAGTTATCCTTTCCAAAGTTACTCTGCTACTACTGGTTGTGTTTGAGCAGCCAGTGAATGCCCTTGATAGTAATAGGCTTAGGACAAGATACAAATACTGTTTAGGCATGCCTGGATTATTCACTAGGCAAGCAGAACAGACAAGTAGCGGCCCCAGACCATTATGAACTCTGACCTCCCCAGTTCTCCCTTTAGACACACAAAAAAACGGTCTTCTAAGGGCCTTAATGAATATGGATTATCAAACGTTAATACCCAAGGGCGCAAATTCTTGGAAGAGTTGATGCAAATAGGTTAATTCAGAACACACAATGTGATTTACTAAGCCTGAAAAGTTGTGTGGTGCTTGTGATTGCATCCGTATTTAGTACGTTTGAAAGGAAGGTGCTAATCGGCACAGAGATGCGAATAGACATAGTTTGGGAGTACTGAAATGCCGAATTGGATCGCAGTAGAATAGCACTACTATACGACCTGTTGTCATCATCTGACCAGATCCAGCGCTGACCAAATGCATTTTGGTCGTTCTATGTGGAATGCGAACAAGCCAGGCGAACAAGCCAGAGAGGCTCCCACCTCCTGCGCAATATATGAATCCATCTTCCAGACTACAACTCAACTATATACATAAAACGCTGAAAACATGAAGCAAATTAATTTCTGATTTGGGAAATATGGTAAATAAACTTAGCATATCCAGGAATAAAATGAGGGCGTCTTATTGGCATTTCTCCAAAATTCCACCCTATCAGTTTGATTGGCTTAACTTGTCAGTGACGTTTATTTATGGATAATACATCAAATTTGGAAAACCAAAATGTTAAGGCACTTAGTACCATTGAAATCACATAGAAATCTATAGTATCCTGCAAACTCTAGCTCACAGTCTGGCACCAATGTCCTGTAAACAATCCACTATCTCGGAGGGTAAATTTTTATCTCTACTAGAGCTGGGAGACATCTGTATTATTGTTTGCCTCAGTTCCATGCTAGGTCGCACAGTGTCCTAGTTGGGTGCTCTATGGAGACAGAATGCCTGCCCTATGTACACACTGAGCAGTGTTGTTAGCTGTTCGGGGCGATAGGATAGGGGATAGAGGAGAGGTCTTTGGGGGGTGGGGGTTACATATTTGCCCCGTGGCCCCCTAGTGGATTAATCCGTCCGTGTACGAAGCTAGCAGTTTGTCAGGGTCAACTAAATGTAGATTTATTGTTGTTGCCAGGGTTAATGCGGGCATTACGTGATGGCTCAAAGTCTAAAGTCAGTGTTTATTAGATTAACAAGAATAAAGGCGCTGAACGATAATTCAGATTGTAAAACCTTGTTGTTAACCTGTCATACTGGTTCTCGGAAATATCTACTAACATTACCATGAACTGTCTGACTCACTGACAGGACTGTGGCTGGACACAAACACGTATCGCCAGGACAACTAAGTTTGAGACGGGACAGCATTTCTCTTGTTTAAAAAATAAACATTATCTCGGCGAAAGAGAGTCCTATAGATTGGCCGTCGACTCTCGGTAGAGCTAGCTCACTCTGCTAGTTAGCCTTTCTGCGGAGTAAAGACTACTAATACTAGCTGTTAGCGTGGCTGACCCACATTCCCCAGTGTGCCTTTAAATAACGTTAGCTACCGCGGCAGGTTCGCTTACCTCTCCTCCTAATGCTGCTGTTTGACAAGATTTCCACGCCTCGAGAAACTGCCAACAGACTAAAATATAACAGCAGTGAAAACAGAGGCGAGTCCCATCAGGATAGATCGATAGTTGTCAAGTAGTTTGCAGTCCCCGGCAGGAGTCAGCTAACACCGTCGGCTAATGTTGCTAGCTGAAACTTAGCTCTTCGTTGAGGCGCGAGCCCTGAAAGCGCTGAGCCCTTGAGACAACAAAACAAGTTTGGACACTTTTGTCCGCTACCATATCACATGCCAATAAATGCAGTAAACCGTTAATCCCTCAAGGACTCTCTCCTAGCTTTACTTTGCTTTGCTTCATCCCCCTCCTCCATCGTCACATGCCAGGGCGCCCCCCCCCCCAACATACACACACACACACGCACACAAAGATACTCGCACACACACCATGCAAACAATTGTATGAGGATTCAAGGTCTTTGTCAACACCAAAACATGTCCGTCTTATGGAATCTGCAACATGGCCACAATATTCTCTATTTGTGGGAATGTTTGTATGTATATATGTGTATTTATATTATGTGTTTTGTATATTTAATTTAATAAATATATTTTCTAAAGTCATACTATGAATTGCTACCGCAGTGGCTCAGGACCTGATGCTTCGACTCAGTTACCACCTCGCCCTTATGCCCTATTGGCGCAGTACAGAGCAACAAGGTGCAGAGGGGCTCCCTTTGGGAAATGCCTGATCCCCATGATCATTGCTACCTTGAACAGCAGGCCTCATTAAACCGGTCTGAGTGTCTTCTGTTGTCATTTTAAATCGTTATTGTTCTGTTGTATTTCTTTCATTATGTTTTTGTGTGACAGGTGGTCATGACATAAATGGTTGGATTATCCTATCGATCGATCTATCTATCTAAGCAAAAGTATGGTTTCGTTCCCCAAACACCAATTCAGCACTTTTCTTAAAGCCTCGGGTTCGCAGTGAATATGCTGTATTGTAACTTTATTTTTCAGCATGATATGATAAAAACATAATTAATGGAAACAAAAAGGGCCTTGCAGGAAGGCTATGGTTGCTTTGAAACCGGGACCTTTACTGACCGTTTTACTGAATCCTAGTAATTGCTGAGTGTCAAAATAAGGATTAAACTAACAAGCACTATTATCTGACCTGTAGCTCCCTTATTGAAGAGAAACTCTGTTGAATTCAAACCAACCTGGTGCCATGCCAGCCTCCATCATAAAATACTTAAGAACTTGAAGCGAGAGGAGTCTTGATGTTGGGGTGAGCACTGCTCATATTTACTCTTCACCAATACTAGGTTTTCCAGACATGGTTTGATCATTAAAATCAACTTTTAAAATTCTGCATTGAATTGATGAATCAATAATTGGTGCTATTTCAAAAAACACAATTTCTCAAAAAGTCAATGATAATGCTGAAGAGAAGATGCAAACTCACATTTCAGTATTCTTTTTCAACTTGTTCAATTTTGTATTCTTTGTGATTAAATATAGCTATTATATATAACTTAGTGAATATCCCCATTTCTTTCAGATTTGATCCAAATGTAAAGTGCATTATAAATTAAATGTATTATTATTATTATTGACTCGTTCACACTCATTGAAGATTTCATAGAAAGTGAAGATGACAATTTCTTTGGATATATGCTGCAAATTAAACAGAGTAAAAAAAGGCAGTTGTCATAGTAAGGTATCAAGTCATTCTTTATTTACATTTGTGTCAGTTGACAGTAGAAGCAGGATGTTAAATTAGAGTTTCTCTCTCTATTTGTTTCTTTTTCCTGTTTAACAGGATCCACGCTTAATTGTAGCATAACTCTTCTCCAATACTGAACATCTGAGACAAAAACATTCATTATGTTAAAAATGTGGCATTCTTATGTGTGTCTAAAAGTTAAACTTCCTTTACTTACTTAGGAACTTAGCTTCCTTTTATTAGCCACTAAACATCACAACTTACTCTGTACCTTTCAGGTCCTGGTTTACCGCTCATTTTCTTTGGACTGAGGTATTTTATCTTGAGGACCGGCTTCAAACAGGTTTTAGTCAAAACATTAGTTCTGCACTGAATTCTTTAGAATGCAAAATTATTTTTACAAATGCTGCTGTCTGAGATTTAAGTTCGCGTTATTACAGTTTCCATATTGCTCACACATCATCCAAAGCCCTTTCTGTCACAAAAACTCACACACTGACCAAAAGGGATCTGTGCAACTTCTCAAATACACATTATTATGGGATGTCCATCTTTCCATTTGAGGCATTGGAGTGGCATTTTTCTGAATCTGTCCCTGTTCTTTTGACAACGTTTTCTTTGCTCTCCTCATCCTGATCCTCTGATCCTGATCTTCTTATGAGATGCAGGCCTGCATCTCTCTGTGTCGGGACTTGGAATCTTGAGAAAGAATTTCCCAGTGATGGTCTTTTCTCTAAAAACAAGGACAGCAGAAAGCAAATAATTCAAAGAATTAGTGAGTGCTTACAGAAAGGCACTCAAGGCATTTTCATTTGTAAACAAAGGTTTTACAGATGAAAATGCTGAAACACTTAAGGAGTTCATTGATTTAAAAATAATCAAATTTCGTTGCGTGCAGTCACAGAACAACGTGTGAAATATAACAAACTTTTTTATTCACAATTGATAACTGATCTAATGAAAATGTATTTTACCAAACATACAATCTTAACTGAACCAACATCACATACTTTAATACTGTCATAAAACCTGTGGTAAATCTGAGGAAAGTAATTTAAATGTTGAATTCTCCTCATTGTTTTTTACAGTTACCAGCTTTGACAAGTGCTCTTTTATATTAATATATCCCTTGTCCACTTATCAGAAGATTGGCGGGTCATTCCCTAACCCATGCCACGAAGACGTTGTGTCCTTTAGGACTTTGGGATACTGAAGCCTGATTTGCGCCCAATGCCTGTTTCATTTTTTTTAACGGTTATTTCCTGCTGAACTGGTGCTACCTTGTATGCCAGCCTCTCCCATCACTGTGTGACTTTGTGAATTGGTAATTTCAGTGGTGAATCACACTACAAAAGCAGCGATATGACTGTTGTCCATTTACCATTTTGTGGTACCTGATGTTTATCTCCGTGATTTTTAATTGTAATATTCACATTGCTATTGTGGATACATGCTTTAATTTGCATATTCTGTAGCAGATTTTTCTGAAAACAAACTCTTAATTTGGATAGTTAATTAGCAATAGCAAGAAACATACTAGAACATTTTGCAAGAAATTTTAATGTTTACCTGATACTTGGTGCATATCTCAATTATGATATTGCCTGTGATGAGTTCTTAACCTTACTGATTTCTTCCATTGAAGAGGTACATTTTGAACTGATTTACCTCAACTGCTTCTTTTTATGTGCAGCAAGCCATTAGGCCACACCCACATAGCTGTAACCACACCCTCAAAGCTCTGGTCACACCTATATACATCTGACCACACCAACATAGCTATGACCACAAAAGTCAACGTCAAATCTACTGAGGTTCTGGCTCAAACCGTAATTCATATCAATGAAACAAAGACTAATTGCCGTTCATACGACATTGCCGAACTAAGAAATGTTAACTCCAGAGCGAGTTAAAAAAAAACCTGGAGATTCTGAGATTTTCTGAAAATCATCACTGTAGTTTAAAATGGAAATCAATGCAGCAGTTTGGTGGACCACCTAGATCTCTTGGTCCCCTGCAGCCCAAACTATAAGGTTGTTTTTAAGTCAGAATCCCCGTTACTTGTTTAAACCTAATGTCCTCTTCAGGTTAAGGAAAAGTACATGGCTTCAAAGAGGGCGCGGTTTGAGATTCTTTCACAGTGATTTCCCATTATTTCTTTTTGAAAAATTCCTAGTCACATTACACTATTTTCGATCAAGCTGCACATTGTGATGTACGTATAGCAGATATGCAGGAAACTCTGCATGTTCCTACTAGTTCCATGGCTAAATTAGACTGAAAAAAGTATGGCAAAAAATAATCAGTATGCCTCTTTGCTTGCACATCAGGCTCACAGAACAAGTGTCACTAATAACAATAATGATCGCTCTGTTCTATTCTAAATTGTCAGTAAGTCTTTAGAGTTTGATAGTGAATTAAAATGTATAATACCAGGATCTTAAAACTGAAACCATCTTTCATTTTATTATTTACACCTGCTTTGGCTACTTTGACTTTTCGAAATGCCTTCCTGAAAGCACCTTTGCAAGTTTGTCATGTCTCGCAATTCAGTATCTCATGTGCAGATGGGAAACATACCACCCAAACTGATTGGCCGCATCAGTCGGTTCATCTGGACATTCCAGTGTTTGACATTGGTGCTTGCCTGGTGATGTTTCCTCTGTGCAGCCTGTCAAATTAAGAAGAGATCATTAAAATGCCTACAACTGCTGTACCACCGGCCCCAACTAATCAATATCTGTAAGAAAAAGCATTCTTATTTCCTAAATTCTTGCAACACTCTTTTGTCTTGCTCTATGCAGGCTCTTCTCAAACCAAGCTTGTCTCCTTACAAATAATAAACAAAAAAACAAGTAAAAAAATACAAATTAATTGAATTGTTTGTCTCTCGTTGGCTTTGGGACTCCGCCCCTCATCTAAAATCAACTGGGATAGGGTTCACCTCCTCCTGCCTCAGGTGCAGAAAATGTATGAATGTCTCAATGAATGGATGAAGGTATGCACGGATGGATGGAATGGCACACTTTATAAGAAAGAAGCTAATCCAGCATTTATTGTAACAACAGTGATAATGTGAAATCAGTTAGGTTTCAAGTAGGTTTCTTGTTCTTACCACTACATCCTGGTCAACCCGATACCGGTTGGTGCGAACCTGCTCCAGCTGCCTCTGCGCCTCTTCCAGGGCCCTGGACTTGGCTTCCATTTCCTGTTTGAGCTCTTGCTTCTCCCGCTGTGTCTTCTGGATGTATGACTCTTGTTCCTCCTGTAGGGAAATCAGGGCCTTCATTTTATCCTCCTCCTCAGCCAGTAAACTGGAGAAAAATGGAAAGCAAACATGAAGAAACATTTTCTAAAAGAATACAATGATTAATTCACCTCCTTAAACTTTCTAAGAAGATTAGATATTTTATATAATGTTGCAGATTTAAGAGTGTGACAGGACGTTGAGGCTGTTTGAAGATTAATGAAATCCATTCATCAGAACTATTTTTTTCTTGAAAATATTTAGAGAGCACAGAAACAGCCACACAATGGATGTGACCAATGGCAGTGCTTAACAACTTCCTTTCCAGGGAGCTGAACTTCCTCTGGAACATACTACAGCATGAACCCCTTTCAACAGCTGAGCTTTGGTGTCTGCAAAGTACCTCCCTACTGACAGCTCACAGATAAATGTTTGAATACTCTTAACCCAAACAAATGACTTTTCATTGTTCTGTGGAAGTGTATAATGACGAAGTTGTGTCTTTTTGAGGTGGCAACATGAAACACTCTACCCAGCTTGAGCCAAGCGGAAGGCCTCTTCATCCATTCTGGCTTTGATCTCCTGCTGCAGTGCGTCCTCCAAACGCTTTTGCATGTCCTCTAACTCCTGGATCCTCATCCTCTGCCTCTCTGCTTCCTCCTCTTTCAGAACCATCTCTGCCTGCATACTGACCCGGGCCTTGAGAAACACGGCAACAACCAAAGGAATAACTACTCAAATAATTCTACCTCTGAATTTTACCTCTTTATTTCTTTTCCTCCACGCCTACATACTCACCTCCTCCGCATCTCTCAACTGGACCTCCAGAGCCCGCTGCAGCTGTTCATGCTGCTGACGCCTCCTCTGCTCATCTTGCTCCATAAGAGCCTGAGCCTGCTTTTGTGCCTCCTTCAGGAGTTCCAGCTCGGCGAGCTTACGCTCCCGCTCCTCCTGCAGGGCCTGCAGCCTTTGCAGCTCCTCTTCCTTGGCTTGCAGTCTCTTTTCCCGCTGATCACGTTGTTCGCGCCGCTTCAGTTTCAGATCTTTGTGGAGGGAGTTTTTCCCCTCAACATGCAGCCTGATGGCAGTTTGAATAGCTGTGAAGAAGATAATGTTAAAAGTCATGATATTTAAGGTGCTGCTTATAAGATCAAACACCATCATCATTCACCAGTGATCAAACTGAGTAAATCTGAATCTCCACTTACCTGTGCTCCACTCCTGTCTCTGCTTGGTGTCTGAGGCACTCATCTCAAAAGTCTTGGAGAGGGTTTTCAGACAAAACATGCATCTCTTCCCATCCCGATCTGGCAGCACCTGAAAAAATGTTGTCACTTTTTAATTGTGGTTGGTTCATGAATACAAAAAAGCAGGAAAGACATGAATTGTAAACTTGCAGGATAAAAGACTTTGAATGACCAAACACTATTTGAACATTATCTATTTCTTCTTCTTCTGTCAATAGCTCTCATTCTCTAAATGAAAGCTAGTGATCGTTTAGAGAGGGATCGCTAGCTTTGCTTTGGAGTGAAACAAAGCACGGTGTTTATTGATCGTGCTGATAAAATAAGAGAACTTGCCCAACCTTTTGTTGTTGCTGTCTTTAATATGGTCACATTAATTTGCTAATAATTGACCCACTATTCATGTTGAAAGCCAGCAAAAGAAACCAGAGCTACTCTGCTCCACTTCTACAACAGTGAATATTATATTCAGAGAGGGTCATTCATGAGATAAAGACTGGTCTATAAATTTCTAATTTCGATCACTTGATCTCTGTAAGAGCTGTGAGGACATCTTTAACAAGGACATATGCAGCATAAACTATTTAATATAAGCATATGAATTGAATCAATGAGATCTACCTTGTAAATGTTGTGTTTTACTTTAATAAATCATATTTTACTCACTAAGTGCATAAGAATCAACTTGAGGAGATCTTTCTCCTGTACATTGTGTTTTACTTTAATATTTCATATATTACTAACTAGGCTGATCTTTTTTTTAATGAAAAAAACTGTGGACCTAACTTGACATTTAATGTTAGGAGTTCAATCAAGGGGGTTTCTTTCCAAACGCAGGGGAATGGGGCCTTTTTCTGCAATATACCACAGCTTTCATTGACTTCAGCATAGGCCTAGTTTGTTGATGACAATTAAATATGAGATTACAGAATGTCTCCTTTGGGACTGTTTGAAACAGGGGAGGGTTATTTATTTTCTTCTTTGCTGAAGGGAATGCAGTTTAAATTCTTTACAATCAAGGAAGGTCGAGAGTGATTAGTGCCACATCATTTGTCGCTATTCTACAGAAGCTGCCAACCACATCTTATTCAATGTATTAACAGGAAGAACAACAATAGTAAGGTTAAATGTGTCACAAATAAGAAATGCAATGTAAAGGGATAGTGTCTGGAATATTTTAAATGATTTCCATAAATCATACTTCCAAATACATGGGATTAAGAAGATTAAAGCAGTTTTAAAAAAAATGAAAGTAAATATCCAGCCTATACAAGTGGCTTGAATACTTTAAAACCATTACAATGAAGGTAAAAAATAAAGCACAGTGGCTCATTCTTTGCATGAACACCGATGAAAGGTATGGAGCTTTAGGATGCAAGTTTGAATAAACAGCAAGGAAAGAAAAAAAATGAGAATTGATAAACATTTTAGTGTGCACCATGAGTCTGATAATTAGTTATTGAGTAAAGAGCTGAGGCTTAAAATGAGGTACATCAATTTAAATACTAGGCTTTCAGTTATTACTACCAAAGATGTACCAATAACACTGGAGGAGCTGCTTTTTATAAGAATCGGGGGATAAAGTTAGCGGTATGTCTGTCCGGTAGTCTTTCTTGAATAAGTAATAGTATATATTAGCCATGATATGTATAGTTGTACCTTTTTACATTTTTTTACCTTTCGTCAATTTAAATATTTCTGAGCGGTGAGCGTCTATCCAAGCCATTTTTCAGGGGGTGTTTTTCATTAACTGTACATTCTAGATTAACCAATTTCCACACGTATATCGACAACAACCTTTCTTATTACTTTTGTTGTCGAACTCTCTAGTACAATATTGAGAAGTTATTTTCTGCGTTTGAAACATCCCTGATGAGCAGTGCCCATATGGCACCCGCGGAGCAAATTGGGGTTCAGTGTTTAGCTCAAGGACACCAAGACATGTAGACTGCAGGGTTCTTAAATCAAACCACCAACCCTCCGATAAATGGACAACCTCTCTACCTTTTGCCCCGAAATCCCTAAGTTTTATCTGAGTCCTGAAGTAGTTTTACAGTTACATTTTACAGTAATTAACAGGTAAAATTAAAGATGCCAGCTTCCTGCAGCAAGAAAGCAAATAAGATTAGTACTTGTTTCTTTAACTCGACAAGTTAAAACAGTAACAAGATCATTTTGTTAGAAGCCACGGTTATTTTCAGGTCATCCAGTCTTACTATATATTATTATATAAAGCTGCTTACCTCCACACAGCAGCTCCCATCCAGAGCTATGTTGCCCTGACACTCCTTGCGGTCCTCCCCGGTATAGTAGGACAAGTTGCTTGGTCTTAATGTGAACCAGCGTTCCTTCCAGTTCCTCCTCAGCTGGCCTTTTTTCCATAGATAACCCTGTATGCAACCAAACCAGCAAACACATATAGTGCCCTCTAGAATTATAACCACCATTTGAAAAAAAATTGTAAAATTAGTTGTTTTTTTAAAACCCCCCCGAAAAATAAACCATGCGGGTGCAAAATGTTTTGCCACCCCCTTGAAATCCTGCAATTAACTATTGACTGTTTAATTACATAGGCCCTGGACAATTTGTTAAATAAATCATGGACTCCATCACTTACCAGCAGATACTGGATGGATACCTAAAAGCCTCTGCCAAGAAAGTGAAAGTGGGCTGTGGTTGGACCTTCCAGCAGAACAATGATCTGAAGCACACTTCAAAATGAATTGGTTCGGAAATGACAAAATAAAGCTTTTGCCATGACCATCCAAGTCACCTGACCCAAACCCCACATATCATCCGTGGGATGTGCTGCAGAGGAAAGTCCACAGGCGTCTACATGACAATCTGATGTATGATGAGTTCATCAGATGAGTTTTGTTTGGAGGAATGGTCTCAGATCGTCTCCATGTGTTTATTAAACCTCATCACACACTACAGAAGGAGACTGAGGGCTGTAATAGTGGCTTACGGGGGCTGCACAAATTAACAAATGCAGTGTGCCAATAAGTGTGGCACACAGGTTTTATTAAAAAAATCTTTGTAAACAATGTAATTTTGCCAATCTTTCTGGAGTGCTTTGTATACTATCATCGATTCAACGTTCGTAACCGAAACACAGTCTTTTTACGTAAAAGGTGACTCTCCTACCTCTTTGAGGACATCGCCAACTATCTCCCTGTACACTTCCTCTATTGCCATGCTGACAACGTCCTCATCAACTCCCCTGGATATCTTTCCCGTGTTCATCATTTTGAGGAAAACCCAAACAGTGATGCCATTCTGCTGCATGGATTCATGGGAGAAGTCTTCAAATTCAACATTGTTGAATTCAATGCTCATAGCCATGCACAGCTTCTTGAGGAGATACTCCACCTGAAGAGGAAAAGAGGGTGAATGATGTTTCCAATCATCTGCCTCCTGAATATGAATTGCAAAAACGATCATTCACAATTCACAATTTTCTCTGGTGTTGAGTACATTTTTTATCCTTTCTGAGAGATTTTTTTACTTTCCTCTGAAGTTTTACTTCATTAGGATGGGGAGCTAATAACACAAAACCTTATAAGATTAGGTCAGAGCAGCAATATCTTCTCAACATAAAACACAAAAATAAAGATCACTTTCTATAATTTGGTCCTTCTCAAAACAAACTTATATTTTTGTTAATCAACCCATGTAATTAAATATATTTAAGTAATATTATGTAAGTCACACTTACGATATATGTAATCACCGAACAGAGTTCTCTGTGGAGTGGTTAGTATGGGTAGATTATATGGAAATAAGATTTGATGATTTTTTTTTACTTAGCAAGACAGAAAATACACTGCCCTTGAAAGGCTTTTTCTTGGCAGCAGCTGTGAAAAACAAATTACAGGAAACCAAAACGACGTTTGCAAGTTAGAAACAAGCCCACACTGCATGAGAAGAGCACCATGTTCCATGATAGCAAGAAACAAGGTCTCCGTCAGGGTGTGCTCAATAATCTTTAAACATTTTTAGGTCACAGGTTACCGTCTGGAGTCTCACACTTGTGCTCAACAAAAACTCACAATGACTGGAAATATCCATGCGATTACACTTAAAACAATTAAATGTGTATCATCATATACAGTCACATCCTAAATTTGATTTTAGACATGGCTAAAGAAGTATAAGACAAGAAATAAGAAATACCTCATACTCCACTGCATAGCATAAACAGATAGAATAGAATAGAATAGAATAGAATAGAATAGAATACATTTTTCCAGAACAATGAAATGCAGTATATATATAGTACATTTATATATATATATATATAGTCGGGATAACACTATTGAAAAGGCTCAATAAATATTGCATCAATGATTATACACATCATACAATAATGAATAAATTGTATTACCAATAAATTGAGCCAATAAAAGAAAGTCAAATTGCTTTTATCAACTTCAAGAAGTATTTTACATCTGGAAAGATGTTATATTGTCATAAAACTAGTCAGTCTATGCCGTAGAAAGATGCAAATATATTTAAAAATCGCTGCTACATAAGTAGAGAAAATAAAATGGGTAGAGAAACTAAAGGAAATGTCTGGAGTATTAATTTTTTCTCCCTTTCAACAAATCTACAGCAACCAGAAAGCATTGTGCCACAACTGACCATTAAATTATCCAGCTGTTGGGGGATTTACTATGAGTTGGGTAGTATTTTAGTACAGAACAGTAAGAAGTAAGAACAAGCTTTTGTGAACTTCTTATTTACATACAAACTAGCGAAAAGGTCAGTTAAATGCTCTCTGTCCCTAGACGCAGGTGAAAAAAATTCTTTCTGCATCGCAAATATCTGTCTTGCATTAAAAATTGTAGTCAGTGAGTGTGAGTAAATCCCTGTAGGGGTTAGTAACATATTCTTGAACCTACCTCATCAGGGACCATGACCAAAGGGTACTTGTCTTCAGAAAGGAAATTAAAAAGACACCAAAGACGAAAAGCATCCTTCTCTGGGAGAACAGTGCTGCTGGTTTTATCTGTCTGGTAGTTTTTCTTTGCCGTAAGGGTCCAACAGAGCTCGTCTACATTTTCCTTTGTGAAAGAGCCTTCGACAACCTACAAAAATAATCAGCAGATATTGAAACTCAAAACAGCATCCATCACTGCTAAGCTACTCAATTTGATATTACAGAGAGGGCATATATATATATATATATATATATATCTATATATATATCTATATATATCTATATATGTTTAGCACCTTATCTAGGACATATTTGTTGAGGTAAGGCATGTAACCCTGACTGGAAACTGGACCATCTTCATCATCTCTGAAGTGCTCCTCCAAAGCGATCGGGTCATGGGGGATACACAAGACTGTGCACAGGTTGTGTGACAGTACCTAAAAAATCACAGCACCAAAGGACAGAAATATTAAAACACCAGCTGACTTTGGGTAAGAGGTCCCTGGATATGTTGTCAGTTCATCACAGACACATAGAGACTATAAGCCTCAATGGATTTAATGTTGTAATTGGATTTATTGTTGTAATTGGATTTAATGTTGTAATTGTCACAACTAATGGACAGGTATTATTTATTTCAAGTGGACATTTGAGTTTCTTAACTGAAACTGACGTGTTGAATTTCTATTGCATCAAATTCTTCTATAAAATAATTTTGTTTGCACATACATAAATTGGAATAATTTTAGAAACAATTTGGGTAGAAATCAACAAGAAGCGAGGAAGTATTGTAATAAGCGAGGAAGTATTATCGAAAAATATAAAAATAATTAAAGAACTGTCAAATTGACAAATATGAATAAAAACTTGAAAGGATAAATCAATTATAGAGGCATATGAACTACATATAAACTAAAGAGTTAAAAAAAAAGCTAATACCTGCCTACATTCACTAGTAGTAGGCAGGCAATTGTTTCTTGAACCGTTATTAATTTGTGTGTAATCATATACCTGATGCATTTTTATCAGACATCCAGTCTGTGTGCGTTGAGCCATAACCACATCCTGTCTCTGAGCTCTGCTGCACTACAATATCTGCCTTTCCTGGGGCTGTGGCATGCGACCTGCCTCTGGGCTTTTCTAAAGTGGTGCCTGTTCAAAGAATGCCTGCATGAGGGGGATAAGCCTTGTCATGAGGCTGTGACTACCAGCAAGCCCATTGCCAGAACGTGGAGATGACTGGAAATGAATTCCACACCAAGATAAACTGACATAATGATGAGATCAACAAAAATACAGTGGCTGAATTGAATTACCGTGGCAAGAGACAACAGTCACCACTCATTTTTTCACTTGTCTGTAACAATGTTCTTTTTACAAGGCCATGGTGTGAGGATTCATATTCAACAGGCTGTTCTCCTGTCAATCCAGTGCAAAAGGACCCTTTACACTACAAGCTGGTACAGGCAGGCTCAATGCAGACACAGCTTGGAGATGAGAGCCTCTATTCATACACAGACTGAGAGAAAACTGTTTTACTCTGGTGCTCCTGCCAGACAGTGGTGCATATTGTGCTCTCCTTCAGCAGTAAAGTTGTCACTCTTTCAGAAGTGACAACTTTACTTGAAATATAAGGAACAAATGTGTTACTTGTGTAATGGCAGAAGAGTAAAAAACAGAGTTTCACACAGGAAATATTGATGCTAAGCATATATGAGATTGCACTCGTATTTCCTGAAACACAGAACTCAGTGTAACAAAAAGCAAACCACAAATACAGTTATAAGATTTAGTACGGTGAGATCCAACATCTTAACGCTGTCTTCCTCAAGAGGAGCCCACGTCATCGAAAAAAATCACTAGATTTAGAAATAAAGCAACAGAAAGAGGGAAGTTTCATGTTTTAGAAAGAAAGAGCTCCATAAAGTCCAGGTAGTGCACCGACCTTCAGCTGGGACTTGGACACCTTTCCGCTCTTCTCCAGATCCAGGGCTGTGAAAGCATACCAGATAGATTTGAGCAGCTCAGAACGCACGTCCATGTCTACAGCACAGATTCTTACTGGTTTCCTCTTAAGCGTCTCTTCTTCTTTCCTCTGCGGTTGTCACGGGGCCCCTGGGTGACAGGCTGACACCCACGTTGTGCTGCTACTGTCAGGCAGTCGTGGGGCTTTCTTTACTGGGCCACCGGCAGTGACATCTGCAGGAGATCCACTGTCACATACAGAGAGGGAGGGTCTGAAGGTTCCCCACAAGCTCTGGTGCTTTTCTCGGGTGAAAGATAGCATTACAATCTGTCAAGTAGACACACATAATAATAATAATAATAATACATTTAATATATAATACAGAAGAGCATTGCATGCACTAATAAAAATAAATAAATACATCAAACAACTTATCTCGTAATTAGGAGAAGAGATCTCTCACGGATCTCATAGTTACGAGATCGTAATTATGAGATCCTTATTTCGTAATAACGAGATCGTTTTTGGTGTTTATGAGATGAGGAGGATATGATTGTTTGTTTGCACATTCACGCATCTGTCACTGGATCTGTCCTTTCACCGGCTGTATGTTTTGGACGTTTAATTCCTTAGTGTTTTCCACTGTGAGCGAACTCGCTCCACTTATTCTGTAGGGAAACCTGCGTTTTGCAGCTTGTTTACTATAATCTTGAACAGGATGAGCATTTGGACACTCATCCTAAGTGCCAAACATGTAATATATAAACTTCTTCATCGCACCAGAAGAATGACTGTCACTGCTTCCGCCACTGTGTTCAAATGTCTGTGCGTCACAACACGTCGTCTTTTTCTCGTAATTACTTGATGCTTTTCTTGTCATTATGAGTTCCGTATCTCGTAATTATGAGATAAGGTGTCCGCTCCAAAAGACAAAAGATAAGGTGTTTGATTTTTTTTATTTGGTGAATGCAATGCGCTTCCGTATACATAAACAGAGAGATAACACAATATGAATGATTGAATTACACACTAAAGCTGGGCTCAATTATTTATAGTTTACTGAGAATGTCCCTTTTCAATTTTCATCTATAATATTACAACGGGGTCTATTATTACAACCTTATTATTAATATTACTGTATTTGCAACTCATTTCAATATATTTTAATAGATGCTCTTGTTTATTAATAAATAACATCCATTTACAAAGTAATGAGTTGTAGCACATAAGTATCTGTGCTTATTTGTCCGCTCAATTCTGAAGCTCACATCAGAAATGTAACCAAGGTGTCATTCCTAAGTAAAGGTAGACCGTTTCTCTATAAGACTGACGCAGAAAAACTATGGCATACTTTTATAACAGGCAGCATTGCATGATGCTCTCTTGTTTGGTCTAAGGAAAAGTATTTTGACTATGTTCCGAAGATAGCAGCTCCCATACTGACAAGGAACCGAGAGAGAGCAAATTTCACACCTATTTTAAACTCCTCACATTGGCTCCCCATCAATTTTGGATGGCTTTAAAGTTCCTCTTACAAGTTTTTGAATTGTAGAATGGTCTGGCAGCAGCTCCAACGGCTTATTATTTTATTTTATTTATAAAAATAAGATACACAGAGGCCGAACAGACAGACAGACAAACAAATAAAAAGATAGACGAACAGCAGTGAAAACAACCTCATGGCAGAGATAATAAAATAATAAGTCGTGTGGAGTAGTGACATCACAGTGTGGCTCTTGTTGTCTTTGTTCCTTTGATTCCTTTGATGTTATTTGGGGCTGGATCGGGGGCTCAGTTTTAAGAGTTCCTGATATTCTTAGATGTTCCTTTGGGGCTGGAGCCGGGTGCTCGGTGGGTTGAACAGAGTCGCTGAAGTGGAATGCACAGAATCAAACAGCTACAGAGTATTTGAGAGATACTTAGATAGATAGATAGATAGATAGATAGCCTTTATTAGTCCCACAATGGGGAAATTGCAATATTACAGTAGCAGAGCATGTTACAGAGTAAGAATGACACAGAGTAAGAATAACACAGAGTAAGAATAACATCGTGTTATGTGCAATTAAAATAAATTAAAATAAATTAAATTAAAATTAAACGTTATGTGCAATTAAAATAAATTAAAAGGTAGATGTGTGTGTAAGTGTGTGTGTAGTTGTGTAGGTGTGTGTGTGTTGCTAACAGTGCTGGTTGTGGAGTCTGACTGCTGCAGGAAGGAACGATCGGCGATATCGCTCCTTCACACACTTGGGGTGAAGGAGTCTGTCGCTGAAGGAGCTCTCCAGTGCAGAGATGGTTTCCTGCATGGGGTGGGAGACGTTGTCCCGGAGAGATGACAGCTTGGCCATCATTCTCCGGTCTCCCACCTCCTGCACCGAGTCAAGAGGACATCCCAGGACCGAACTGGCCTTCCTGATCAGTTTGTCCAGTTTCCTCCTGTCAGCAGCTGAGATGCTGCTGCCCCAGCAGACCACTCCATAAAAGATGGCTGAGGCGACTGCAGAGTCAAAGAAGGTCTTCAGGAGCGCCCCCTGCACTCCAAAAGACCTCAGTCTCCTCAGCAGATACAGTCGGCTCTGACCCCTTTTAAAGAGTGCCGCTGAGTTGTGGGTCCAGTCCAGTTTGTTGTTCAGGTGAACACCAAGGTACTTGTAGGACGTGACCATCTCAACGTCCATTCCCTGGATATTCACCGGTGTGTGGGGGGGTGTTTGCCTTCGGAAGTCCACCACCAGTTCCTTGGTTTTACCCGCGTTGATCTGGAGGTGGTTCCACTGGCACCAGTGCGTGAAGTCCTGCGTCAGTCCTCTGTACTCCTTGTCGTCCCCGTCTGTGATGAGACCGACGATTGCAGAGTCATCAGAGAACTTCTGCAGGTGACACGTGGGTGTGTTGTAGGAGAAGTCTGCAGTGTAGAGGGTGAAGAGGAACGGAGCCAGGACCGTTCCCTGTGGGGCCCCCGTACTGCAGACAACCACGTCCGACACACAGTCCCGAGTCCTCACATACTGGGGACGGTTGGTCAGGTAGTCCAGGATCCAGGATGCGAGGTGCTCATCCACTCCGGTCAGTTCCAGTTTGTCCCTCAGAAGCGTTAGGGAGTTTTTCGGAGTCGATGGTAGATTTACAGCCTTCCAATAATTCAGACGTTAATGGAGAAATCTGCATGAATATTTCCTTAACCTAGTGTACTAATGTGCTTTGGCTTAGGTTAGCACGTGCTTTGTCTAGTTTTTAGCTTTACTAACTATTGCTCTATATTTTGTTTTTGCTGCTTTATTGATCCGATTTTTATTTAAACCTTGTTAGGGCCGTTTGAAGAGCTTATTTTTCTTCCAGTGATCATTCAAACCTTAGGCTTCATTTATACGTTAAACGTGTTGTATAAATTGTGTTAAGTAGCATAACATTTAAAATTCCTTATTGCCAAAATTAACTCAAGCAGACACTTCAAGAGTTAGTATTGTAGAAATACAATAAATATGAATTAGAAAATATATTTTTTGTTTGGAAACCAGATTACTTGACATGTGGAATTTAAAAAGTAATGAGAAATATTTTTGAAGGAGCATAACCACTTCTCTCGGGTAAACGTTACATAAAGCCCAACCACAACTCACTATCAGGTCTTTTATATTATCAGTTAACTTTAGCTTGAGTTGGAACATTCATATAACTCTCACTTAATTTAATATTTGCTGGGCCTAAATAACTTAACAGGTTTTGATATTAGTGCTAGCCCAGCCTTTTCCATTTGGTTTTAAATTAGAAAAAGCACTAAGAGAACTAAGACCTCCACCAAGAGCCAAAACCTACCTCTGAACTTACTTTGTTTCTTCCTCTCTCATTGTATTCATATGTTCAGCACGTTGTTTTATTCTCTGCTCAACACTCCTAGACTTTGAGCAAGGGCATTATCATGAACTGACATTGTTGCATCATTTCCTGTTCCTCTCCAGTGTAAAACATCAAAGGAACAAGGCACAACAGAACCCAAGGTTTCGCAAGCATTCAAGCAAATTCCTGCATTGATATCTAAACTATTTCCAGACTAACTCTACCAAAGACTCCAACAAACTCTCTTAATATCTCTCATACACTTTGTAGCCAAACATATCTTTCGCCTTCCACTTCAGCGTCGCTGTTCCACCCATTGAGACCCTAGCTCCACCCCCAAAGAAAAGTTAAAGGAACAAAGGCAGCAAGCAATAGTAGACACAGTTTACTCCCGTGTGTTTGTTCGTCGATAAGGTAGTTTGTTAGTTTATTTGTGACCATCATTAAGGGAAAACTAAAGAACAATTCTGTATGAAATTCTACCGAGAGGTAGTTTTTAGCATATCCTACAGGTGAATACATTTGGTGACGTTAAATGCTGCACAGCATTTAAAAATTTAATAAAATAAAAAATAAACCGCAGAAGTTTCAATGTTTTATATTGTGTCCATTATTGAGGCCTAAGTTTCTTTCAACATAGATATCCTTTGATGTTTTACTTAAAAAATGTTTTATTTTAAATGTTGCAAAACACGTAATGTCAACAAAATTTAAACACCTATAGCTGTAGCAGTAGCAGCAGAAGCAGCTTAATCTGTGAATTATTTTTTGCAAAATCAAGTTCATAGCCAGACGGACAGACAGAAAGACAGACAAACAAATACACGCTGATGAAAACATAACTTCCTCCCTTGGCCGAGGTAACACACAGGAGTGAAAACTTGACCGATCAATCGTGGCAGACCAAGCAATTCAAGCTGACAGTGTCTATTCTATTCTTTTCTAATCTATAAAAGCATTATTTTCGGCAATTAGGTTACTTGTCTAAAACTTTGGCATTCTATTCTATTCTATTCTATTCTATTCTATTCTATTCTATTCTATTCTATTCTATTCTATTCTATTCTGCTAAGTGCGAAGAGCGTCGTTACCATGGAGCTGTTTATCAAATATCGTTTTTCATTGGTCCTCACTTCAGCATGATCAAAAGACGGCGTCTCATTGGCCGGTACGGCTCCCATTCGTTACCAATGGCGAGGCCCGCTTTTTACAAACTGCCAGAAGTCCCGGAAGTTGACAGTCGACTGCAGTGTGAAAGAACGTATAGAGGGATTTTTAAATCCTCACAAAACTACCGGAAAACTAAAACATTTGGATTTAACTGTATTTGAAATACGTAACTGGTCGCACAGGAGGAAGTCATTTTTTCTTTTGAAAGTATGTAACATATACAGTACTCTGCTCAATGTTTAGATAACATCATGTAGCTTGTGCTAGCGAGTTAAAATTATCTTTTCGATATCATTTAAGCCCATATAGTGTTTCCTAACTTTTTAAAACTTTAAAACTATTTGATCCAAATGTCTTGATTGAATACCTGATAATTATTTTCTTTTTTGGAACTTCAACATAAACGTTATATCTATTTGCTTATATTTGTTGCTTCCTATCTTTGATAAATTTGAAGAGGAGTGAGATGTTTTTGTTTGTTTGGGTGCATGATCTGTGTATTTATTTATTTTTTAATTTTAACACACAGTTTGCTTTCAGGCTCCATAATGTTAATGCTGCTTTCTCACATTTCATTTTTTTCCCCAATTTATGCTCCTTTAGTTCTTCATACCTCGGTTTCATTATGGCCTCAACTCCAGTCCTTTGTCAACAAAGTCAAAACAAAATCAAATGTGACTTTCAGAGGTGATAAACACATTTTTCTAGTTATTAAATGAAATGGTGAAGGGAAATATTGTATTGATTTTACGGATGAATTTAATTGTAATTTTATTTAACTTTTTTCTTCGATCAGATAGGACCTATCTGATAGGTCCTCATTGAAATAAAAATGTGCACCTGCTTTGTTGAACTGTTTAAGCTTTTAAGTACTATTAATCAATAGAGGAGTTTTAAAAAATATAAACAAGAAATTTTTTTTTTTGTCTCAAACCACGTCAGGAAAATTCCAAGCAATTATCGGGTCTTTATTGCTTTCTTATTAACGCATCATTTGTATCATTGTATCTGATCGTTTTTTTTTTATCCGCGCAGAATGAAGAATGAACTCAACAAATTTCCAGCACAGCCAACGTCTTTCAAACTCCTTTCTGCCACTCACTCTTCTAAACAAGATGGCGAGAATAAGGACCCAGTAAGTTCAGAAATTGGTTGGAAGGCACCTGTGCGACCAGGTGTAAGTAAGCTTCCTGTGCTCCAAAAGTCCCTTCATCTTCAAACTACCTCTGATTTCAGTCAATCCCACTGTAGGTGGGAGGAGAAACCTCTGGCTGTAAGTGCCTCCTTCCCTCCTGCAAATATAAGTATTTTAATTTAATCAGATAATTATTTTGTTCTTAACACTATATAATTGTATTACAGGGGAAAGCTAAGAAGAAAAAACCATGCACCAGGCCTATACCTTTCAACCTGTCACAGCCCAAGAGCTCAAGAATGGCTAATGAAAAACAGCGACCTCTAACTGTGTCACAACCAAGGATTGCCACTCGTCCTGTCCAACCCAACGCTACTCTAAAATCCCAAAACAGTAATGTAAAACCTGCTAAACATCCAACTACATTAGACAGAAATATGGATGCAAACAAAGGCACAGGAAAGTCAAAAGGGATGGCTACAGGAAATAGATCCCACCTGCCAGGATCGACTGTGCCACCCAATACATCTGAGACTTCAGTCACTTTGTCTCGTCCTCCATCATCCACCTCTAATAACGCAAACACAGAGGCTTGTTTGCATAACCTGAACCTGCTCAGTTTGAAAGACCCAACAAAAACATCCCATGATCCCCAATACCTGAAACCAAAAGCGCTGGCTGATTTTTCAAAAAGTTCAACTGGTAAGTTAAATTAGTTTGTGCCGCACAATTGCTTTTGAACCTAACAAATTTGTCTCCTACGCAATATCAGAGAATGTACAGGTATATGCTTCCCATGAAAGAATCTACAGTGCCACCTGCAAAAAATCTCTCCTGTTTTATTTATTTTTTTGCATGTATGATATCTTAAAAAAGTGATAATTATCGCTACTTGTGCCACCCATAACAGAATTCAATACCTGGAGATTAGTCTATGAAACTGCTGTGATGGAATTTTGGATCACCGTTCTTTGCAGATTCGCTTCACTAGAATATAAAATATTCTCCCGAAAGCTCTGAGGGTCATCACGGAGTGTTGTAGCAAAATTCATATGAGCCTTAATATTCCTCTGGGTTAACCATGGATTTGCTTTTGTCCCCGATATATGCCTTTTTCCCCAGTTGCCTTTAAATAGTGTTCCATATTGTTCTCAGTCTTCTCCATTTGTGGAATTTTTTTTCGTTTGTGGAGAACCAGAGCCTCAGAAATAGATTTGTGACTCTTACCACACTGATGTATTACGATCAACATTTCCCTTTTCTCCCTGGAAGCTACCTTTTATTTTTGTGTAGCGTGATCCTCACTAAACTTTCTAGCTAACATCCTGCCTGTGAAAATGAAGTGTTTTAGTTATGATTTTATTGAACATGGCTGGTATTAACCAGGCCTGTGTGTGTCTAGTCCATCTGCAACCAGTTATCAATGACTGGTAAATGGACTGTACTTATATCGAGCTTTTCTAGTCCGCTCGACCTCTCAAAGGGGTTCTTAGGGTGATGACCGAGGCTGCCATACAAGGCTCCAACTGCTAATCAAGGGGGGGGTAATTATTCACGCCATTATTCACAATGGAACAAACATTGGGAGCAACTTGGGGGTTCAGTATCATGCTCAAGGACTGAGCTGGACTGGAGGGGCCGGGGATCAAACCACTGACCTTCAGATAAGTAGAAAACCGCTCTACCAACTCAGCCTTTAAAATTCGGTAGTTTTTGGATTTGAAGTTTTAGTAGTTTGGGATTTAGTTTGTTGTGGGGGGGACTTTTTTCACACAGGGTCATGTAGTTATAGATATCCTTTTTGGTTCAATAAGGACAAATTTAATATGAAATTTGTGTTTTCTGTATACTCAGGTAGACTTTGTTTTATATTAAAATTGATTTGATTGTTGCACACAATCTAGTATCAGTTAAACACAAGAAAACAAACCAGGAGAGTGTCAAATTATTTTGTCAAAGCACTGTGTTTATGTTTTACATATATTTATTTTCCAATGTATTATGTATTCCTAGCTAAAACTGATGTAGTATGATACAGTCCTGGAGTTAATCCTTTATTAATTTTGGTTATGATATGTCGACGTAGATTGAAGTAGTTATTTTTTAGAATGGAATTGTGGTGCTCCATTGGAGTTATCTTAACCACACTATTTAAACGAGTAAGGAAACACATCCCTCTAAGCTCAATATTACCACAGAATCTGAATTCCTCAATAAGTGAATCCAACGGTCTCAACAAAATGTTTTAAATTACGAGACAAGATTTTTTTCTGCAAACAATAATTTGACTTTGTCATTTTAAATCACCGCAGCAACAACATTTCTCTAGGAGATGAATATATCCCACATGTCCCATTGTCTGCTCTCTTTTTGTTGGAACTTTGCTTACTTGATTGTTCTCTGACGATTCCATGTGAATAGCAGTCAACAGAATTTCTAATGCATTTCAGACAAAGGGGAGGACTTCCAGCTCGACCATGCAGCTTTGATCAGTATTCTTCGAAATGAGGGAGTAGGTGCCACAGGTGTGGGGTTTGCAACTCCACATTCCAAACCCTATAACTATCTGGTGAGTTAGTTCCTAAAATGCTATTGACTACATTCCATCACAATGTCTTAAACTGACAACAACACTTTATTGACAGGTTGTTATTGAGGTGTCAAATGTTTATTTTAGTCTGAATAGGGATTTCGGTACAGAAGATTATTATTGTTTTAAACCTTTAGAATTATTTTAGTAATGATCTTTTTATTTGCTGGTTATCCTAATTTTTGCAGCCCCAGAGAGTATCTATCATGAAGAGTCGACAGAAAGCGGGACCAACTACAGGTCAGCACAAGATTAAAACAATGACATGTACCTGAATTATCATAATGTCACATCTTAGTAGATTTTTATGAAACACATTCAAACATTGGCTAAATACATTATCATTCTGGTAAAGGGGAAAAACTCTGATTGTATTTCTGTAATTCAATTGTTATCAACTTCAGTGGTGCTAAGGCCAGTTTATAGTGACACACTGGTACATGAATATGCCAGTACATGAAATTTTTGAAAACTAATATTGAGAATTTTTTACTGAATTAGACAGAGTTTAGATGTAGACCGGTTAATTCCTGAAGATTATGCAAAACTATTTATTGTTTATCACCCATGTAACTATACAAAATATTGTGTTTACAATTCAGTCTTAAGAGGACTGTAGAAACACGAAGCTTTTAAGACGGTTTTGTTACCATAGACAGAGCTAGGCCTGCTGTTCTGGCCTTTTTCCGTTTTGTCATAATTGACAAGATTGTTGATTCAAAATTGAGCTGTTGGTCGGCTTCTGCAGCTTCTGCTTAGAACATTTACCCTCTCATCTGACTCTCTGCAAGAGAACAAATAAGCATGTTTGCCAAATCATAGAACTATGCATTAAGCTAGTGATGATGATTAGGTTTGTTGAACAATTAAATATTTTTCTAAGTACAAAGAAAGCACACAGTTATCTAGAGATGACATGAAGTGGAGAGAATCAAATAGATTTTTGTCAAATCTTGATTGAATGATTTATTTTTCTTGTCTTCCAGGATCGGTGAAGTTTGTGCACTTCTCTCCGGATGCAGCTGCCTTGCAAAGTATACTGCAGAATGAGGGAGTGAAGGGTGGAGGTCCTGTTGGTGCCACACCCAAAAACTCTGTCTGTCCATCAGGCCGGAACACCTCAATCTACACAGTATGTATACATTTAACTTGTTTTCATTTGGATATTTTTTTACTTCATGCTACCTATTTTTTGTTCATTACGTTGCTTACGTTTCTGTCTCAGGCTCAGAGAGTGCCAGTTAGAAAGAATCATGGAGAGGCGACCGCTGGAGCAGTAGGTAAGATTTAGATGTTCTTTCTATCTTATGTGAGACCTCATACGTCTTTAACGTCTTTACCTATGACCTTTACAGAGACTCCACTGCAGAAATGGATGCCCCAGAGAGTCCGCAACACCAGGAATCAGCAGGTGTCTGCTACGGCCAGTATATATAGTATATGTTATTAATGTTCACTCTTTCTTTTGACACATTGTGTCTCTCTGTCCTTTACTTATCTTGTGGTAACTCTGTTTTCAGAAAGGGTATCTGTCAACTCAGCAGTCACCATACATTGGTACCCCTGTGTTTAGCTGCAAAAAGAGTCTTCAACCATGTCGGGAGGTGAGAAAAAGAGGTCTTGTCAATCTAGGATTTATCCGATGAGCAGTTACACAAATTCCCTCTATAGTTCTTTTAAGAATAGTCATATGATCTTAGATTATTTGGATAAAATTTCAGGAACAGTCAAAGCCAAACATATGCATTTTTGTAGCTGTCTTGGATTTGTTTCGAGACGCTACCATAACTTTTAGATCTACTAAAGTAGGAAGTTAAAAATTAGGATTTCTAAACAAATATTCACATATTAAACACTGCTTATATATTTTGAAAAGTAAATACTACTTAATCACCTTGGGCGGTGCTACAAGAAAGAAAGTGGAAGAAAGTGGATTACTATAGCTGATATCATTGCTGATTCTTACCCATCCCCATCTCACCCACTTTATTTTCACTCACTCTTTTTTTTCTCTCCCTTTTCGCCCTCTCTCTCACACCCCATCACAATCTCCCTCTCTCTCCTTTGTCCTCTCTCTTGGGCCCTCCCTCACTCCTTCACCCTCTCCTTCTGTTTTGCACACCATTGGAAAGATGATGTGACTTGTTTGTTTTCAGGAGATCGTCCAGAGATTATTTGATGATCCAGAGGATGAGCAGACTGTGACAGAAAAAGAACCTGAGACACAACAAGAGCAACTCTCAACCCAGTCCACCATTGTAAGAATTAAATTTGATTAAATCCCTATAGAAGCCCAGTTTGAATAACGTTATTTATTTAGAAAATGTTCTAACATAATAATTTGTGGATGAAGTGTAAATTTACCAATGTTACATTGTGATGTTTGACCACAGGTAAACATCCTGCATTCAAAACTTAAGTAAAAAAATGTCTCATCAGCTATTTGTACATATATTGTCAAAAGTTAAAGTACTCATTTTGGATTAGAATGTTACCTCTGTGATTTTCAACTGCATCTTATATAGAGATGATTTTTGAGTAATATTCTGCCATATATCTTAATATACTATATATTAGATTGACCACATTTTAACTCTGTATATCTTTATATGTTGAGTAGCTCAATCGATTGGATCACAAAATTGTCTATTTGTAACGTCGCAATCCAGTGAGAGCTATATATTCCAAAACTTAACTCAAGCCCTCTTTCAGATTTGTGATGATACAGTTTCCAGTTAAACCAAGACAATAAGACAGTTTTTATAGTTTAAATATCTTAAGAGGTGGGATCATTTTAGCACTTTGAGATTTGATCCAAATGTAAAGTGCATTATAAATTAAATGTATTATTATTATTATTATTATTATTATTATTATTATTATTATTATTATTATTATTATTATTATTATTATTATTATCCCATTAGGAAAACACCCAATCCTCCAGTTTATCATAGGCATTTAAAATCAACACATTTGGAGATAAATGGTTGACAATGAACATTAAATTTATGGCATAATGTAAACTGGAAAGTAACTAATAACCACAGATGTGACACAAATATAGTGGAATATAAAGTAGCACAAAATGCAAACACTCAAGTGCGGTACAAGTACCTCAGATTTGTATTTAAGTACAACAAGTAAAAATACTTATATACAATACATTTTTGTCCACCACTTAACATAATAAAAAACTGGTGTGTTCCCTCACTCCTTTAGACTAAGTCCCGCAGTGAAGATGTGGAACAGACAAGCAAGACCAACTGCAACGAGGTTAAGAGGCGGAAGATTGTGGGAATACAGCCATTCATCCAAGATCCGCAAAGAGAGTCTGTCATTTTTTTCTCTACTGGCAAAAAGTTGTTAAGAGCCCCACGTTTTGAGCAGCAATTGAGCTCATCTGGTAAAGAGCAGCAAAGCCTGTCTCCATCAACACAGAGAAAAGTGCAGCCAGCAGAGAAAGAGATCTCATCTGTGTCAGAAGCAAGCTGTCAGATCAACCCCTTTACTGCACAGAGTCTGCACAGAGGTAAAAATGCTGTCCCACACTAACCATCATAATTAATCCTATATTGTTACACATACCATAAACACTGGATTGTGGTACTATATAATCACTTCACTGGCTCCTGAAAGATGAACCACATTCTAAATACTGTTTGTGGTCTATTAAGCATGTAATGTTCTGGCCCCTCATTACATCTCTGCCTCACTCACTGGTTGTAACCTGATCAGGATCCTCTGGTCTTCTGCTGAAAATCTTCTAGCAGTAGCTACAACTAAATCTGTTTTTCTGGGCCTTTTATGTGAAACACATAAAGCTGATCTGAGGTCCATTTAAAAAAACAAAACACCTATACTCCTGGCCTCCAGGTTAATCCCTGTGTCTCTATCTCTGTATGTGTGTTTTTAAGTTTTTCTGTTAGCTCTCATTTCTAAAAGAACGTTACATTTATTTGTGACCGAATGTACCATATAAATAAAACCGAGTGACTTTTTCTTATTACAGACCCCGGTGTTCAGAAGACATGTGCTCAGAGTTCTGCGGTGGCAATGCTGCGTAAGCGTCTTCCTACTGTTGAGGAGTTGCTAATCGATGAGGAGGTGGCCACCTACTCCTCCGTGTCTTTATTAACTGCTCCAGGGTCTCAGAGCCCTCGACCCCGCTGTGGAAACCCGCTGGCTTCCACCCTGCTTTATGATGAGTCCACTGTGAGTGCTCTGCTAGCTCTGTGCACGTACAATCAAATTATTATTATATTAATAAATTATTTATGTTAGGCCACCAAAAAACAACTGAATTTATATTCTGGGAATATGGTATCGTAACAAATCTCATGGTAATTTGGACAGTGACAGTTTATGAGATTGATATTCCCATCCATTCATATACAGATGCAAAAACATATAGTTATGGTAATAATATTGGCCTTTTTTGTTATAGCACTGTAGTTTTTGAACAAAAATCACATCAAATAGTTAGTAGAAAAGGTTTGATATTTTACAAATTTCATGCAAACAATCCTCATAATAACACAAATTGTTATTTATCTAATTTGGTTTGAGTAAATAAGAATTTTATCTTTACTCAAGGGTCAAGCTTACCCCCTGTCTCCAGGCTTTAAGCTAAGATAAAGTAAAAGGCTGTTAGATCCATCAGTATATTTCCTGTAGAGACAAGAGAGTGGTCTCCTCTAACAAGAAAGCAAATCTGCTTATTTTTAGATGAATTATTAAATTGAAAAAAATGTTTGCGATGTAGTGCAAGCGACAATGGCCAACATTGATTCAAAAAAAAATTTGGTTGTAATCCTGCACCCCTATATTGAACTATTTTCTAACTGACAATGCAACATGATACAAAAGGGCTTCAGCCTACCAGGTTGCATGTACTTTGATAGCAACTTCCAACTCTGCACATAGCTTTCTTAAAAAAATGAAAATTTGTGCATACATATTCGCTTTACTAGCGTTAAGATTCACTAGTTTGTCTAAATATTTGTCTTTGTTTTGTTTTCCAGAGATTTGTTCCTATCCATCTGGATCTCTCATATGGCCCTTCTTCTCCACTGAGCTCTGCGCAGCAGGATAGATGACTGTCACTATAAATACACGAATGGTCTTACCACGAAGAGCTAACGTGGATCCTCTCACTCTGATCTACTGATGAGACCAATGGAGCTCGTGTTTGTCTAAGACTATAGGCGCAAGCATTAGAGGAAGAGTTCACCCAAAAATAAAAAATCTGTCCTTAAATACTCAACCCAATACCTGTGGAAATTTGATTGAAGAGTCTATGAACTTTTTATGTACTGTAGACTCACAACCAAAAGAGGTGCTCTAGCATTCTCCTAAATGATTAAAGGGTATGGGGAAATTACTCCAAACAATTTGCTGGAATGTTCCCAGCCTCTGAACCCCATAATCTCAAATTGTACATTTTTTAAGAAAACCATCAAGCTCGATGATGCATTCTAAAATATAAAGGTTAGTCATTTTAGATAATGCATCATTTACCCGTTATCCAGTCATGTTTCCTAATAAGCTAGAAACAAACCTATTAGAAAAAAAAAAAGTTTTTAAAATAAGTGAAGACTGAACCTGCTCAGTGTGACAGCTGTAGAATATGGGATTGTTTTTTGAACACCTGAAAGTTCCTGAAAGCGTGAATTTAGTTTGAGTAATGTTCTTGCTGTACAGTATAAATAATAAAATTTGTAAATATTACTCCTTTGCAATGTTTAATTTATCCTTTCAACTGATTTTCCACTTAGTACTATTCACCTTTGGAAACAAAAGTAATCTGAAGATCACCTATCTCCCTGATCCTTGCATAAAAATAGTACAACAAATATACTATAACTATGTAAAGCCAACAATTACCTTCGGGATCAAGAAAGTTCTATTTTATCTTATCTGGTTGATGTGTGAGAAAGGTTTGGTGAATACTAGAATGCTTAATTTGTGAGATAAACTTTGACAGGATGATAGGAAATTCAAAATATTGAAAAGAAAAACTGCTTATCATATGCTGGGTCACATGTAATAGCATTTTATTAGAAGTCTTAGAATACTGAAGAAGACAAACACCCGGAACATCACTGGAGGGGAACACTAAAAAAGCAGAGAGGAAGAATTATAACTAAAAAGATAACATCAAAAAACAGGTCCAGGTACTCAAGGTTCTGTAACGACTCTAATGTCAGGTTGGTTGGAACAATTCATCAATTGCTCAATCAAAATAGAATTGTGAGAAATTATGAAAAGGAAAGTAATTCATCACTGTAATCCAGTTTCTTCTTTATTGCATGGAATAAGATAGGCAATATTGTACTTGAATTCAGTGCACATGTCACTGTTAAAGGTTAGGTTGGTGTAGGTTAAATCAAGTGAAACAGTATCCTGTTTGGTGGGAAGATGATATTCATGCTACAAACAGTGAAGTTCATGTGCAATATGTCGCGTTACTGAGTCAGCATTTTGCATTTCCATCATTAAATGTCAACATAATAGCAAAGTTTAATTGGAGCACACCCTCCGATCCCCCTTTTTAAAATGTTGGACCACCACCCCTGTCTGCCACATGACATTTAATAGGCGTGTCAACCATTACAACCCAAAAATGTGAAAAGCCTTCATTTCTCGCTCGGATTCCATGTCCCTCACCTCCCCCCGGAATATGTTGGAAGTACGTCTGGAGGTGTGAGTTGAAGACCTGATGGCCATTGGATTCCATTAGATGTTCCCATGTCACCCCAATAACTCCTTTGGGTTTACCAGATCTCTCCTTGCAGCCTCCCTTGCCATGTTATCCAACTCATCACAGGGTAGTGATCAGCGGACAGCTCTGCTCCTCTCTTTACCCTAGTGTCCAAGACATACAGCCGCAGATCTGTTGGTACAACCACAAAGTTGGTCATTGATCTTTGGCGTAAGGTGGCCTGGTACCAACTACACTTATGTGCCATCTTATGCCCAAATGTGGTGTTTGTTATGGACTGTCCATGACTAGCACAGAAGTTCAAAAACAAAGCAGCATTTTGATTTAGAACAGGCAGACTGTTTCTCCCGATCACGCCCCTCCAGGTTTCTCCATCGTTACCAACATAGGCGTTGAAGTGACCCAGGAGAACCATTGAGTCCCTGGCCTGAACCCTTTCCAGGACACCAGCCAGAGACTCCAAGAAGGTCAGATACTCAGAGCTACTGTTTGGTCCATAGGCACAGACATTAGTCAGAGCCTTCCCTCCTGCAACCTTTAGTCGCATGGAGGAAACCCTCTCGTTGTCCTGGGAAAACTCCAACACAGAAGCTCTCAGCAAGGGACTTGGTAGTATTTCAACATGACGCCTCTCACAATGGGCAACTCCGGAGAAAGATAAAGTCGAGCCCTTTCCCCATATTTTGGTTCTGGAACCAATGTTCCATGTACCTACAACCAATTGCCTGCTGCCCTTATAGCTTTACACCTGACCCCAACGCCCATCCCTGCAGTTGGTGGGCTCACAGGGTGGAGGCTCCATGAAATTTGTTGGGGCTGGGCCCGGTCGAGCCCCATGGAAAAGGGCCCAGCCACCAGATGCTCGCCAACGAGCTCCCCTCATAGGTCTGGCTCCAGAAGGTTGCCCTGGTCTCCCTAGTGGTCACACAGTAAACATTTTCCTAAAACTGTAACAAATTTCCAACACTAACATTATGAATGATTTCAAACATTATCAATGTGAAATATTTCAAACACTAACACTGAACCATTTCAAATATTAATACTGCAAAACACCAACACTGTGAAACATCTCATAAACAAACACTGCATAACAATTACACATTAAAACACTCAAAAACTTACACTTTGATCTATTTAAACACAAACACTGTGAAATCTTTCAGATCCAAGTGAAATCTTCCAAACACGGACACTTTGAAATATTTCATGTTTTTTGTATCATATTCGATGCGTCTGGGTGTCTTACATCATATTGCCTACACCATGGTTTTTTTAAAAAAATAACACAGCCCCAAAGGGGTCCCAAGCCAGTGTACTTCTGGTGCCTGTCCAAAGCCTGGTTAAGTGAACAGGGTTGCATCAGGAAGGGATCCGGCCTAAAGCCGGTGCCAAAGCCAATCAAGAAAAGATTTACAAACCTGTCGTTTAGGGCCCAGGTTAACAAACACCATCACTGGCACAGTTAACCATTACGGTATCGGCCTACGACTGGAAACAGGGGATCCGCTCTGGTGACCCAGAAAGGGACCAGCTGAAAGCTGTAGAAAAAGATTTCTTTGAAAAAATACAATTTATACAAAACACAACATTCTTAAGCCATTCAAATCAAAACTCCTTAAATTTAAAATATTTTGTACATAACGAACTTGGGAAAGATGATACACATTTATATGCATTGTTTGACTTAACTGTTTTTGTTGTTTTTAGTGAATGGGTCAGTTTGATTGAAAGTCAGCGTACAATAAACAATTAATAGCAAGCATCCCCCAGCAATATCCAAATACTCATTGACTCATAAGGCAGGTTTCACAAAAAAAAATGTCAAAAAACAAACATAATGTAGGCTAGAAATATCTGAATATCTACCCATGTCTCAAAAATTCAAACCTTTAAGTTGCTTAATTTAAACAATCAATACTGTATTCTGTTCAAGGGAATGCACATTGCGTGAAATGCAATAAAATGAGACTTGATGGAAGTAATTATTAAATGTCAGAAATAACTGCAGTATCCAATTTGATTCACACATTTTAAACACAGTTTTACTATATGATAAGCTAATTGATTTCTATTGATTATACATAACCTTAATCCATCAAATATTTATATTGAAGCATCAGTGACAATTTGAAATGAATGACAGCCATACTGGATTTTTGAATTTAGTTATGGCTTTCTGATCCCAAGTAGATTACCGTTGGCTTATCTCACAGATAATTTAGAGGTCTCAAAAAAATCATGTATCACATATGACACATTTGATGTTATTAGAATTAAATAAATGGATCTAATATATAGTTCCCTGTTACAATAGTGTCATGTTTATTGTGTTTCCCCTGTCCACCGGAGGTGGTAAACTGAGCCAGAAGTATATTTAGAAGAGGTGTGTGTGTGTGTGTGTGTGTGTGTGTGTCTGTGTGTGTGTGTGTGTGTGTGTGTGTGTGTGTGTGTGTGTGTGTGTGTGTGTGTGTGTGTGTGTGTTAGTCGTGATGAATGTTGGTGGGAGGGGGCTCGGGGCAGGATTAGGAAAAGTCATAAAGCCTGAGCTGTCACTCGTGGCTCCCCTGAAGAACAGAAGGTGAACTCAGAGCAGTCTAGCTCTGTTCTTTCTCTCTTCAACCTGCTCACCTGTCTGCCCCTGGTTCCTCTGCAAACATGTCCAAGGATGTCCATCCAACTATGGACCCCACAAAGATGGGGCTTGGACGCTCCATTGCTGTGCTGACCTCAGGTGGAGATGCCCAGGGTAAGTAGATGATTCTGGTCCAATATTTTGTTGCAATTTTATTTTTGACAATTCAAACTCAAAAAGAGTCAGAGGAGGTGTGAACACTGAATCCCAGTCCTCCATCTTATTGAAGTATCAGGTTATTGCTCTTATTACATGTCACCTGAGTTTGAAGTTCAGGAGCCAAAGAACAGAAAGGGCAAGGGGCATTTCTCTAAGATGTCAGAGCTGCAGAGTTGGCCAGATAATGATATATGTTTGTCCGTACATTTTTCTTTGAGCTTGCATTAAAATGAAGAACACATTTCATGGATAGTTCAATAAATATCCTCACAAACCACAAGCAAGCTAAAACTGTATGGCAGATTAAAATGTTAAAAGTATGAATCAAGCATGTGTTTAAAAAGTGGCATTTCGTTCCTGTAGATGATTGGTGCATCAACTACCGTGTCATACTCACTTTATATTCACCTCTAAACTTGACCTAAACTGTGAGGAGGGGCTTCTCATTTTCTTTATCTTTAACTTTACATTTGGGGTTAATTTTAGTGCAGTTGACCTTTTTCCTGGTATCGAGGAGTGAAACCCCTCAACCCCCCTCCCATCCACAGCTGCTGTCTGTTGAAACAAGAGCTGAAGCGCGCTAGCGTGCCACAACACAAGCTCAAACTGTGGCCTTTAGTGTGACAGACATGAAGGGGCGAAATGGTGCACAAGAAATAATACAGTTCTATCATAAACCACTGTCCTTTCCCTCTGGTCTATTTCTGTCTCATCTTTTGCCCAAGTATAGGTCAAGTCATTTAAAGGTTATGATGGGTCTATAAGTCTTAAGCTGGATGTCTGATAGGAATATTTAAACAGAAATTGACATTCTTATGGAGTAAATCAGACTCAGGTCATTTACAGACTCCAATCTTTGCATTTGTGTGTCTAAGGTATGAATGCTGCTGTCAGAGCCACAGTCAGAGTTGGTCTCTACACTGGAGCCAGAGTCTACTTCGTTCATGAGGTACATGCGACACACAGCTACTCTTCAATGACATCCCATGATATTGCAAGGCTGTAGAGAGATTAATATATTATCACAGTTATGAATAGTGTTTTTAATCCACATGGCATGTTAATGTGTGCTTCAGGGATACCAGGGTCTGGTGGATGGAGGAGATCACATTCGCCCCGCCACCTGGGAGAGTGTATCCATGATGCTTCAGCTGGTGAGTGACACGCAGTAGAGTAAACACACAATGAAAGATGGACTCACACAGTACAAAGTATGAAAGAATTGCAACCTAAGGTAGATTGGTTACTATATGCTTAGATGTGATCGATATTTCCTCAATTTGAGTCATATCAAAGTGAATTTTATGTAAAAATGTTTGGGTGTGATTCACCTTGAGATTTAGTCAATAAGCAATAAAGAGGAAGTAGTTTTTGTTTCTGTTTTGATTTAACTAGTTTGTTTTAGTTTGTTTATTAAAGGAACAACATTATGTAGTCATAAAAGCTGTGGGTTACGCTACATTGGCAATACTTTTTTCATACAAACAACTTTTTTAGTCACTCCAATTGAAACTTGAATCACTCTCTTTGAAATATTTAATGTTTGAAGTCATAATAATTGATTTATTTTATCTGTAGCTCATTTGGCAAAATAATTTTATCTATTGCTGTTTTCCTCTATTTATTTAACCTCAATTTTTATTACTATTGTTATTTCAATGATTATGGTTATTATTATTATTATTATTAATATTATTATTATTATTATTATTATTATTTACTTATATCTTTAAAAAAAAGGTGAAACAACAAGAAGTAAGAAAAAAAATGTTTTGGGTTTGTTTTTAAATAATGTGGGTGGACTTTGACCTTTAACACATCCTCTGAAACCGGATAGCATGTTAATTAATATAATAATAATTAATATAGTTTGAAAAGAAGAAAGGATATGATGTCATGGCCATGGAATATTTTTTGATAGCTACATCCAAACTCCTGATCTCATTTACTCAAAGCGTGAATTTAATTCCATAGTGTTAGAAGCAGGCCACTTCAGATCCTTCTATAGAGGTGAATATTTTAGTGCCAACCTTGACTCCCAGCCATGTAAAAACAGTGTTGCGGTAAATGTCAGTAATTACTGCTCCATTACGGCGGCTGTATGAATAGCTGTGATGAGCAAAGCTTCTCTTCGTGTTCCAGGGAGGTACGGTCATAGGCAGTGCCCGCTGCAAGGACTTCCGCTCCAGAGAGGGCCGCATGAAAGCAGCTCGAAACCTGGTGAAGCTGGGCATCACCAACCTCTGTGTGATCGGAGGCGATGGCAGTCTGACTGGAGCCAATGACTTTAGGACTGAGTGGAGTGGACTGCTGGCTGACCTTGTGCGAGCTGGTAAAGAGACAATAAATAATAAATCCTTCAGCCTCATCCCACCAGCCGTTGAACTCTGTCTGCTGATCAGACCACTACTTTAGTTCAAACTCGAGTAGCTCATAAATGATTTGATTCCTTGACATTCCTTACATTTTCTGAAGACATCCAATGAATTGTCTTGTAGACACACCACAAGAACTGTTTAAGCTTTAAGCCATTTATTTTGCAAAATATTTTATTGTTGTTCCTCTGATTCTCCTGACTACTATTGTGAAAATGAAAATCTATTTCTCCCAAAGAAATGTTAGATAATCATTTGATTTTTCATGTTGTCATATTACCAGGTCAAAATTTAAATTTTGTCCACATTATTGTTCATGACCAGATATTAACTAGGTAAGAGGTACGTCTTATATTATATTCCCATCATCCTCAGTTCTAAATTGCAATTGCTGTTATTAGCAAATGTCAATCAAAAAATATCGTGAAAGACTATAAGCATGTTTGCTTCTTGATGTTTGCATTTAGTCACAGTAGCTGTCAGCATGATTGTAGACTGTGAATTTATTTTTTATCTGTTATTGCTTTACAACACTGAACATTGGAAATAGTAAGTTTGATTTTGTGACTGTGTTTTGGAAAGTGTCTTAATTACATTTAAAAAATGTTCAGGTAAAATTACTGATGCAGAAGCCAAGAATTCCTCCCACCTAAATATCGTGGGCATGGTGGGTTCCATCGACAATGATTTCTGTGGCACAGACATGACCATTGGTACCGACTCGGCCTTGCACCGAATCATCGAGGTGGTGGATGCAATCACCACAACTGCACAGAGGTCAGGCATCACTGTGATCCTCTGACCTTGCACACCATGCAAAACACGAATATGTCAAACAAACAGGACTTTTCTGTATTCTTGTATGTTACAAAATGCTCTCTGTTCATCTTAGCCACCAGAGGACGTTTATCCTGGAAGTGATGGGCAGACACTGTGGGTCAGTACCTTATGTGCTTGGTTCATTTGTATTTGTGTGTGTGAGTGTGCGCTCGTGTATCACACATGTTATAATATTCTAATCTAACAGTAAATGGCAAAAGATTGCATTTATTTCAATACTGGAAAACAATGTGTATTTAGTATTTATCCTCACATGCGATCAATAAACAAATTGCTGTGTTACACATTGAAAGGTATCCTCTGTGTGAAACCGTCATAGATTTTTCTACTGCAAGGAAACCTGGTGGAACATCATTTCAGATGCTGATATTGTACCATACATTTTTTGGGAATCTGGCAGGGAATCTCTTTCCCACACTTTCCCCTCATTTAATGTCACGTCTCTTTTTTTCAGCAATCTAATCTAACGGAAAGAAAACAGCAAAAAGAAAATTAATAAATAAACAATATATATACAAATAGTTCCAATGTGTTTTCATTGGGACATAAAATAATGTCGACATAAAAATCCCCCTAATACATGAGTCCTGACTTTGTAGAGAAAACCTCATATTTACTTGGTTCAACTTTTTATTTACATGTATCTTTTATCTTTGTTTGTGTGTGTGTGTGTGTGTGTGTGTGTGTGTGTGTGTGTGTGTGTGTGTGTGTGTGTGTGTGTGTGTTTGGCTGGCTGGCTGGCTGGCTGCAGGTACCTGGCTCTTGTAACTGCTCTGGCCTGTGGTGCAGACTGGGTCTTCATTCCAGAGATGCCCCCAGATGATAGCTGGGAGGACCACTTGTGCAGGAGGTTAACAGATGTATGTGTGCCCTTATTTTTTACCACCAAAATGTACAATAGAGGTAATTCAGATTGCACACCTGTAATTTTATTTCCTCTGATTGTTCTTTTTTTTCTTTTCTTTTTTCTTCTTTGGGGGGGTTTAGCAAAGGGCCAGAGGTTCTCGTCTGAATGTGATCATTGTAGCTGAGGGTGCAATGTCCAGAGATGGCAAACCAATTTCATCTGAGCAGATCAAAAAGGCAAGACCTCCTCTCTCAGTCTCAATGAAGTTTCGTATTATTCCATGATGCACAGACAAGATGGAATTCTTACTGGTGAATTTATCTGTCTCCAGCTGGTGACTGACAGGCTTGGCTTTGATACTCGCACTACTATTCTTGGACACGTGCAGAGAGGAGGAACACCTTCTGCCTTCGACAGAATCCTAGTAAGAGTCTCAATAAAACACCCTATGAAGGACCGCGTATAGAACTGCCACTGTTTCTCCAGCCCTACCACGAAATTCTGATGCTATGACTGTGTGTTCTGTCCAGGGTAGCAGAATGGGTGTGGAGGCAGTGATGGCGCTCCTGGAGGCCACTCCAGATACTCCTGCTTGTGTGGTCAGCCTGTCCGGGAACCAGGCAGTAAGACTGCCGCTCATGGAGTGTGTGCAAGTGGTATGTCGCAATATTTTCCACAAATTTTTTTTATTAATTTCTAACGGTTGATTTATTTTTTAGGATGTATTTTTTCACCCTTCTCGCCCTCTCTGTTTTTGCAGACAAAAGATGTGACTGCTGCCATGGCTGAAGGCAGATTTGAGGATGCCATCAAGCTAAGGGGAAAGTATGCACTCTCCCATTATATATATATATATATATATATATATATGAGTGTGACTGCAATTAATTCATCTTAATAAATTAATTATTTTGGCATACAGGAAATCCAGAACACAGCACAACAGTGATTGATGTGCTCCTGCTGTCACATTATATCTGGCCAGTCAGAACTGTTAGACTGTAAAGTTAAATGTGTAGCTTCACACATGTGCCAAATAATAAAGAATGCATTTAAAACCCTTTTAAAACTGGTGAGCTAATTTATAATAAAGCAGCGAAAAGTCAAAACATGAAAGTTCTTAAACAGCAAGTAAAAATGCTAAAATCTGTCGCTGTTATCACTGATAGAAATGAAAAGGATCCTTGTACTGTATATTTAAACCAAAATCAAAAGCAACCTTATGACTTGTAGGAGTTTTGAGAATAACTGGAACACGTACAAGCTGCTGGGTCACATCAACCCCCCCGATGTTAAGGTGAGGAATCATCCATCTTCCCTGCCAGACTCTTACCACAGTGGTCATTTTCAAATGTAAATAAATGTATCTCTTATCGACCAGAGCAACATCAATGTGGCCATCATGAACATCGGTGCCCCATGTGCTGGCATGAATGCTGCTGTCCGTGCAGCAGTTAGAATGGGCATCATCCAGGGTCACAACATGTTGGCTGTCTATGACGGCTTCGATGGTCTGGCTCAAGGACAGGTCAGTCTACAGTTTATTGTTAAGATTGGATAGCATGTAATGAAATAGTAACAAATCTTGACTGCTGTAATACTGTTATTAAGAAATTTGTAAACAGTAATCATATACTACTAATTCTAAGATATTATTAGTATTGAAAGTAAATTAATAAACTAATGATTCTTGAATACATACTTTCACAAACTTTATCTCACTGTATCCACAGTGCCAAAACATAGTTTTCATAGTTTATAATAACCATATACTCATCCGTGTTTTGATATCTGTTACATAACATTTTCAGTCAGTAGTTTTTTCCTCTCGGCAGATCGAGCCTATCACCTGGACCTCAGTGAGTGGCTGGACTGGAAAAGGAGGTTCAATGTTGGGTACCAAAAGGTAATATAATTTTACGAAGATTCTATTTTAACACACAAATATATCATCCTGTAATTTGTTTCTGTATCCCAAAGATCTTTGCCTAATAAAATGTTGGAGGAAATCAGCCAGAATATTGCAAAGTTCAACATTCATGCTTTGGTGATCATTGGTGGATTTGAGGTAAGACAGTTTCTCTTCAGAGTTTAACAAAAAAGAAAATCACTGAAACAAAACAATTTCCAATCATGGCTTTAGGCTTATGTTGGAGGCCTGGAGCTGCTGCAGGCCAGAGAGAAATACGAGGAGATGTGCATTCCCATGGTTATTATTCCCGCCACTGTCTCCAACAATGTTCCTGGGTCTGATTTCAGCATTGGCGCTGACACTGCCCTTAACACCATCACCTCTGTAAGTGCCTCAACAGCAGATGCACGTACGCACACACGTACACACACACACCTATACACAGTTACAGACTATTGCTATCATTACAGTTTTTCTTTTTTACTGCAGACGTGTGATAGAATCAAGCAGTCTGCCGCCGGCACTAAGCGGCGTGTGTTCATCGTGGAGACAATGGGTGGATACTGTGGCTATTTGGCCACCATGGCAGGTCTGGCTGCTGGGGCAGATGCTGCCTACATCTTTGAGGACAAATTCAGCATTAAAGACCTGGAGGTGAGCTTATGAATAAGACTGTTATCAACAGTATGTTACATGTAACATCATCATATGAGGACACGAAAGTTTCAACTGATTGTGATCTATGGTGGACTCGGACTATAGGTGAATGTTGAGCATCTCGTGGAGAAGATGAAGACAACAGTGAAGAGAGGTTTGATTCTCAGGTGAGTTTTTCTCAGGTGTGATCCCGGGCAACAGATAAAGTGCGTGGAATGGTGCGGATGAATGCTTGCCTCTGAATAAACAATGTGCATTTAAAGCCAGGTTCCTGCTGCGAAAATGCCTGTTAATCTCACGTTGGCAGGATACATTTCCTTATACTCCCAGATAGCAGTACTATAACCATTTACTCTTCATTCTATAATAGGAACGAGAATTCTAATGCCAACTACACCACTGATTTCATCTTCAACCTTTACTCAGAGGAGGGCAAGGGCGTCTTCGACTGCCGTAAGAATGTTCTTGGACACATGCAGCAGGTCTGTTCATGCAGAGAGACCTCCAGTCTACAACAAGAAAAACACAACTAGTTCTTTATTACAAAGCAAACAATAACGAAAACTTGTCTGTGCTTTTCTGACTACAGGGTGGCACCCCAACTCCTTTCGACAGAAATTTTGGTACTAAAATGGGGGCCAAGTCTGTTCTCTGGCTGACTGACAAACTCAAGGAGTGCTATAAACATGGTATGCTATTCTAAAATCAAATATTTACATTGCATGTACTATTACAATGCTAAATACCAACAGTGACAGGGAAATTTACATTTACTCCAAATACAGTGTATCTATGTATATTTTTGAGGCAATTTTTGGGCTCTTACATTTTATCATTTATTGCATTCAACCACATTAATCTTACAGATTAAGATCAATTAAATATGAATTACACTTTTATACTGAACACAAAAAAAATTATACATTGTTGCATTAAACAACAAAATAGTTTGAAAAACTGGTTAACATTTTTTAACACCAATTGTAGTCAAACCTGTAATAGCTTCTGTCATTCTTTAAAGAGAGAATTTACTTTTCCTCCCCTGCCATATGATGCTGGAGGATATAGTTATTGATCTATCCGTCTGCCTGTCTGTCTGTCTGTAAACATTTTATTGTGCCGAGTATAACACAGAGACCGCCCAAGATTCTTTCATGTAGCTGATCATACATAAACAGTATACATTTGCTGTTTACAAAGTTCATACTTCCAAAGGTATTCAGCATTTTTTTAAATATGGACAAAATGTTAAAAGAAATCTTGCACTTTCATTTTTTCAACGCATCCCTGCACATCCATATTTTCAGCTAGAAACTAAATGTTTTCTCTAAAACATTCAAAACAACTTTAACCTTCTCAAAACAATTCAACTTTTTTCCAGTCATTTACAGTTTATTCACAACCAGTGATTAAACATCACGACGTTTTCAGAAACTTATGATTTATTAACACAATCAATGGAATGGAGAGGAGAGGGTCAAATGTTCTCAAAATCTTCTCAATAATCTTAGCTCAATCTCACCATTGTCATTCCATGTCAATCATTTTTACATATAAATATAGAAAGTATTTTTTTTTGCTCTATTTGTGCCAGCATGGACTTAAACAGACATAAGGTTTTGGATGCGAAAGACCTAAAGCGACAGTATACCAGTCAACACCATTAGGGTTTAGAATGTTTTCAGGGGGCATGAGAAGAGAACTCCCTTTATTACTTATTTTAACACTGACAAAATTTAACATTGGACATGCCCATAATGGAGTCAATCCAATAACCTGATACATATTTTTTTCACTCGAGGATCATTTGTTCAGGGCTATGAGGTTCCTTCTCATTCTCTGAGCTAGACTGAGTAGTATTAGTTGCTGTAACGGTAGCAAACTTAAGTACAGCTGGAGACACAGCTGATATAGTTGAACTGATTAGTAAGTTTAGACATGACATGAAGATATGGGGAGTTATACTCAGTTTTTCTAATTTGCAATTTAATAAAGTAACCCACTAAAGAACCATATTATACACCAATACCTAAAAATATGTTGCAATGGAACTGCTGAAACTTCTGTTCCAATGTAGTACTTTTGCTTGTATCGTTTTTGTTTACACTGCTTGTTGCGGAATTAAGGGTTTGAATGCCGTCTCTAACATTACCAACAAGTATGAATAAAAACTGTGTTTCTTTGTGATCCCCTTCTTGTGTCCTGTAGGCCGCATCTTTGCAAATACAGTAGACTCTGCCTGTGTGCTGGGCATGAGGAAGAGGGCACTCACCTTCCAGCCTCTTGCTGATCTGAAGGAAGACACAGACTTTCAGTAAGATGCATATTTTTTATGTGACTTACTTTGCCACTAATGTCAACAAATGTTGATTGTTTTTTGTATTAGATTGTGTCAAATGATGAATGTATGGTATGCCCCTCCCTCTGTCTGCTACAGGCACCGCATCCCCAAGACACAGTGGTGGCTAAAGATCAGGCCCATAATGAAGATCCTCGCCAAGTACGACATTAAGCTAGACACATCCGAACATGCTGATATGGAGCATGTGATCAAGAAGAGGAGTCCTCTCATCTGATAGACTCAGTTGTCCCATCAAAAAACTAATCTCCTTGTCTAACTAACTGTTCACATGTCTTGATAAAAGAACTGCCATCTCATCCAGAATGTGCTCTTCCTTGAAGAATTCAGCATTTTGTCACTTTCAATCTTTGAATACATCCTGCAAAGGATTCAAAATATAAAAAAGGTGATTAAAGAATTATTTTAAAGAATTAAATTGTTTGTCTTTTATGTGAATTTGAGTAAAATACGAATCATCCCGAGACACTGACCTTTCAACAAGTATTTTATTCATTTTCATACAAGACACTTATATTTATAAAATGTAGATGCTGATAAACCAATCACAAATAAAAGTTTCAGAAAGGATTTTTATACATGCTGCACGATTTATGTCAAAACTGTAAGGATTAAGTGTAGACCTATTGATCCATTGTTTTGTATCTACAATTGGATCTGCTGAAAAAGTTCAGTTATGTGCAGATAAAGAAGGGTATTTGAAAAAGACATCTTTCAAAACAAAATCATGTTTGTTATACATGTTTGATTTAAGAAAGAAAAAGGTGTGCCCCAGTAGATGAATGTGAAAGCTGCTTTACACTTTTTGATAAATTGAATAAGATAGAGCTATTGGTCAATCACTCTAGGGCTACTTCCATTGTCTTTGCTGGCTTATAAGATGCCTCTGATTGCATCTTAAGATAAACAAAAAACTGATTAAATTACTTCTTTCTCTTGTTCTATTGATGTTAAAATAAAGGTCTCTGACTAGTTAGCCTGCTGGTAGCATCATATGTTCTTTATAAGCGTTACCATGAAAAGAATTAACTCAAAACAAAATTTACTTAATCTTATAAAGGTAAGTTCTGGTACCTGCACATACAAATCTTATTAGCCACTGCAAATTTTCTTTAGACTGTTACTACAGGTGATACAAACAAATTTTATCAATATGTATAAATAGCCTAAAAACATTACTCAATACAACACAGAAACAGATAATTTTGGTAACAAAATACCAAAGATTATCTGAAGAGAGTACAGGACTGAAGAGAAAACTTGTTGACAGATTTCATTTTCATTCTTGTTTACTTAAATTCTATCTAATACAATCGTTGAGTCATCACAACAAATAATTAAAATAATGTTGAATTAGAACTTCATAGGTTGCTTACTCTTTCCATTGCTTGGGATGAAAATCAATGGAATTGATCTTTTAACATTCTTCCTATATCTACTCCACGTAGGTTTGGTGATATATTATTCCTTGTAAATTATTTTAAAGTGTAATGCTTGACATAAAATGTACTGTGCAAGAGTACAAAAAAGTCCCTAACCTGAGACAGGAATCCACAGCAATTAACTGCCAATAAACAGTGACATAAACTCGCAGATAAGGGAAAACAGGCGGAAAAAAGTAGCTCACATTATATATGAATATATTATATATGAATAATTTTGTATAAATTACTGAATGACAACAATCTAATGCAACATAATAAGTTTAGAAGAAATATCTAGGTATCATTTAAATCATTTGTTAGATTAACTTTTAATATGGGAGAGGAAATAAATATTCCATGCCCGTTTATCTTTAACCAGCGTTGTCGTTCTTAGAATAAATAAAATGTCTGATAAAGGTGTTGCTGATTTATTGATATTTTTTTTTGCGTACATGGAAATATCACCAAAGAAGATGTTGTTGGTTAAATCGATTGTGTCAGTTATACATCTGATATAAGAAGTTGCCACTGCACCAGAAACTCACTACAGCATGGATCCGGAAAAGGAAGCTTTCACAGAGGTCACCGAGAACTCGCGGTGGTAGCCGGGACTTCGGCGGACTGTGTGCCTGCGCCGAGAAGGGTGCGTGTCCCTAGTGTCCGCTCCGGTTGTCCGGTTAGGAATGCACCCTACGAACCAGGTGTGTAGTGTAATATTTGACGAAACACCAAGGTGGACTGTGGTCTAAGAATCATCATGGTTTGGCTTCAGTTCCACCATTAGTGTCTAAGCGTGCAGCCCGACTCTTTGAGCTAGCTAACAGTTAGCAGGCTGTTAGCTATCTAGTTGATTCAGAGCACGCTAGGTCGTTAGCCTCGCCTGTAGCACACCAGCTAACCGGCTAGCTAGCTAGGGAGGTAGTTTCAGTGTACAACTGGCCGTTCTAGTCAGACAGGGGAGGACCAGACTGACTGCTGAACCCGACTGCTATTTCGGGGAGCAGTGGCAAGCGGGGGCCGGGAGAACGCGACGGGGTGGAAGTGAGTCAGGAGCGGCTGATGAGTTCAGACCAGAGGGCAGAGCCGCCGCCGCTGCTGCAGGAGGAGGCTGATCCCGGACCGAAGACCGGTGGGAAAGACGAAGCCCTGCGGCTGCGCGAGGGAGGGTCAGACGGCATGGTGAGTGAGGCCTTCTATAGCCGCGTAGCTAGCTGGCTTAGCGCCTGCTGCCCGTTGGATAACTGTTAGCACAGTACGCCCCCTCCGTGTGAGGGGCGACGTTCATTAGGCGAAAGCTAAAATTAACCAAAACTAGACATAGTATATGCTTCTAAATTTGATTCCATGTTTGACTCCGGTTTATGCAAATTCACTCTCTGTTGGTGTTTGATTGTAAAGTGATATTTTTCAACATTAACAAGCAAACATTTTTAAGTCACCACGCATATGGCAGCATTTTTGCGGCTACTAGCGAACGTCTAGGACAGGCAGGTAATTCTATAGCCATATCTTTGCCTGCAGGTAGCTAGCTCCCATTAGCCTCTTCGCTGTTACCACAAGCCCATTAAGTCGTTTGCTGAGTAATCATCCGCTATGATTTCTGATACAGCTGTTAAGTGGCTACAGTCTCAGTTGGATCACGCAAGTTTTTATCTTGTTTTCAATTAGTAGATGATCGATGCTTCGAATACCGGCCGAGAAATAAACGTTCATTTAGAAACGTTTCGTGAATGCGCTGCTAACTGACTTAGCTTTTGCGGTAACATGGTGTAAATGCCTGGCCTGTACTCTACTGCGCAGTCGGCTCATAGTATTTAGCTACCTACGGCCTGCAGACGCTAAGCATACTTTGGATCATGTGTTAAATAGCATACCCCGTTAATATTTTTATAACGATGCATGCCAGCTTGGTAGATCCAGTTTAGAGAAAATAGTGGAGGGACGTGTCTTTAGGTTTATCGTGAGACTGACCGATGCACTTGCCAGGCCGGGTGAGTTTGCAAGAAGAGCTCCACTGTGACAAGCAACAATGTAGTATTGCCATATGGTAGATTTGGCCTTTTAAAGTCTCTGTACCTGGTTCTCCACTTCTATTTGGGGTTAGAGGCACAATCCACACTTACATCCGTGTTTTTGAATGTGTTATATGTGTGATATTATTAATTACAGCTCCTCTGTACATTACATGTTGGTAAAAGTTACGCATCTTATTGTTACTTTGTTTTGCTCAACTTAATCAATGTTTATTACCGAGCTGACTTTGTGGTTACGCCAAAGCTTTTATGAATAATTCTTCCTAATATTACCAGGGTAATAATCTCTTTGTCCCCATGGGATCATGCTGACCTTTTTTAGTGTCACCTTTCGTTGTACGTTCTCTGGTTTTGGATTAGAGGCAGAAGAGAATCAGTAGTGTTCAGGTGTTCCTGACAGCCTGAAATTATACAAGATTATTTTAATTAGTGGCTCCTAAATGAGGTTAAAGTAATTTGTGGAATCAACAAATAAACGTCTGTTATTCATGCTCTCCGCTGTCAGTGGAATAACTGATTGTCAAAAATATCATCCAAAATTGTATTTAACCAACATTTATTACATGAATGAGATTTATTTCCAGGTATTGACCTACTACAAAATTCAATGATTTCATTGTGTTGTTAGTACTTTAATTGTAGCTTGTGTTTTGTGGAATGTTGTCTGAAGTATAATCATTGCTGAGCAAATAAGTGCTGATTGCTTTGTTTTTTTAAATCCATTGCCATAATTAGATCAGGTTATTGTGGTTATTTCTACCTTGTTGATCATAGCTTACACAACAAAAATACAATTAGTATTATTTCATGCATTTAAGTTGCTGTGTTCTTACCACTAAGTGGTTAATATAGGATGTAAAGTTAATCAGTGTGTTTGTGTCTGGTACATTTTACAATGGTTTTACTTGGCTCTAACAAAACATACTGTTCGCTGTTGTCTGGGAATGAGCTGAGAATAAATCTGGCGCGAATAAAGAACAAAGTTGACCACAAAACCAAGCTTTGTGTAGCACATCGGCCATTTTGGAAATCTGTCGGAATGCAAATAAGCTTACATATTGTAACACTTCTATAATGTCATTACATGCAAACATAACGTCTAAATTCTGTGTATTTGGGTAAATGTTTGACTCGGTAAATATGAAAAGTTAACTGTCCATGAGTTGAGCTTGCCTGACCCTTTTGTTTCTGATTTGAAGGTCACGTCTAAGGGCGCCGGTTTGAACCCAAATGCCAAGGTGTGGCAGGAGATGCCTGTGGCCACCAGTGAGGCTGTTACCAGCAGCCCCCATTGGCCACCCTCAGACATCAGTGAGGGTGAGATACACCACTGTCTTCCCAATTAAATATTAATTAGAACACTCATAGCTATGAATTGTGGAAAATGATGTAATTGGAAATACATTCATATCTATTGTATGGAAGCCAACAGCGATCAGTGACCTATTTATTTAATGTTGTAATCTCGAGAATGATTTGATCTCAAGATCTCCGTTAAACATAAATATGATAATGATTTAAGATCAATTGTATAAACAATTTATTTTCCCAGTCATTATCTGCTAATAATTATAATACATTTTTAATCCAAGTTCTCATTCAAAAGATTTTTCGTCGAGTGACATCTGTATCCCAGTTTTTGAGGTTTCCACAGTGGACAAAGACGAATGCTACAAAAAGTACAGTTGTCATCAAAAGCTTTCCTACCACTGTAAGGAACATGTATATCATGGCAGCTTGAGTTCCACAACTCCTTTCTTTCTGTGATGGATCTGTCCCAAAAAACGGCTACGTCTGGGTAAATAATATTTAATTATAATTTAATACGGTTCTTCTAACTGGTGGTCAAATCTACTGAGGCACGGTGGCGCAGTGGTTAGCGCTGCTGTTTCATAGCAAGGGGCTACTAGGTTCGAATCCACATCTGCCGGCCTTTCTGTGAGGAGTTTGCATGTTCTCCCTTTGTCTACGTGGGTTCTCTCCGGGAAGTCTGGCTTCCTCCCACAGTCCAAAAACTTGTGATATAGGCGAATTGGTGACACTAAAAATTGCCCAGCCAAATTGTGAGTGGTTGTATGTCTCTGTCTGCCCTGCGGTGAACTGGCGACATGTCCATGGTGTACCCTTCCTCTCGCCCGATGTCAGCTGGCATAGGCTCCAGCCCCCACGTGACCCTGAACAGGATATGCGGAAGATGATGAATGAAGTTGTTGCTAAAATGTGCTTTGCATTATCCTTTATTATCACTTCTTCAGAGTGATTATAAATGATAACAGCTGATGACTTTCCTGGGCCTTTTAAATTTAGCTAATTTTATACAAATTCAGCCACAAACGGTAGGAAGGGAAAATAAGGAACTTGGCATTGATCTGAAAAAGCCCATTATTGTGTTGAACCAGTCAAAAAATAATTTAGAGCCATTTCAATGCAGTTCCATGTCCCAAAAACAAAAGATCAGCAAACCGTTGTTTGTAAGAATAAAGAGCATGGCAAAGTTGTCACTGCTCCAATCAGGAATGAAATGAAAACCATTACCTGCGGCTGAGATTTAAAAAAAAAAAAAAAAATTGGTTGAGTAAAGCAAAAAATGTCCAAATTCAAGTCTGCAATCATGTAAAAGCTGCTTGATTTTGTATCAGTGTCCCCCTCAAGTTTATTTTACGTTGCCATGGGTATAAAGCTGCCATGCAAGAAAGACGCCCCTGCTTCAGACACACCACCTAGAGGCTCGACTGAAGGTTTCTGCTGATTACACTGACAAAGAAAAAATCATTAAAGAATGTTCTGTAGTAAGATGAAACAATAATGTAAATGTTTGGCAACAATAGCAAGGTATATGTTTGGAGGGGAGAAGTCGAGGCCTTCAACCCGAAGAACACCGAACCTACTTTCAAGTTTGTTGCTTTTATTTGTTTTCTGTGTAGTTGTGGTTTGTATTCCAATCATTTCAGCACAGAAAAAGTTGGAGAAATCATGTGAACCCTAGACTTCCATGATAGACCAACTCTTTACAGGTGCTTATATGTCTTTGACTGACTATCGACAGAATGGATGAGGTGAGGCAGCCATGAAAGTGATCATCTGCTTGTTCTGAGAGAAGCTCTTTACCTTGGCCGCAGGTTATTCTGAGCCTTCGTCTGCTGGGTGTAAGCAGTACACAGTGGGATTCACAGCCCTGGATGAAAGCTCCACAGCAACAGCTGAGATAGCAGTAAATGGAATGGATCCTCCAGAGCTGGGATTTTTGCCTGTCGAGTCCATCACAGGGACCCAAGGTCAGTCACCTCGCGTCACATGCAGATGTCTGCACCAACCAGCACTGCGGCAGAGGATTACATGATTTTTTTGATTAAAGTTTGGAGGGGACATTAAACAGTTGACTTAGTGATTGAGCTGACACTGCTCAATTTTATTGTCCTACTGATAAATTTATCATGGTTATTCTTAGACTTTGGTGTGAACAAAGCTACAATACAGGTGAAACATCAGACTCATGTAGGCTGAAGTGCCAGGTGTGCTGAAATATTACTTACAGGAAAACTTCATATATTTGTCACATATGTATGGTTTATTGAAAATAAGATATTGTTGTTGATGTTAATAGAGAGAAAAAAAAATCCCACACATGTACATGACAAACATTTTGTCTACTGCGGAGAATTCTGAACAACCATCAGCAGTTTAATGTACAACTGACTGAACAAATGACATTGTCAACAAATATGAGTGTCATAGGATTAACAAAAGTAATAGTTCTATAGCAGTTTTATTGGATTGCAACCAACTTTACAAGAGTCCCAAATAAAAAGTCATTGAGTCTATGTTCACCCTTTATGCGAGAAGATGTGTCAAATGCAGTGTTTGCCCGATTTGATTCTTTTTGAAAGCTTTCCTTGATTTATATAAAACTTTATTACATATCCTATGGCTAACATTTTTTTTGGTTCTTAGTGGATTCCAAAACCAAGGATCAGCTGATTTCCATTGAAAATCTACGGGAGTCTCTGAAGAAAGAGCTGGAGTTTTATTTCTCCAGGTATGAGAGAAGCATATAGTTAATATTTATTTTAGCCAGTGGCTCAGCTTTAATTTGTGTGCTTCAGGTCTCCAGCAAAGAGTGTTTATATATTGAAAGCATTTTCAGGAAAATATGACTTATCTGTTACAAAGTCAGACCCAGTGATGAGATCAAAATGCGCATAGAGGGTAAACAGGGGAGTGAGGTACCTGTCTTTGGTTCTCTTTCTCTATATCATCTTTTTTTCTTCTCTCTCTCTGACCCTCCATTCCAAAGACAGATGCTTTACCCTCATCCCGATGAGCGTTCAGATTATGAGATCTGAGGGTCAAAGCCTTGAGATCAATTCCATGAGAATCACACTTCAAACAAACATGGGTCTCCTGATATTATTTTGGTTATTAAAAAGCAGTTTGTAAAGTGGATTTATTTCTCAAGATAAGAAGGCTAATCTACATTATGGTCTTGTTATTCAGAGAAAATCTCTCTAAGGATTTGTACCTGATGTCCCAGATGGACAGTGACCAGTTTGTCCCCATTTGGACTATCGCCAGCATGGAGGGCATCAAGGTCCTCACTACTGACATAGACCTCATCCTGGATGTGTTGAGATGTAAGTCATATATTTATGATGAATATTCAAAACAAATCTACATACTACACATCAGTCTCCAGACTGAATTGTGTTAAAATTATTTCAGCCTCACCGATGGTACAGGTAGATGAGAAAGGGGAAAAAGTACGTCCTAATCACAAGCGGTGTATTATCATCCTGAGGGAGATCCCTGAAACCACACCTGTCGAGGTAAAGCTAACGTGCGCATACACTTGGCAATAATGTAATGTTTCAAATCTTAACAAAAAACCATCTGTCATTGATCTTAACTGAAATGTGAAACCATTTTTGTTTCCGATTCAAAGGAAGTTGAGTCACTGTTCACAAATGAGAACTGTCCAAAAGTGATAAGTGTCGAATTTGCACATAACAACAACTGGTACATCACATTCCAATCGGATACAGATGCGCAGCAGGTAATAAAATTGTACATTTCTTGATATTCAGTTGGTATAGTGTACCTCGAATCACCTTGTGATTGATTCGCTCTCTTGCTCCACCAGGCATACAAGTACTTGAGAGAGGAAGTAAAAACATTCAAGGGTAAACCCATTATGGTGAGTTTATTTAAAAATGATATTGGAAAGGTTTTTTTTTTTACATTTTTTATGTCACTCTTGGCTCACTTTGTTTATATCACCTTTATTTTTCATGCCGACAGGCCAGGATAAAGGCCATCAACACATTCTTTGCGAAGAATGGCTACCGTAGCATGGACAGCAGCCTGTACGCTCAGCAGTCCCAGAACCAGTCCCAGTACAGCTCTCCACTTTACATGCAGCACGTCTACCCCCAGCAGCAGTACCCAGTCTATGGCATTGTACCTCCCACCTGGACGCCTTCGCCCACGCCGTACTTTGAAACTCCTCTGGTGAGACGGAGGCACAATACACTTCAGATAAGCACTCACTTCGAGTTTCCACATTTATTTTTCTTTTCTGTGTGGCCTTAAATGCATAGGATGTGACACAAATAATTAAGTAGCTGTTCCCAATCTGAAGATCAGAATGTAGCGGGTTCGAATCCCACCAGGGTCTACTTGTTGTATGGTCCTTGAGCAAGACCCTGGAACCCTAGATCCCCTGGCGCTTTAAAGGGGCAAACCACTGCTCCCTCAGGGATTTGTCTAATGTAGACACATAATTTCACTATGTTGTACTGTGTATGGCTGTATATGATCAATAATGTATTTCACCTTCTGATGGTGATAGTCATAATTGAAATCTGAGAAGTGCATTAGATGTATTCAAAGCACCCTTTATGTTATTGCAGCGAATGGATTGATACAGAAATTAATTTTGTCTTTATTGGAGCATTGTCACATTACACATTTTGAACAGATTTTTTTCATTACATAAAGTACATGACAATAAAGCATAAGATTGCGTTGAAGGGTGGGGCATGTTGAAATAGAAGTCACCAAATTTTGGAACTTGATCACAAAGAAATTGTCATTTAATGATTTGGAATAACAAATCATCTTTAATTAACCAAAAGTCTCTGACACCTGTCAAACTATAATACTATCATATCAAATTCTCGTATGCGGTAATGTTCAAAAAGTCAAGTTTGAAGGTTCCGACTATCATGGCTGTTGCTTTTATGTATGTTACCATTTAACATATTTCCAAACATGTTCTACGTCACAAGCTTTAAGTAATTGACTTTCTACATTTAGACCCTTGTATTTGCTTTTGGATAAATAACAGATTGTTGCATGAATTGGGATTTTTACTTGACTGTAACTCGCATATTTTTATTTTCCTTATGCAGGCACCATTTCCCAACAGTAGCTTTGTGAACGGTTTTGGCTCAGCTGGACACTTTAAAACTGGTTCCAACTCTCTGAATATCACTCGCCCTTTCAACAGAAACCGGTATGGACTTCAAATGTATTATGTAATTTTAAATTGAGTCTAAATCTGATGTTTGGAATGTTTTACCACTTTGTATGCAATATGCTGAAATGTGCAAATCATTTGAAATTAAATTTTGTCTGAAGATAAAGTCCCTGAAGTTGCGTCATCAGGGACTTGATGTTGACTCCCCGTCTTCTTACTGTCCCATAGCGCCCCCCTCTATTCCAGAAAGAATGTAATAAATGCCTTCAGGTACCATTATTACACTGTACAATAACTTTCATTGCTGCCCTCATCTCTTACCATAGCTCTGCAGCCAAATGACTAAATCCATAATGGGGCCCGTGCCTTTTGCCGTCAGTTTTTTGTTTTTTGTTTTTTTTAATAACCATAAAACTTTTCAGCTGTGAAATGATTGGGTAAGGGACATCCTGGATTTATGATGTCATTTGATAAATGTTGCCTTCTACATTGTGCTTGCAGCTTCTCTCTAGTTTTGAGCAACTGGCTATTTGGAGTTATAATCACACTGTCTTCAGAAATATGGTCTTTGGTGTGACATTTAACAATCTTTATCGCAACTAATAATTTCATTTGTTCATGGCTTCTTTATTTTTTACCTTCTTTGACAGTGAATGTATTACTATATTACAATTGTTATGACACTTGGAGTTAAAGTCTGCAAGCCGTCGAGCTTTCATCTGTTCACTTAAAATCTAAGTGCAGAATTGGTGACTATGCTAGTTATTGTACAAACCAGCGTCACAGAAACTAACTCACTGCAATCCTCCCAAATCAGACCCAGTGATGAGATCAAGATGTGCGTTGAGGGAAACAAGGGAGTGGAATAATTGGCTTTGATTCCCTTTTACGATCTCACTTTTCTTTTTTTTTCTCTTTACATCTCCTCCAAAATCAGGGGTGCTTTACTCTTATCCCAAAGGGAGTTCAGATTATGAGATCTGAGGGTCAAAGACTGAGAAGTTCAGTACAAGTGAATCACTATGCTAGCTGTATCAGCAAGTTATCTGTCACGCGCAACGATATGACAAGCTGATCTGGCATTTAATCGATATTGTCAGCTTGTCTCATTGACTTGGTTTGCAATTTGCCAAACATAATGTTTTGTTGACATCAATGTCTCCACTGCTTCAAGCAACCATGAACACAAATGCACGTTTTAACTTTTTTCCTGAGGACACCGCATGCTGTCTTGTTCCTTCACCAAACTGGTGCCACCAGTGTTTCCTTTGAAATCCTTCAAATGATTCTACCTCCACTATCTCATGCTCATTGGAGAACTCCCAGTTTTTGACATTTTGATGGTAATAGTTATAAAGTTGTATTGCTATCTGTTCAAACTTTCCCTGTTAACCACTGATCGAACCAGTATTCTGTAGGTAATAGTCAAAACATAAGCTCCGTTAGATGGACCATACAGGTGATTAAACCAGTATGATCAGTGACAGAGCAACTTTAAGTCTAGAATATTCCCCATCAGCAAAAATCCCCACAGGAAACTCTGGTAACCAGTATTTCATGATAGTATTTTCAACTCAAAATGTATCTTACTCATTTTGTAATTTCTCTAAAACAGAAATCACTTGAAGCCCCAGGTAAGGACAGGGGAGGTGAGCACATCGTCTTTTACACCTGTCCCCTTGGAGAGTCTGACCGGCTTGCACAGCCCACAGCCCCCGACCCCTGTTGCCACAGCCACTACCCCGGTCCAGACGGCTTCTGGCCTGAACTCAACGTTCTCCCATGTCTCCTCCACTTCCTCATCATTGGATCCCAGCGATGACACCAGCATTGCTGGACGTGGAAGGTAAATCTGTTTGACCTGGTGTCGGCTTGTATCCGTTTGTTGCTTGTTGAATAATCACTTACTCTCATTTCAGACGTGGCACAACCTACAGAGGAACACGGAGGAGGCGAGAAGATGAGAGGATAATGGTAGAAAACTATCTTCTTTTTTTCCTATGTATTTTAAGCTTAGACAAATATCATTAATTGTTCTGTTTGCTCCATTTGAATTTATTTTCTCAGAGGCCTGCACCACTAGCAGAGATAAAGGTTTCTCCACCCAAGTTTGACTTGGCTGCTACTAATTTCCCACCTCTTCCTGGCTGTGTGGTTAGCACACAGGGAGAGCCTGTGCTAGAAAACCGAATGTCAGATGTTGTACGTGGCTTGTACAGGGACAAGGTAAGGAAAATTCAAAAACATTATCAGTTTGTAAAACTTGACTGACAGTATTGTTGGGGGGGGGGGCTTCTGCAATGTAAAATGTGTACCACCACCTTTATCTTTATAGACTGAACAAACCACCAAAGAAGTGACTGTGAGTCCAGGTACAGGCCAAGCAGCCACGATCACTGAAGAGGCTGTTGCTGTCTCAAGTCCTGTCCCCACAGCAGTGAAATCTATCACACAGCCACCTGCACCTTCATCGACAGGGTGAGGCCTGGCAACTGTCTAATTTATCATATTTGGTTTAGGATATTCAGTAATTTAGTCAAATATTTGTTCTAAAATTAATTTCCACTTAAATCTCTTTTCTGATAGCATCACTCGCCCAGAGAAGAGGTTTGAACGGGTAGAGCCCCCAGCATCTGCTCCAAAAGTGACTCCATGCGCACCTGTTCAAACTAACGCAAACCCAACCTCTTCCGCACAGTCCATGCCTTGCTCCAGGCCTCAGCCCTCTGCTGCCTCAACCCCAGTGACGACCAGCACGTCAGCCCCTGCTACATCGAGTACTCACTCCCCCATACAGGTGAGAATCAGGTTCTTGATGATAATTGTCTACACTTGAGCACTGCTGTCCTCCCAGTGATGAGATCTCAGGCGCAAAGAGGAGCTTGAGGCAGTGAACTGGCTGGCTCTCTCTCTCTCTTGTCTCCCCCCCCCCCAAAAAAAATCTCTACCTCTCCTCCCCCTTCAAGATTTCTATCTAATCTTTCTACTTATTCCCACCAAAAGCCCAGGTCATTCACTCCCAAACCAATGAGCGTGTAGATTATGAGATCTGAGGGTTGGAGTAGGGAAATCATGACAAATGAAAGTCTTAAGAGACTGTGCTACATGTTTAAAAGTATTTTCCTTCCTTCCTTCCTTCATTCAGGAGCCCCGTAAACTCAGCTATGCTGAGGTGTGCCAACGGCCACCCAAGGACCCTCCACCTATGGCCCCTGCCCCAGCCTCCTCTGGCACAGCATCAGGCCAGCCATTACGTGAATTGCGTGTGAACAAGCCTGAGGAGCAAGGCTCCAGCGGTGGTGCAATAGATAAGCAAGAGAGCGGTCACGACAAGGAGGGAGGATGGGAATGCAAGGAGAGCCGGCCACCACGTGAACGTGACTCTCATGGCTACTATCGCAACAATGGCCCCAGGGGCATCGGAGGCCTCAAGTTTCGGGACCAGAGACGCCCGCCTCCGGCCCCACGCAGCTCCCAACATGGAGGCTATAGGCACACTGGCAAAGAGCAGAATGTCCCACCAGTGTCGCCAAAGTAAAACCCTAACATAAATAGAAATAATATGTATGACTATATATACATGGATATATAATTCTATAAAAATGAATAACATAAAAGCAACAACATTATGGTAGCCACCTTCCTCCTGGAGCTTGTCCAAAGAAAAGCTGTTAAAACTCCAATAAGACCAGGATATCCAGGACTAATGGGCAAAATGACACATGCGGAACTTTGTGTGATTCTGAAAAGGAAAATCTTGTTTGGGCCTCCAGCGTTATGCTTAAAATGATTAAGTGTGATTTTCATCCGGAGGACAACTCATTTATGCTCTGCTAGGGAGAGGTGGGGTAATGGGCTGACTGGCCCTCTACCTTTTCTCTTTTTTAAAAAATTCTTAAATAGATGTCTGCAAGAACAAGATGCACTAAGAAGAAAAGAACATGCAAATATGTCATGTACATATACGAAGATATCACTAACACGTAAAGAGACATCAGTTGTGTTTTTTCTTGTGCTTAGGTTTGCCAGTATGACTGAAGGGTTGACTGATGTCTGTGTATGCATTGATTGTCAAGCAAATTCATTGAACCGCCGTAGCACCAATGTAATGAAGTGGATGATTTTTACATCAGATTTGAGTCATTGTCCAGAAACGGGACAGTGTAGTCTTCTATTGTATATTAATGAAATATGTTCTAAGGTGGTATTTTGATCTTTTTTTCATTATTGGCTTAAAAATACACCACAGTCATTGGTGTAGGTGTATTTTTTTTTTTTTTTTTTTTTTTTTTTTTTAAACGCTGAAGCTCTCTTTTGGGTGCTCATGGGTCTATCAGCCACAGTGAACCTGCTAGCCTGGTCCAAAGTTTTAAAGATGTATCTTTAGCTGAACGATTTTGGGGTCTCCGCATTCTGATGGGTTCAGAATACTGTCATGTTGATGATCAGTCAGGTTCTCAGTTTACATGTTGGTTTACGGAGTCGGATGGGTTTTTTTCCCCCAGGGGTTAGAACAGAAAATGGTTATGGTAAGATTTGAATGTTCAGTGGGGGGTGATGGTTTGGCTTTTGTACATCCTCACAGGGTATCCAGGTTAAGCTTATATCTGTGAATTGTTAACAGTGGCATAGTGTCAAAAATAGACTTGAGGAGTGCTTTTAGCTAAAGATGATTATGATGAGATGATTAGCTACTTCAGATTTGGCAGAAATGTGTGGGTATAAGGAATATTGATTAACTTTCACATGCTATGTGCCAGCTCCCTACAATAGTGTGCTAGGATAAAGTTTGGATTCATGTGTTTTTCTCTTTTGGATGAGGTCTGCTAAATAATGTAGTATTGGAAATCTTCGAACCAGTGAGACTGGATTTTGAAGACGCTGTAGGGGTGTAGTTGTCTATGCTGTATTGTAATAACCCTTCAATAGAAATTTGTGGGGGAGAATGTAATTGTTCTAATATTGAATTTCAACAGAGGGATGCTTTTGTTTTGACAGTAGGTATCCGCCAGCTTATTTCTGCTATTA